>CM038678.1:91860576-92389709 GCA_021605205.1 Aegilops longissima
GTCTACAAGGTACTTGGACACCTCTCCCTCTCGTTGCTCGCATCTCCTAGATAGATCCTGCATGGGCGTAGGAATTTTTTGAAATTGCATGCTACATTTCCCAACAGTGGCATCCGAGCCAGGTCTATACGTAGATTGTATGCACAAGTAGAACACAAAGAGTTATGGGCGGTGATAGTCATACTGCTTACCACCAACGTCTTATTTTGATTTGGCGGTATTGTGGGATGAAGCTGTTGGGAAACGTAGTATTTCATATTTTTTGCCTACGATCACACAAGATCTATCTAGGAGAAAAATCAACAAGCGGGGAGGCGTGTTCACGTACCCTCGTGGGAAAGCGAGCGTTTAGTAATCACGGTTGATGTAGTGAGCGTCTTCACGATCAACCGATCCGTACGAGCGTCGGCACCTCCGTGATCAACATCGTTCAGCTCGGTGACATCCCTCGAACTCTTGATCGATTGAGGCGAGGAGAGTTCCATCAACCGCGACAGCGTGGTGACAGTGATGATGAAGTTATCGGCGCGGCTTCACCTAAGCACTGACGATATGACCGTGTGTGTAGCTGTGGAGGGCACCGCTACGACTAAGAAAAACTTTGGTGTGCCTTTGGGGTGCCTTCCACGTATATAAAGGGGGAGGAGGTTGGTGGTACGGCCCTAGGGGAGCCGCCATGGGTGGAATCCTACTTAGACTCCGGTCCAAGTAGGATTCGGTCCCCCTTTCTAGTCAAGTAGGAGAATAAGGGAAGGAGGAAGAGGAGATAAGGAAGGAGGAAGAGGAGAGAAGGAAGGAGGGGCGCGCCCCACCCCTTGTCCAATTCGGATTGGGCAGGGGGGCTCCCACCCTCTAACAGGCCCTCTCTTCTCCACTAAGGCCACGGTGGCCCATTAACCTCCGAAGTCCGGTAACCCCGGTACTCGATCTTATCCGAAATGGCCGAACCATTACGGTGTCGAATGTAGCCTTCAATATATGAATCTTTATGTCTCGACCATTTCGAGATTCCTCGTCATGTCCGTGATCTCATCCGGGACTCGAACAAACCGGTACATCAAATCACATAACTCATAATACAAATCGTCGCCGGACATTAGGCGTGCGGACCCTACGGGTTGAGAACTATATGAACATGACGGGACACATCTCTGGTCAATAACCAATAGCGGAACCTGGATGCTCATATTGGCTCCTACATATTATCTGAGGAGATCTTTATCGGTCAAACCGCATAACAACATCGTTGCCCCTTTGTCATCGGTATGTTACTTGCCGAGATTCGATCGTCGGTATCCTCATCGTAGTTCAATCTCGTTACCGGCAAGTCTCTTTACTCGTTCCATAATGCATCATCCAATAACTAACTCATTAGTCACCTTTGCTTGCAAGGCTTATAGTTATGTGCATTACCGAGAGGGCGGAGATACCTTTCTCCGATACGGGTGACAAATCCTAATCTCGATCTATGCCAACTCAACAAACACCATCGAGAGACACACCAGAGCATCTTTATAATCACCCAGTTATGTTGTGACATTTGATAGTACACTAAGTATTCCTCCAGTATTCGGGAGTTGCATAATCTCATAGTCATAGGAAAATGTATAAGTCATGAACAAAGCAATAGCAATAAACTAAAGGATCATAGTGCTAAGCTAACGGATGGGTCTTGTCCATCACATCATTCTCTAATGATGTGATCCCGTTCATCAAATGATAACACATGTCTATGGTCAGGAAACTTAACCTATTTTGATTAACGAGCTAGTCTAGTAGAGGCATACTAGGGACACTTTGTTTGTCTATGTATTCACACATGTACTAAGTTTCCGTTTAATACAATTCTAGCATGAATAATAAATATTTATCATGATACAAGGAAATATAAATAACAACTTTATTATTGCCTCTAGGGCATATTTCCTTGATCTCCCACTTGTTGGGGAGCGTTGCAGAAAATTAAAATTTTCCTCACGGTTTCACCAAGATCCATCTATGAGTTCTACTAAGCAGCGAGTCAAGAGAGAGTTTGCATCTACATACCACTTGTAGATCGAGTGCGGAAGCGTTCGAGGGGTGGTGATGATGAAAGGCGTTCCCAGCGTGATTCCGATCACCGATGACCAAGTGCTGAGCGGACAGCACCTCCGCGTTCAACACACGTGCGGGACGGACGGCGTCTCCTTCGTCTTGATCCAGCAAGGAGGAAGGAGAGGTTGAGAAGACAACTCCAATGGCAGCCTGACGGCGTGATGCAGATGGAGTGTTGTTCTCCGGCGAGGGCTTGCCAAGCTGCAGCGGAGGAGGAGAGGTGTTGGGGAGGAGGGCTGCGCCTTCAATGGTGTGTGCAGCCTCCCTCACCCCTCTATTTATAGGGGAAGGGAGGAGGCGGCCCCTCTAGATGCATCTAGAGGCGGCCAGGGAGGGCTTGCCCCCAAGCAAGGCGCCCCCTTAGGGTTCCCCCTTCAACCCTAGGCGCATGGGCCAAGGGAGGATCGCCCAGCCACCGGGGCTGGCTGCCTCCCGCAGCCCAAGTGGCCCCCGAAGGGTGGCCCCTCCAGGTGGTCCTCCGGAACCTTTCCGGTGGACCCTCCATTATCCGATATGACCGAAACTTTTCCGATGTCCGTTTGATGACTTCCCATATATAAATCTTTACCTCCGGACCATTCCGGAACTCCTCGTGACGTCAGGGATCTCATCAGGGACTCGAACAACATTCGGTAATCACATACTTGTCTTCCTAATAACCTAAGCGTCACGAACCTTAAGTGTGTAGACCCTACGGGTTGGGAGACATGTAGACATGACGAGGCGATCTCAGGTCAATAACCAACAGCGGGATCTGGATACCCATGTTGGCTCCCACATGTTCCTCGATGTTGTCATCGGATGAACCACGATGTCAAGGTTCAAGCAACCCGTATTCTATTCCCTTTGTCGACGGTATGTTACTTGCGAGACTTCGATCGTCGGTATCCCAATACCTCGTTTAGTCTCGTTACGGCAAGTCACTTTACTCGTGCCGTAATGCATGATCCGTGACCGGACACTTGGTCACTTTGAGCTCATTATGATGATGCACTACGAGTGGGCCCGGTGATACCTCTCCGTCATGCGGAGTGACAAATCCACTCTCGATCCGTGTCAACCCAGACACTTTGGAGATACCTTAATGCACCTTTATAGTCACCCGATTCACGTTGTGGCGTTTGGTACACCAAAGCATTCCTCGGTATCCGGGAGTTACGATCTCAAGGTCTAAGGAAGAGATACTTGACATTGGAAAAGCTCTAGCAAAAGCGAACTACGATCTTGTGCTATGCTTAGGATTGGGTCTTGTCCATCCGTCATTCTCCTAATGGCGTGATCCGTTATCAATGACATCGATGTCCATAGTCGAGGAAACCATGACTATCTATCGACCAACGAGCTAGTCAACTAGAGGCTCACTAGGGGCGTATTGTGGTCTATGTATTCACACGTGTATCACGATTTCCGGATAATCTGATTATAGCATGAATAAAGACAATTATCATGAACAAGGAAATATAATAATAATGCTTTTATTATTGCCTCTAGGGCATATTTCAACAGTCTCCCACTTGCACTAGAGTCAATAATCTAGTTTACATTGTGATGAATCGAACACCCATAGAGTTCTAGTGTTGATCATGTTTTGCCCTTGAGAGAGGTTTAGTCAGCGGATCTGCGACATTCAGATCCGTATGCACTTTACAAATTTCTATGTCTCCATCTTGAACATTTTCACGGATGGAGTTGAGCGGCGCTTGATGTGCCTGGTCTTCTTGTGAAACCTGGGCTCCTTAGCAAGGCAATAGCTCGGTGTTGTCCGGAAGAGTTTGATCGGCCCGACGCATTGGGTATGACTCCTAGGTGGGTGATGAACTCCTTCACCCAAATTGCTTCATCGCTGCCTCAAGGCTGCCATGTACTCCTCTTCACATGTAGATCCCGCCCGGCGCTCTTGCTTGCATTTGCACCAGCTCTTGCTCCACCATTCAACATATACCGTATCCGGTTTGTGACTTAGAGTCATCGGATCTGTGTCGAAGCTAAGCGTCGGCGTAACCCTTCTGACGAGCTCTTCGTCACCTCCATAAACGAAACATGTCCTTTGTCCTTTTCGGTGCCCAGGATATTCTTGACCGCTGTCCGGTGTTCCTTGCGGGATTACTTTGGTACCTTCCTACAAACTTACGGCAAGGTTTACATCAGTCAGTACACAGCATGGCATACATAATAGATCCTATGGCTGAGGCATAGGGGATGACACTCATCTCTTCTTTATCTTTTGCCGTGGTGGGGCATTGAGCTGAGCTCAATCTCACACTTACAATCAGGCAAGAACCCTTCTTGGACTGATCCATTTGAACTTCTTCAAAATCTTATCAAGGTATGTGCTTTGTGAAAGACCTATGAGGCGTCTCGATCTATCTCTATAGATCTTGATGCCTAATATATAAGCACTTCTCAAGGTCCTTCATTGAAAACACTTATTCAAGTAGGCCTTAATGCTGTCCAAGAATTCTATATCATTTCCCATCAAAAGTATGTCATCTACATATAATATGAGAAATGCTCTGAGCTCCCACTCACTTTCTTGTAAGCGAGGCTTCTCCATAAGTGCGCATAAACTAAGCGCTTTGATCATCTCATCAAGCGAATGTTCTAACTCGAGATGCTTGCACCAGCCCATAAATGGATCATTGGAGCTTGCATACTTTATCGACATTCTTAGGATCGACAAAACCTTCCGGCTGCATCATATCAGCTCTTCCTTAAGATATCCGTTAAGGAGCGCTGTTTTGGCGTCCATCTGCCATATCTCATAATCATAGTATCGGCAATTGCTAACATGATTGAGACGGACTTAAGCTTACGCTACGGAGAGAAAGTCTCATCGTAGTCAATCCCTTGAACTTGCCGATAACCCTTAGCGACAAGTCGAGCTTTATAGATGGTGACATTACCATCCGCGTCCGTCTTCTTCTTAAAGATCCATTTGTTTTCTATCGCTCGCCGATCATCAGACAAAGTCGGTCAAAGTCCACACTTTGTTTTCATACATGGATTCTATCTCGGACTTCATGGCTTCTAGCCATTTGTTGGAATCTGGGCCCGCCATCGCTTCTTCATAGTTCGAAGGTTCACTTGTTGTCTAACAACATGATTTCGGAGACAGGGTTGCGTACCACTGCAGTGCGGGCGTGTCCTAATGGACCTCTGAGGTTCGATTAGCAACTTGATCCGAAGTACCTTGATCATCATCATGAATTTTCTCTTGGTTGGTGTAGGCATCACGGAACATTTTCTGAGCTGCACTACTATCTGTTCAAGAGGTAGTACTTCATCGAGTTCTACTTTCCTCCCACTTACTTCTTTCGAGAGAAACTCTTTTTCGAAAGGATTCCGTTCTTGGCAACAAAGATCTTGCCCTTGGATCTTAAGTAGAAGGTATACCCAATGGTTTCCTTAGGGTATCCTATGAAAACGCATTTTTCGACTTGGGTTCAAGCTTTTCGGGTTGAAGTTTCTTGACATAAGCATCGCATCCCCAAACTTTTAGAAGCGACAGCTTAGGTTTCTTCCCAAACCATAATTCATACGGTGTCGTCTCAGCGGACTTAGGCGGTGCCCTATTTAAAGTGAATGTAGCTGTCTCTAGGCGTATCCCCAAAATGATAGCGGTAAATCGGTAAGAGACATCATAGATCGCACCATATCCAATAGAGTGCGATTCTGACGTTCGGACACACCATTCTGTTGAGGTGTTCGGTGGCGTGAGTTGTGAAACGATTCCACATTTTCTTAAGTGTGTACCAAATTCGTGACTTAAATATTCTCCTCCACGATCGATCGTAAGAATTTTATCTTTCGGTCACGTTGATTCTCTACTTCATTCTGAAATTCCTTGAACTTTTCAAAGGTCTCAGACTTGTGTTTCATCAAGTAGACATACCCATATCTACTCAAGTCATCTGTGAGAGTGAGAACATAACGATATCCTCCATGAGCCTCAACGCTCATTGGACCGCTTTTACATCGGTATGTATGATTTCCAACAAGTTGGTTGCTCGCTCCATTGTTCGAGAAGGAGTCTTGGTCATCTTGCCCATGAGGCATGGTTAGCATGTGTCAAATGATTCATAATCAAGAGACTCCAAAGTCCATCGGCATGGAGCTTCTTCATCGCTTGACACCAATGTGACCAAAGCGGCGATTGCCACAAGTATGTGGGACTATCGTTATCAACTTTACATCTTTTGGTATTCACGCTATGAATATGTGTAACACTACGCTCGAGATTCATTAGAATAAACCATTGACCATCGGACATGACCATAAAACATATCTCTCATATAAATAGAACAACCATTATTCTCGGATTTAAATGAGTAGCCATCTCGCATTAAGCGAGATCCGGATACAATATTCATGCTCAAACTTGGCACCAAATAACAATTATTAAGGTTCATAACTAATCCGTAGGTAAATGAAGAGGTAGCGTGCCGCGGCGATCACATCGACTCTGGAACCATTCCCGCGCGCCGTCACCTCGTCCTTCGCCGATCTCCGCTTATTCCGCAGCTCTCTTGTGAGTTACAAATATGAGCAGCGGCACGGTATCAAATACCCAGGAGTTACTACGAGTCTTGGTAAGGTACACATCAATTACATGTATATCAAATATACCTTTGGTGTTGCGGCCTTCTTGTCCGCTAAGTATTTGGGGCAGTTCCGCTTCGGTGACCCTTCCCTTGCAATAAAGCACTCGGTCTCAGGCTTGGGTCCATTCTTTGACTTCTTCCGGCAACTTGCTTGCAGGTAGCGGCAACCTCCTTGCCGTCCTTCTTGAAGTTCTTCTTGCCCTTGCCCTTCTTGAACTTAGTGGTCTTATTGACCATCAACACTTGATGTTCTTTCTTGATTTCAACCTCGGTGACTTGACATAGAGAATACTTCAGAATGGTCTTTACCATCCCTGCATATTGTAGTTCATCACAAAGCTCTTGTAGCTTGGTGGGAAGCGGCTGGAGGATTCATCAATGACCGCCTCATCGGGGAGGTTAATATTCAGCTGGGTCATACGGTTGTGCAACCCGGACATCTTGAGAATGTGCTCCTTGTGAAACTATTTTCCTCCATCTTACAACTATAGAACTTGTCGGAGATGTCATATCTCTCGACCGGGCGTGAGCTTGGAAAACAAGTTTCAGCTCCTCGAACATCTCATATGCTCCGTGATGCTCAAAAGCGCTTTTGGAGCCCGGTTCTAAGCTGTAAAGCATGCCGCCTTGAGCGAGGGAGTAATCATCATTACGAGCCTGCCAAGCATTCATAATGTCTTGGTCTCTGGGAGAGCAGGTGGGTCACCTAGCGGTCCTTCTAGGACATATTGTTTCTTGGCAGCTATGAGGATGATCCTCAAGTTCGGACCCGATCCGTATAGTTCTGCCATCATCTTTCAACTTGGTTTTCTCTAGGAGCAGCGTTGAAGTTCAAGTTGACATGGCGTTGGCCATTTGATCTACAAGACATATCATTCAAAAGTTTTAGACTAAGTTCATGATAATTAAGTTCATCTAATCAAATTATTTAATGAACTCCCTCTCAGATTAGACATCCCTCTAGTCATCTAAGTGTTACGATCCGAGTCGACTAGGCGTGTCCGATCATCACGTGAGACGGACTAGTCATCGTCGGTGAACATTCTCATGTTGATCGTATCTTCTATCGACTCGTGTTCGACCTTCGGTCTCCGTGTTCGAGGCCATATGTCTGTACATGCTAGGCTCGTCAAGTTAACCCTAAGTGTTTTGCGTGTGTAAATCTGTCTTACACCGTTGTATGTGAGCGTAAGAATCCATCACACCGATCATCACGTGGTGCTTAGAAGCGACGAACTTTAGCAGCGGTGCAGTTAGGGAGAACACTTCTTGAAATTGTTGTAAGGGATCATCTTATTTACTACCGTCGTTCTAAGTAAACAAGATGTATAAACATAATAAACATCACATGCAATTATATAGTAGTGACATGATATGGCCAATATCATAAAACTCCATTGATCTCCATCTTGGGGCTCCATGATCATCTTGTCACCGCATGACACCATGATCTCCATCATCATGATCTCCATCATCGTGCCTCCATGAAGTTGTCACGCCAGCGACTACTTCTACTTCTATGGCTAAGCGTTTTTAGCAATAAAGTAAAGTAAGTTACATGGCGTTCTTCAATGACATAGGTCATACAAAATAAAGACAACTCCTATGGCTCCTGCGGTTGTCATACTCATCGACATGCAAGTCGTGATTCCTATTACAAGAACATGATCTCATACATCACAATCTGTCATTCATCATTCATCACAACTTGGCCATATCACATCACATGACAATTGCTGCAAAAACAAGTTAGGCGTCCTCTAATTGTTGTTGCATCTTTTACGTGGCTGCAATTGGGTTCTAGCAAACGTTTTCTTACCTCGAATAACCTGGCGTGATCTTGTCAACTTCTATTTACCCTTCATAAGGACCCTTTTCATCGAATCCGCTCCAACTAAAGTAGGAGAGCAGGACACCCGCCAGCCACCTTATGCAACTAGTGCATGTTAGTCGGTGGAACGGTCTCACGTAAGCGTCACGTGTAAGGTTGGTCAGGCGCTTCATCCCACAATACCGTGGAAGCAAGATAAGATTAGTAGCGGCAAGTAAGTTGACAAGATCCGCCCACAACTAAATTGTGTTCTACTCGTGCAAAGAGAACTACGCATAGACCTAGCTCATGATGCCCTGTTGGGGAGCGTTGCAGAAAATTAAAATTTTCCTACGGTTTCACCAAGATCCATCTATGAGTTCTACTAAGCAAGCGAGTCAAGAGAGAGTTTGCATCTACATACCACTTGTAGATCGAGTGCGGAGGCGTTAGAGTGGTGGTGATGATGAAGGCGTTCCCAGCGTGATTCGATCACCGATGACCAAGTGCTGAGCGGACAGCACCTCCGCGTTCAACACACGTGCGGAGACGGCGGCGTCTCCTCCGTCTTGATCCAGCAAGGAGGAAGGAGGTTGAGAAGACAACTCAATGGCAGCCTGACGGCGTGATGCGGATGGATGTTGTTCTCGGCGGGGCTTAGCCAAGCTTCTGCGGAGGAGGAGAGGTGTTGGGGAGGGAGGGCTGCGCCTTCAATGGTGTGTGCAGCCCTCCCTCCACCCCTCTTTTATAGGGGAAGGGAGGAGGGGCGGCCCCTCTAGATGCATCTAGAGGCGGCGGCCAAGGGAGGGCTTGCCCCCAAGCAAGGCGCCCCCTTGGGGTTCCCCTTCAACCCTAGGCGCATGGGCCAAGGGAGGGTGCGCCCAGCCACCGGGGCTGGCTGCCTCCCACGCAGCCCAAGTGGCCCCCGAAGGGGTGGCCCCTCGGTGGTCCTCCGGAACCTTTCGGTGGACCCTCCATTACCGATATGACCGAAACTTTTCGGTGTCCGTTTGATGACTTCCATATATAAATCTTTACCTCGGACCATTCCGGAACTCCTCGTGACGTCAGGGATCTCATCAGGGACTCGAACAACATTCGGTAATCACATACTTGTCTTCCTAATAACCCTAAGCGTCACGAACCTTAAGTGTGTAGACCCTACGGGTTGGAGACATGTAGACATGACGAGGCGATCTCGGTCAATAACCAACAGCGGGATCTGGATACCCATGTTGGCTCCCACATGCTCCTCGATGTTGTCATCGGATGAACCACGATGTCAAGGGTTCAAACAACCCGTATTATATTCCCTTTGTCGGGACGGTATGTTACTTGCCGAGACTTCGATCGTCGGTATCCCAATACCTCGTTTAGTCTCGTTACCGGCAAGTCACTTTACCGTACCGTAATGCATGATCCGTGACCAGACACTTGGTCACTTTGAGCTCATTATGATGATGCACTACCGAGTGGGCCGGTGATACCTCTCCGTCATGCGGATGACAAATCCTGTCTCGATCCGTGTCAACCCAACAGACACTTTCGGAGATACCTGTAATGCACCTTTATAGTCACCCGATTCGTTGTGGCGTTTGGTACACCAAAGCATTCCTCGGTATCCGGGGTTACGATCTCAAGGTCTAAGGAAGAGATACTTGACATTGGAAAAGCTCTAGCAAAGCGAACTACGATCTTGTGCTATGCTTAGGATTGGGTCTTGTCCATCACGTCATTCTCTAATGGCGTGATCCGTTATCAATGACATCGATGTCCATAGTCGGAAACCATGACTATCGTTGACCAACAAGCTAGTCAACTAGAGGCTCACTAGGGCGTATTGTGGTCTATGTATTCACACGTGTATCACGATTTCCGTATAATCTGTTATAGCATGAATAAAAGATAATTATCATGAACAAGGAAATATAATAATAATGCTTTTATTATTGCCTCTAGGGCATATTTCCAACACCACTTGCACTAGAGTCAATAATCTAGATTACATAGTAATGATTCTAACACCATGGAGTCTTGGTGCTGATCATGTTTTGCTTTCGTGAGAGAGGCTTAGTCAGCAGGTCTACAATATTCAGATCCGTATGTATTTTGCAAATCTCTATGTCTCCCTCCTTGACTTGATCACGGATGGAATTGAGGCGTCTCTTGATGTGCTTGGTTCTCTTGTGAAATCCAGTTCCTTTGCCAAGGCAATTGCACGATATTGTCACAAAAGATTTTCATTGGACCCGATGCACTAGGTATGACACCTAGATGGGATATGAACTCCTTCATCTAGACTCCTTCATTTGCTGCTTCGAAGCAGCTATGTACTCCACTTCACCTAGATCCCACCATGATGCTTTGCTTAGAAATGCACCAACTAATAGCTCCACCATTCAATATAAATATGTATTTGTTTTGTGACTTAGAGTCATCGGATCGATGTCAAAGCTTGCATCGGCGTAACCATTTCTGACGAGCTCTTTGTCACCTCCATAAATGAAACATATCCTTAGTCCTTTTCGGTTATTTGGGGATGTTCTTGACTACTGTCGATGATCCACTCTGGATTACTTTGGTACCTCCTGCTAAACTAATATCAAGGCACACATCAGTGCTGGTACACAGCATTGCATACATGATAGAACCTATGGCTGAGGCATAGGGAATGACTTTAATTTTCTCTCTACCTTCTGCGTTGGTCGGGCATTGAGTGAATCAACTTCACACCTTGTAACACAGGCAAGAACCCTTTCTTTGCACGATCCATTTGAAATTCTTCAAAACTTTATCAAGGTATGTGCTTTGTGAAAGTCCATTAAGCGTCTTGATCTATCTCTATAGATCTTGATGCCCAATATATAAGCAACTTCACGAGGTCTTTCATTGAAAAATTCTTATTCAAGTATCCTTTTATGCTATCAGAAATTCCATATCATTTCCGACAACAATATGTCATCCACATATAATATCAGCAATGCTCTGAGCTCCCACTCACATTCTTGTAAATCAGGCTTCTCCAAAAGTTTGTATAAAACCATATGCTTTGATCACACAATCAAAGCGTATATTCAATTCAAGAGGCTTGGACCAGTCCATAAATGAATCCTTTGGAGCTTGCACACTTTGTTAGCACCTTTTGGATCGACAAAACCTTACGGTTGCATCATATACAACTCTTCTTTAAGATACCCATTAAGGAATGCAGTTTGACATCCATTTGCCAAATTTCATAATCATAAAATCGGACAATTGCTAACATGATTCAGATAGACTTAAGAATCGCTATGGGTGAGAAGGTCTCATCGTAGTCAACTCCTTGAACTTGTTGAAAACCTTTCGCAACAAGTTGAGCTTTGTAGACAGTAACATTACCGTCAGCGGCAATCTTCTTCTTGAAGATCCATTAATTCTCTATGGCTTGCCGATCATCGAGCAAGTCAACCAAAGTCCATACTTTGTTCTCATACATGGATCCCATCTTAGATTTCATGGCCTCAAGCCATTTTGCGGAATCTGGGCTCATCACCGCTTCCTCATAGTTCGTAGGTTCATCATGGTCAAGTAACATGACCTCCAGAACAGGATTACCGTACCACTCTGGTGCGGATCTTACTGTGGTTGTACGAGGTTTGGTAGTAACTTGATCAGAAGTTTCATGATCATCATCATTAGCTTCCTCACTAATTGGTGTAGGAATCACTGGAACTGATTTACGTGATGAACTACTTTCCAATAAGGGCGGTACAATTACCTCATCAAGTTCTACTTTCCTCCCTCACTTCTTTTGAGAGAAACTCCTTCTCTAGAAAGGATCCATTCTTAACAACGAATATCTTGCCTTGGATCTCGATAGAAGGTGTACCCAACAGTCTCCTTTGGGTATCCTATGAACACTTTTCTCCGATTTGGGTTCGAGCTTATCAGGTTGAAGCTTTTCACATAAGCATCGCAGCCCCAAACTTTAAGAAAGCGACAACTTGGTTTCTTGCCAAACCACAGTTCATATGGTGTTGTCTCAGCGGATTTAGATGGTGCTCTCTTTAACATGAATGTAGCCGTCTCTAAAGCATAACCCCAAAACGATAGCGGTAAATCAGTAAGAGACATCATAGATCGCACCATATCTAATAAAGTATGATTACAACGTTCGGACACACCAGTACGCTGTGGTGTTCCAGGTGGCATGAGTTGCGAAACTATTACACATTGTTTCAAATGAAGACCAAACTCGTAACTCAAATATTCACCTCCACGATCAGATCGTAGAAACTTTATTTTCTTGTTACGATGATTTTCCACTTCACTCTGAAATTCTTTGAACTTTTCAAATGTTTTAGGACTTATGTTTCATCAAGTAGATATACCCATATCTGCTCAAATCATCTGTGAAGATCAGAAAATAATGATACCGGCATGACCTCAACACTCATCGGACCGCATACATCGGTATGTATTATTCCCAACAAGTCATTGCTTTCGCTCCATTGTTAGGAGAAGCGGAGTTTTAGTCATCTTGCCCATGAGACATGGTTACAAGCATCAAGTGATTCATAATCAATTGATTCCAAAAGCCCATTAGCATGGAGTTTCTTCATACACTTTACACCAATATGACCTAAGCGGCGATGCCACAAATAAGTTGCACTATCATTATTAAACTTATATCTTTTGGCTTCAATACTATGAATATGTGTATCACTACTATCGAGATTCAACAAAATAGACCACTCATCAAGGGTGCATGACCATAAAAGATATTACTCATATAAATAGAACAACCATTATTCTATGATTTAAATGAATAACCATCTCATCAAACAAGATCCGGATATAATGTTCATGCTTAACTGCGGCACCAAATAACAATTATTCAGGTCTAAAACTAATCCGAAGGTACATGTAGAGGTAGCGTGCCGACAGCGATCACATCGACTTTGGAACTATTTCCCAGCATCGTCACCTCGTCCTTAGCCAATCTTAAGCAATCTCTAGCCCTGTTTGAGTTGTAAATATGAGCAGGAACCGATATCAAATACCGGACACTACTACGAGCATTAGTAAGCTACACATCAATAACATGTATATCAAATATACCTTTCACTTTGCCATCCTTCTTATCCGCCAAATACTTGGGGCAGTTCCGCTTCCAGTGACCAGTCCCTTTGTAGTAGAAGCACTCAGTCTCAGGCTTAGGTCTAGACTTGGGCTTCTTCACTTGAGTAGGAACTTTCTTGCCATTCTTCTTGAAGTTCCCCTTCTTCCCTTTACCCGTTTTCTTGAAACTAGTGGTCTTGTTAACCATCAACACTTGATGCTCCTTCTTGAGTCAAGTGATTGTGGTACCTAGACATTTGAGTATATGTTCACTGACAGAACTATTCTCCTCCATTTTGCAGTTGTAGAACTTATTGGAGACTTCATATCTCTCAATCCGGGCATTTGCTTGAAATATTAACTTCAACTCTGGAACATCTCATATGCTCCATGGCGTTCAAAACATCGTTGAAGTCCCGTTCTAAGGCGTAAAGCATGGCACCTTGAACTATCGAGTAGTCATCGACTTTGCTCTGCGGACGTTCATAACGTCCGGCGTTGCTCTGCAGCGGGTCTTGCACCTAGCGGTGCTTGGGGCGTAATTCTTACGTGCAGCAATGAGGATAATCCTCAAGTTATGGACCCGATCCGTGTAGTTGCTACCATCATCTCAACTTAGCTTTCTCTATGAGCATTAAAATTCAAAGGAGCGATGCTACGGGCCATTGATATACAACAACATAGACATGCAAAATACTATCGGTACTAAGTTCATGATAAATTAAAGTTCAATTAATCATATTACTTAAGAACTCCCACTTAGATAGACATCCCTCTAATCATCTAAGCGATCCGTGATCCATATCAACTAAACCATGTCCGATCATCACGTGAGATGGAGTAGTTTTCAATTGTGAACATCACTATGTTGATCATATCTACTATATGATTCACGCTCGACCTTTCGGTCTTAGTGTTCGAGGCCATAGCTGCACATGCTAGGCTCGTCAAGTTTAACCAGTATTCTGCGTGTGCAAAACTGGCTTGCACCATTGTATGTGAGCGTGAGAGCTTATCACACCCGATCATCACATGGTGTCTCGGCATGAATGACTGTAGCAATGGTGCATACTCAGTGCGAACACTTATACCTTTAAATTTAGTGAGAGATCATCTTATAATCCTACCACCGTACAAAGCGAAATAAGATGCATAAAAGATAAACATCACATGCAATCAAAATAAGTGATATGATATGGCCATCATCATCTTGTGCCTTTGATCTCCATCTCCAAAGCACCGTCATGATCACCATCGTCACCGGCTTGACACCTTGATCTCCATTGTAGCATTGTTGTCGTCTCGCCAACTATTGCTTCTACGACTATTGCTACCGCTTAGTGATGAAGTAAAGCAATTACATGGCGATTGCAATTCATACAATAAGCGACAACCATATGGCTCTGCCGATTGCCGATAACTGTTACAAAACATGATCATCTCATACAACAATTTATATATCATCACGTCTTGACCATATCACATCACAGCAAGCCTGCAAAAACAAGTTAGGCGTTGTTGGGGATATAACTCTTGAGTGTGAACACGCCGGAGGGCAGGGTTACCTAAATCCATGATCGAGGCCCACGAAGGAGGCCCGAGCGAAGGCGAATTAGGGTCCGTTTATGTAAACCGCCTTAGTCTTGTAACTTGTCTTTGTAAGATAAGAGAGAAGAGGCCGAGGCGGACACTTGTATGAGCAGGTCGGGACTCTGTGAACCGGCGAGGCGTCAACCCGTGTATATAAGGGGCGACCAGTGGCGGTTTAAAACAGAACAATTGAGGCTTAAGCGAAGCTATTGCTCCCTAGTCGCCGAAATCACATCAATCCCATCACAACTAGGCGTAGGCTTTACCTTCATCGAAGGGCGAACTAGTATAACTCCGTGTCTTTGTGTCGCTTTAACCCCTCTAAGTTAACCCGTTCGATGGCCTGCGACTAAGTCCTTTCACGAGGACATCTGCCGTGACAATTCCACGACGATTGGCGCCCACCGTGGGGCTATCGCCGCGATGGTTTGATGATCTTAGAGGGCAAGTTCGAAGGACTGAAGGCTATCTTTGTGGGCGGACGACTAAGAGTCGTCGCGGCAAACTCTATCGGCGATGCGGATGGGGCCCGAGGCGGCTCGATTAATCTGGTGTCAGGGTCCCCTTTGGTGGCATACGTGTTCGCCGGCAAGATCGGCGAGCGGGGCTGGGCGGACATCTGCACCGACCTCATCGAGATGGCTCGTGAGCGAAGAGAGTCCTGCCACAGCTAAACCGGCTGTCAGCGTGCTTTACGTGGGAGTCATCCACGGAGACTATGAGGCGGATCAGCATCGAGTAGGCGTGAAACCGTTGTCTACTCGGCGACGAGTCGTCGGTAGGAGAAACCGAATCTCTGTATGCAGTGCAGGATGGCGGACGGGGGCTGTTAAAGCCGGGAGAGTATTCGGACCCTTTGATCTACCCAACGGGTTGGAATCTTCATGGCGGTACCTGGCGGCCTTCACTCTTGACCATGGCGCCCATGGTCGCCAGTTCAACGGGTGATGGCAGCGGGAAGGAGGCCTGTCGCCCACCGGCTCAAGTTTTATCGAGCTATTGACGCATTGGCTGCGCTCATGGCGAAGGCTAATCCGGCGGATCAGGACCTACACAATGCAGAGATTGCAAAGGTGAAGGAGCAGATCGCTGAAGCTAAAGCGGATCTGGCAGCGGCGGACGTGAGGATGGCGGCGGAGCAGGCGCTTTGGATGCCGACTTATAGGCTCATCTTTGGATCGAGTGCATCACATGAAGTCATGAAAAGGAAGTACAAATCCGTTTGCCTTGGTTTCGAGGAAGAGCTCTTCAATACCCGGGCGAGGACGGTAATCCGCGCCGGTGGTAAACCGGCGGAAGCTTTGGGGCGGTTCGCCAGTTCAGCCTCGTGTGATAGATCTGCCTCACCATCATACCGGCGCGCCCGGTGTGCGAACACCTCCGGTCACTACTCCAACCCGATGGATAACCTTGTTGCGGCGGCGGCACGATTGGAGAGCTATTCGATCGAGGTGATTCGCCACGGCGGTAGAAACTCGCCGGTCAAGGAGCTCCTCGGGGCGGCCACAGCTCGGCGGAAGCATATTCATCTGATCGGGATCGGATCCTCCACCCCGCCCAAGCGGAGCTATAGCGGCGTAGATGAACCGGCCGTATCAAGCAGCAGCGGCGGTCCGCCTCGTGGAAACAACCCGGCCGGTGGCCGAAGGCGCTCAAGTGGTGGTGGACGGGCGAGAACGCGTGGGGAGGCGAGTTAACGGCACAACATGAGGACCATCAGCTCGCTGGTTCGTCCGACCATCTTGAACCGGGGTCACGTCGGCTCATTAGGGGTGCCTTGCCTCGTCCCGCTTTCACGCAATGTCGTTTGCCCAAGGACTTCAAAGGGCCCGCAAAGGTGCCCAATTATACCGCCGATTTGGCTCGAGCGTGGATGAAAGCTATGAGATGGCCATGGAGATCTGGATGTGGGCGAAGCTGCGTGTGCGAGTATTTCACCATGATGTTGGAAGATGCGGCCCGTGCTTGGTTGAAAAATTTGCCGCCCAATTCAGTTAGCTTCGTGGACCCGATTCTGGACCGGTTCATTCAAAATTTCAAAGACACTGTAAACAGCCCATGTCGGTGGTGGATTTGGCGGCTTGTGTCGAGCGGAGGAGAATCCACAACACATTGGAGTGCGCCCGGCGTTTGGAGGTTTACATTAAATCGGACGGATCAACCTGATTCCACTATCTTAACCCTAGAAGCCAACTGCGGTTCGAACCGTTGAAGTTGAAGCTGGAGTCGCATGAAGCGTTTTGCAATGACATGGAGCACGCTCATGGGCGTTTTGGTAAATATGCTGATTACGATAGTACCAAGGATCCGAGTGCGAGGATGACGAGTAGGGAAGGAAGCGAGAATAGCAACTCCATGAGCCAGCTGACATCATTCGGCGAGCAATGGAAACAAGCGTAAGGCTACGGTAACATGGGCCGTAGCCAACACCAGCAGCAGGACAAGGTCAGTGGCGCAAGGGTAAACAATCAAACCGGGCGGTGCACAGGTCACAATCCGGATCGTTTGAATTACCTATTGAATCAACCTTGTCCGAAGCATGGGGCGAAGGAGGCACCAGCGAACCACCTCTGGAAGGATTGTTATATTATCAGGAGTTCAAAAATTCTAATGCTTTCGGTATGATCAAGGGCCGGCGGTTCGAGTCCGCCCGAGATTCTGATGGAGAAGTTCCGGCCCGAGGTTGGTGGTAATCCGGCGGGCAAGGCAATCGAACAATCGAAACAATCGAACAATCGAGAACCAAGGGGTTACAATCAACAACAGCGGCGGTCGGGTTACCAAAGTAATCCAAAGCAGTTGAGCAGTGGACAATACCATGTTTTTACCACCAGCTTGGGCAGAATGACGCAAACTTGAAGCGGGCGGTCGGTGTTGTTGAACCGGCCGCACCGCATTACCTGCGCTGGTCGAGCAGCCTATTGTATGGGCGAGAGGATCATCCTCCCGGGTTTACAATCCGGGTCAACTAGCCTAGTGGTGGCACCTCGGTGGGAGGATACAAGTTTACCAAAGTACTCATGGATGGAGGAGCAGCATCAACATCACGTACTCACGAGACCTTCCGGCGTATGGGGTTGGCGGATAAGCATCTCGGGCCGTCGATCTGATGTTTCACGGCGTGGTGCACAGCAAGTCGGCATACCGGTCGATAAGATAGCTCTTGAGGTAGCCTTTGGAGATGAACATGACTCGGATCGGAAGCGTTGGCGTTTGAGGTGGTGAAAATCAAAGCCCTTACCACGCCCTGTTTGGGCGGCGGCTTATCTTCTAAGTTTATGGCACGGCCTTGTTATGTTTATTTGCAGCTGAAAATGCGGGTCACAAAGGGCGATAGCGGTTCACGGGAGCCGCGGATTGCGTTGGAATGCGAGGAAGGTGATCGGCTTATGCAGAGTCGGTTTGTGCCACGAAGAGTTAAAGTACTATAAAGACATTGTTGATCCGGCGGATATGACCCGTTGAAGAAGCCAACTCTGAGCATGACCCGGTTTGAAGTTTAAATCGGTGGCTGAGACTAAACTTGTTGATTTTGTGCCGGCGATTCGTCCAAGCAGTTCACCATCGGTGCTAACTTGGATCCTAAATAGGAAGCGCGCTCATCGAGTTCATCCGTGAGAATCGGGACATTTTGCATGGAAACCTTGACATGCGGGTGTACTGAGGAACTTCGTGAGCACACTCTTAATGTTGATCCCAAATACAGACCGGTAAAGCAGTTTCTTCGCGGTTTAACGAGGAAAAGCGCAAAGGCCATTGGAGAGGAGGTTGCCGGGCTCTTAGCGGCAGGGTTTATCGTTGAAGTTTGCCATCGAGTGGCTTGCTAATCCGGTGTTGGTCCTTAAGAATAATGGCACTTGGCGCGTAATGCGTGGATTATCTGAGATCTTAACAAGGCTTGTCCGTGAGATCCTTCGCCCTCCCGTATTGATCAGATTATTAATGCTACGGCGGGTTGTGGCGTTTGAGTTTTTGGATGCATATTCGGATATCATCAGATTAAGATGGCGGTTAAGGACCAGGAGAAAGCGGCGTTTATCACCTTTTGGAGCCTTACGCTATGTATCTATGCCTTTTGGGCTCAAGGCGCCCAAGCAACTTATCAACGTTGCGTCTGAATTGCTTGCATGAACAGATCGGCCGTAATGTGCATGCTTATGTGGATGATATTGTGGTTAAGTCAAGGAAGAAAACACGATTGAGGATTTGAGAGAGACCTTTGACAACTTGCGGGTGTACAAGATGATGCTTAACCCGCCAAGTGTGTTTTGGTGTTCGGCGAGCAAGTTATTGGGTTTCCTTGTGTCCAACAAAGTTGAAGCTAATCCGGAGAAGATTACAGCTATCACCTCCTGGCTAAGCCAAAGTGTATCAATGATGTCCAACGTTTGGCGGTCGGATTGCTGCGCTAAGCGGTTTATCGGCCGCTAGGAGAAGGCCATTCCTTTGTACGGATCTTTGAAGAAAGCGGATCAGTTAAATGCAGAGTTCAGCGATGAAGCATTGGAGGACTTAAGCGGCGGTTAGCCAACCGCTTTATTCTCTGCTCCCCATTGACAAGGCCGCTCTGTTATATGTTCTGCTAATGCGAGCGATCGGCGTAGCCATTGTGGTGGAACAAAAGGAGGCGGGGAAGGTATCCGGTTCAGCGGCGGTTTATTACATTAGCGAGGTCCTCATTGAGTATAAACAAAGATATCCGCATTGGCGAAGCTGGTATATGGAGTTTTATGGCAAGCGAAAGCTGAAGCAATATTTTCAAGGGCACCCCATCACGGTGGTCGATTCAGCTCCTTTGGGAGATATCATCTGAGAACCGGAAGCGGCGGCGGATTGCTAAGTGGGCTATAGAACTTGGGCCGCACGGTTTAAGGTATGTGCCTCGGACGGCGGTAAAGTCTCGAGCACTTGTGGATTTCATTAACGATTGGACGAGTTGCAAGCGCTGAAGAAAAGCGGATCATACCTATTGGACCATCCACTTTGATGGGTCCGAGCAATTGGAGGGCTCGAGGGCTGGAGTCGTATTAACTTCCCACGGTGACAAGTTCTGTTCGTTCTTAAGCAATGTTCCCTGTACTAACAATGCAGCTGAGTATGAGGCTTTGCTCCATGGTCTCCGGATGGCTAAGGAGATGAATCTAAGCGGGTTAAGTGCTTGGTGACTTCGGACTTGGTGGCCCGGCAAGTGTCAGTGCCAGGATTCAAAGATCCACTCATGGCGCGTATCGTCGGGAGGTGGATATTGTTGCAGGACACTTTAAAGGATATCGGGTGGACCATGTGGATCGTCGGAAGAGCGAAGCGGCGGATGCTCTAAGCGGCTGGGCTCTCAACGTAAACCGGTCCGCCCAATGTCTTCCTTGACGTCTTTGCACAATCCGTCGGTTAAGCTTCGATGAAGTAGATTTGGCTATTCTGATCCGGAGGCTCGATTGGTGGCAACCTTGCATGTCATTCAGGATTGGGCGCTCCCTTATTTGGCGTATATGAACGGGCGAGTTGCGAGAAGATGAGGCGTTGGCCCGACAGATAGTTGGCGGTCCAAGTCTATGACCATATATAAGGCGAGTTGCCGTTGCGGCGTGTCGAGGCGTTTCAGCGTTGTGTGTCCCCCGAGGAAGGCCGTGAGATATTGCGTGAGATCCATGAAGGCGTGTGGTCACTGCGCGGTTCAAAGTCCTTGGTGGCCAGCGTTCATACGGTTTCTATTGGTTGTTGCCCATGCTTGATCACGAAGATCTGGTCGAGACGATGTGATGGTTGCCAAAAGTTTTCGAGCGTGCTCATGTACCGGCCCAAAATTGAGGATGATTCCAATTACTTGGCCGTTTGCGAGGACATCGGAAGAAACCTTTTAAGGGATAATGCTTTTCAGGAGAACAAGTCACCTCTGAACGACGCTTCCGGGTTGGTGTATCTGGTAAACCGGATGAGGTGATCTGTTGACCACTTGCGGAGTCGTCGCGGCGCTCTTCACTCTTGTGTCTTCAAGGAAGGTTTTGATTCAAATAAGCACAGGAATGATATTTTTCACTTTCGGACGGTCGACGAATTCTTTTAACCGCGCGAGTCGGATTCGGAAGAAAGAAAGATTACCTCAACGAGTCGGCATGGTAGCCGGCATCATCACAGGAGGTAAAATTGTCGATAAAAGGAATACAAAGGGACAAATCAAAAGCAGAAGAAACACAAAGAGGAGAGCGGTTTACGGAGACTCCCTCGTAAGGATATCAAGTTTTACCTCAGCTTGATTCTTCGTCCTCCGGCGGATCGGAAGACTCGGCGATTTTCTTCTTGCCAACCTTCTTGGTGGCCTTGGACTTTACCGGCGCCCGAGCGGTTTGATGCAGCTTCGGAAGGGCTGTTGCTTTGAGAGGAGCAAAAGAATTAATATATGTCAACAAGGCATTAATGTCGAAATCGGTGAGTAGAGCCTACATGGCGGTTTATTGGCAACCTGAAGAGCCAGCCGGTTTGGCTCTGAGCGAGAGATCGGTTCATCCGGCATCCGCTTCTTTGTCTCGGTGACTTCAAGTTACATTATTGGTAGCTCGTGGCGTCTTTGAGGGTCTTGGAGGCTGCCAGCGTATTAAATGCATCAATCCGGGCGGTGGCTTAGTGGCAAAACGCCCCAAAGAAACCCAACACGCACAAGGTCCACACCGGTTAAGCCATTGGCCATTAGAGCCGGAGCTTGATAATTTGGTAGCGAAGTGCTTCCGTTCCATGGCGATTAAGCGTAAAAGGCAGCGGATGGTGGTTCTTGAGCGGTGAGGGCGGTAACCGGCAAAGGATTTTTCGTTGGCGGGAAGCGGTGTTCGGCGATGGGAACCAGGTTTGGTTCCAATCTTTTGGATGGCTGTGGTGTTTGGCGTGAGGAAAGTCCACTTCCTTCCTCTTCTGGATTGAAGCGCCGCCCAGCTCGGTGTTGGGACCATCGAAAAATTCTGCTGACGGTTCAAGTGGAAAAAATCCCGGAACAGCTCCACAGATGGTTCTTCTTGAAGATAGACTTCACGAAAACTTGAAAATTGCATATGTTTGACGAGTTGGGCCAATATCCTGCGGATGGAGTTGAAAACTTGCGAGGGCGTCCGGAAGAATTTTGAACCGGCGGGCAGAATCCCGGTCTAAGTGCTGCATAAACACAATTACTTCTCCTTCTTGCGGCTCGGGAGAATTGGCATCGGAACATGCGATGGAGGACATTTTTGAAGCCAAAAGCGCCCGGTGGTGGCGTATCCGTTGAGTTGTGTTTGATGATCTTGGACCGGACCCAATTGCAAGCTGAGAATTGAGGGCCATTCCGGAAGACTAAGCTGCGAAAAAAGGAAAAATGGTTCACCGTTAAAAGGTTCGGGCACATTATATAATGTTAAACCCGGCAATTGACGCTAGCTTTCAATTCGGTTTAGCGAGGACTAATGGGTAGCGGATTAGCTATCAAAAGTCAAACCGCCAAAAGAGACAGAGCTGAAAAATCTACTAAGTGTGAGCGAAACAGATTTCACATGCGAATGGAAGTAATTTAGATCTACCGAAGGTTCGGTGAGAAAATTTTGCGACCTATGCAAGCCTCATAGAGGCGGGGAAGGTTAATCGTCCTAAACAAGAAGATCTGAACAAAATGAAAGATGAACAAGGAGTAAAAGCGATGGCGGAGCGGATGCGCGCCTGCAGGATGTGTACTACGGCGAATCATACAGCCATGGCAGGGCAGGTATGAGGACACTCGATGAACACCCATGAACTACAAGAGGAACATGGACCTTGGATGTGGATCTAGGGCTTGAAGAGGACCTTACGATCTTGACGCGTGAAGGAGTTGAAGAGCTTACGGTCGGTCGAGGTTGATCTGTGACTTTGGCGATCTGGCGAGGTCAAGGTCGGCGGCGGCGGAGCTTCAAGCCGGGGCGTCGCGAGGAAGAAGAAGTGCGGAAGAAGAAGAAAGAGCCTGCGGTTTATTTATAAGGAGCAGGGCAATTAGCGGCGAGAATCGAGGAGTCAAAAGCGGCCGGACGGCGCGGTGATCATCTCGATTTTGGGATAGTATTAAATGAAGGAATCTTCTTTGTTTGGATTTCTTTATTAAATCGTCAAAGCGCCCGTCGCGAGGATCGGAGGATAGCGTCACGGCGGTTCAAGCGAGATGGCGGTTTCTGAAATATGAAGGGAGATCAAGAGTTTCTGAAGATGTTAAAGATTAACGTGAACGGTTCAAGTCAACTGGGGCCTAATGTTGGGGATATAACTCACTGAGTGTGAACATACGGAGAAGCTGGGTTACCCTAAATCCATGATCGGGGCCTGAAGGAGGCCCGAGCCCAGGCGAATTAGGGTCCGTTTATGTAAACCGCCTTAGTCTTGTAACTTGTCTTTGTAAGATAAGAGAGAAGAGGCCGGCGGACACTTGTATGAGCAGGTCGGGACTCATGTAGACGGTAGGCGTCAACCCGTGTATATAAGGGGCGACCGGCGGTTTAGAGACAGACAATTGAGGCTTAAGCGAAGCTATTGCTCCCTAATCGCCGAAATCACATCAATCCCATCACAACTAGGCGTAGGCTTTACCTTCATCGAAGAATTGAACTAGTATAACTCCGTGTCTTTGTGTCGCTTTAACCCTCTAAGTTAACCCGTTCGATGGCCCTGCGACTAAGTCCTTTCACGAGGACATCTGCCGTGACAATTCCACGACAAACATCCTCTACTTTGTTGTTGCAAGTTTTACTGTAACATCCTAAATTTTCAGTTTGGAATGTTATACATTAGATCATCATTGCATATCATATTTTATTGCATTTTGGTTTGATCCTAGAAATTCTACGCAAATCAAGGACCCACAGAGAGAGTTGGGAATTCCGTTATTTTCATATTTGAGTTTTGCTCAAATTTGAAAAGAGGATAAATCGATTTTAATTACTTTTCTCTTGAATATTTATTTTATAAAAATAAAGAGAGAGATAAAATGACTTCCTCAAAATAAAGAAATATTGGAGATTTAATATTAAAATCAAATAAGATTTTTTTTGTTAGGAGTTTTATCGCTATTTTATTTGAATTAGAAAAAACATCGTTTTCAAAATTGCATTAGAAGCCCAAATAAATGTTCACTTGGTTAGGAAGCTTATTTTTGAAACGGGCAAAATTTATTTTAGGATTTTGGAGTCAATTTAGTATTTCTTTTATTAGTTTTTCTCATAAAATAATTTAAAAAAAAAGAAAGCCGACCTTGGTCAGTATCCATGGGACTCCTTGCCCGGCGTTATAAGCCCTGAGGCCAGCCGCCCTTGACCCACCCGCAAACCCTAGCACTCCCGATCCGCCGCCGCCCGCCCTTGAGCCGCCCGCGCCCCGTCTTGAGCTGCCGCCGTTCGACCCAGGAGAAACCGCTCCCGCCGCCGCCCGGATCTGCCCGACCCTGCCGGAGGTAGCCGCCGCCGCCTCGGTTTTCGCGAGAAAACCGATCGGTTTTTTTGGAAAACTCTAGATCCGTTTTTTAAGTTTCGGTCCGGTTTTTTTCGGTTTAGTTATATAGCGGACGTTCGTCCGTACGTTCGTTTTAACGAACGGTTTTCACCCTTTAGCAGCAGATAACGAACGTTCATTCGTTAGTCTGTTCATTAGTTTTTCTTTTTCTCGGATTTTCCGCGATTATTTCTGATCGCGATTTCTGATCCGATTTTCGTTTTAGTTGAACTTTTCGCTCGTTTATCAGAATCGGGCGATTCAAGCGCCTAGAGTTTCGTCTCGAAACCCTCTTTCTATTTAACCAACTTAAACGAGTTTTTTCTACTGTAAAAATTGACTTTAGTCCAGATTAGTAAATGAAGCTTGTTTCTTTCGCAGTTTGAGTTTAGTTGCTCAGTTTGATTTGATTCTTTTTGCAAACCGGAGTTCTTAAGTTGAACTTTCTGGTTAGATCTCTTAGTTGAGTTTTACCCGTGCAGCTTTGCTTGATTGCTTATTGTATGTTTTTTGTTGCGATAGAGTACCCGGAGTGCGAAGCGTGCTACTACGAGTCTCTAGGTTTCACGGATCATCAGCAAGGCAAGTAACACTTTGATCATACCTCTTTACTACCCAGTTTTATTGCATTAGATCAATCCACAAACAATTGCATGGTTAGGATCTAATTTAAATTGTGGGTTTGGGAAGTAGATGAGGTAGTACCTATTCACCTGTTATTATCAAACCTATGGGAGTTACTTCTGTGTTGCTTATATTGCCATGCTATGCTCGTAGACGTGGTTTGGGTTTGAGAGTATCCATGACAGATGTGAGTATTGTAAATTAATGGTTAACTTAAGGTGGCAACTTTAATACACATCTGGGTGGATTGAGGCACTGGGGAACCCAGTGATTACTGTATTTTGGAAATCCGAGTGCACGTGTGATTCTCCTATGGACATCCACCGGGCTCAAAGGGATCATAAGATTATTCATGCTAGAAACTTCGTGTGCAGCCACAAGCCATTATGGGCTCTGGCATAGTTGAGTATGTTGTGTGACCTCTTTTAGTGGTAGGCTAGCAGATGTAGGGGATGTAGGTGGTCTTGTCTACCCGAGTAAAGAGTTAGCAACTTGGAAGAAGCGTGTCTCGGTCGTCTGTTTCTCAAACACCATGTAGTCTGAGAAATCCAGCGGAGGAGATCGAGTCTTGTGGGGAAAAGTCATAAACCTCTGCAGAGTGTACAAACTAATCATGGTTAGCCGTGTCCCCGGTTATGGACATCTTGAGTATCTGGTTCTTGGATTATCACGTGGATCTCATCACTCTTAATTATAAAAGTTTGTTTGGGTTATTTAATTACTTTTAATTGGGATTGAGATGGGGTTTACCATTCTCAATGTTTAACAACCACCATGGTAGTTAAATAAAATTTAGTCCTTTGGTGTAGGGAAAATTTGGCTTTTCGCAAAACATATTAACCATACAGCCTCCACCAGCCATATATGCGTGTAGTGGTAGTCTTATTTTGTTCATTACTCTTTTGTGTTACATTGCCAGCATATTCCATGTGCTGACCCGTTTTCGGGCTGCAATGTATCATGTTGCAGACTTTTCAGACGATGAGTAAGGTGTATTAGGTCGTGGTCTTTCACTCAGTGATGCCGTTGGAGTTGATGGACTCACTTTATCTTCCAAGACTTCCGGTATTATCATATTAGATGGCCTTAAGCCATATTATTTGTAATAAGTTCTCTTTTGAGACATTCGATGTAATAATTGTGTGATTGCTCTGTTATAAATCCTTCAAATCTTGTGCGTGTCGACATTACCGATCGAGGATGACAACGATGCACAAAAGATCGGTATTTGAGGTCTGGTCACTACAAGATAGTATCGAGCACCGCTGATTGTAGGACACGACCACTAAGCTAATGCCCTAGATCACTACTCTCTTCTCATTTCTGACTTATCTCCATTTTCTACTCTTTAGGATGGCAGATGCAAGGATCAAGTTCACACAACCGGATGAAGACTCCCCATTTGGACGTCACTTGAAGGAAGTCACTAGATACCTGAACATTGGAGTACCAAGCTTCACAGGGACTTACAACGCCACTTTACCAGAAGAGGAGCGATGGATGATTCAAGTTCAAGTTTCAGGAAGGACGTTTACGCCAGTCACTGATCCCATGGAGTTTTCCTTTGATGCACCAACCTGGAGTCTAGGAAAGAGTATGGAAGCCCACATTACCATGGGACGGATTGGAGAAGTTTACCACAATGATCTCAAGGATACTATATACCAGATTTGTGGGCGTAGAGATGAGCAATGGGAGATGATCAGCACCAGGAAGGATAGATCGATTGCAGCTTTCATCCGAGTTAAACCAACACATTCGGCCTTGAGAGAACCAGATGTCTTGTGAGCATGACAGATTTGAAGAAGGCAA
Source organism: Aegilops longissima (assembly GCA_021605205.1). Lineage (NCBI taxonomy): Eukaryota > Viridiplantae > Streptophyta > Magnoliopsida > Poales > Poaceae > Aegilops > Aegilops longissima. Next base: position 91,887,679 of record CM038678.1, read on the forward strand.
TGACAAGGATCACGGAATTGGAGGAAGAATTCAAGGCTACTCGCGAGGATTATATGGAGGAATCGTCGTACTAGTGGAGAAGAATGACGACCTGACAAGGAAGCTGGGAGTATTCATGGGAGACCCCGCGCCAGGAGGAGAGGACGAAGGTTCCACTTGCTCGGAGAACTACATCATCATCGACGACACCGACTCGGATCCCGACGATAGAGATGATGACTAGGTTGATGAAGCAGGAGCATATATCATGGAGTCTTCGACCAATCAATTTTTCTAGTCGACCACCATATCAGTAGTAGTATTCCACCATGTATATAGTATAGTCTAAGCACTTTTGTAACGATAGTTCTAGACCGATTGTATGCCCTTACTTGATTGATTCAGTGATATGTTTGTGTTTGTCTCATGTGCATATGGGTAGTGTTTTCCCCCTAGACCTCATTCTACTCTGTATTCTCACCTTTTCTAAACCCAGACCCAACAGATGCCTCCGAGACGCGACAAAGGATTTGCTTTCCCACCGGAGCTCACTCAGTTGATCCAGCAGCAGAATGCATTGATGCAGATACTAGTCCGAATCGAGAACCGGGAACAACAACAACAACAACCCACCCCCACCACCACCGGTTGATCCTTAGCCCATTTTCTTAGGCTGAATCTGCGGTGTTCTCTAGTAACACCGAGCCGATTATTGCGATGATTGGATCCGCAAGATTGAAAGGGAGTTGACTCTTGTAGGATGCGCGGATCTTGGAGAGAGTGCATTTGCGCACATCGACTTGATGGACCCGCAGCATCGTGGGAGAATTTCACAGTCACTTACCCCATTGACATTGTGACATGGGATCAGTTTCAACAAGCTTTTCGCATTGCCCATGTATCATCGGAGCTATGGCCATGAAGAAGCGCGAGTTTACAACTTCGCCAAGGAGGGCGCACCATTGGCGATATGTGGATGACTTGATGGCTAGCACGTTATGCCCCGGATAGCGTCGCTACGGATGCAGACTAAGCGGAGAAGTTTGGAAGGATGAATGATGAGCTGAGCATGCAGTTGATGGTGGCAAATTTCAATAACTACCAGGAGTTGGTAGATAGAGCTCTCATGATTGAAGGGAAGCACCAGCAGATTGACAACCGCAAGAGGAAGTATGGACAAGGGAAGTATAATTCTGGAGCTCATCAGAGGCCCCATTTCACCCGAAACTCGGGAGGACTTGTCCATAACCATGGAGGTCACAATCACACTTGAGGGAGTTCGCATAACCATAGCGGCACCAAGAACGGGAATGGTAATGGAGGAAGTAACGGACAGAACCATTCCAACCCGGCAACACCCGACAAGAAAGATCTAAGCCAAGTTACTTGCTATAAGTGCCAGAAGACTGGACATTACGCCAATGAATGTCCTGAAGCTAAGAATGGAAGGTCTGGGAAGAAGCCCAACCCTTTCACCAGGGGACAAGTGAACCACGTTAACATGGAGGAGGTTGACGCCCAACCCGATGTAGTAATAGGTAAGTTTTTGGTTAAGTCATTTACTGCAGTCATACTTTTTGATACTGATGCATCACATTCATACATATCAAGGGGATTTGTGGATAAGTTTAAACTGCCAACCCAAGCCCTTAGGTCACCCATGTTAGTAACCTCGCCAGGAGCAGAATATATGGCTAGTCTATGGTGTGATCGGTTACCATTAAGGATTGGTAACTACCTATTTCCATCGGACCTAATAGTATTGGAGTCACAAGGACTGAATGTGATATTAGGCATGGATTGGTTATCGAGTATGGAGGAACATTATTGCGCTTGATGAAATCGATTTTGCTTACCACCCCAGAAGGAAGAAGGATCAAGTATGTATCCCGGCATGTGCCGAATAGGACTCAAGTGAATTCCTTCTCAGGAGTGGTACAGGAGGAAGCACCAGTGGTGAAGGATTTTCCGGATGTATTTCTAGAAGAATTGCCAGGCATGCCACCTGATAGAGACATTGATTTTTTGATTGAGCTTTTGCCAGGCACAGGGCCAATATCTATGAGACCGTATAGAATGCCCGCAAAGGATTTGGAGGAAATTAAGAAGCAGATTAAGGAGTTACTGGATAAAGGTTATATTCGCCCAAGTTCGTCACCTTGGGGATCCCCAGTACTTCTAGTGGAGAAGAAGGATGGATCGTTAAGGATGGTTGTTGATTATTGAGGATTTAATGAGGTGACGATTAAGAACAAGTACCCACTGCCGATGATCAATGATTTGTTTGACCAGCTGCAAGGAGCTAAGGTGTTTTCCAAGATCGATCTGTGATCAGGGTACCACCAATTGAAGATTCGAGAGCAGGATATACCTAAGACAACTTTTACCACGAGGTACAGGCTATATGAGTATACCATTATGTCGTTTGGCCTAACTAATGCACCTGCCTATTTTATGAACATGATGAACAAGGTGTTTATGGAGTTTTTGGATAAGTTCGTTCTGGTGTTCATTGATGATAGTCTGGTCTACTCGAAGAATGAAGAAGAACATAAATAGCATTTGCATTTGGTACTTGCGAAGCTCAGGGAACATCAGCTATACGCCAAGTTCAGCAAGTGTGAGTTTTGGTTGAAGGAAGTTGGATTCCTTGGACATGTTATATCCGGAGAAGGAATAGCAGTAGACCCCACCAAAGTTGTCACTGTGACAAATTGGGAGTCACCCATGTCAGTTGGAGAGATTCGGAGTTTTCTTGGACTCGCAGGATACTACCAGAGGTTCATTGAAAATTTCTCAAAGATTGCGAAGCCCATGAAGGAATTGTTAAAGAAGGACACCAAGTTCAAATGGACTGAGGAATGTGAGGCCAGTTATCAGGAGTTGAAGAAACGCTTGGTTACATCACCAGTGTTGATTATGCCAGATCAACGCAAGGATTATGAAGTGTATTGCGACGCTTCTCGTCGAGGACTTGGAGCCGTACTTATGCAGGAGGGAAAAGTTGTTTCATATGCCTCACGACAGCTTAAACCCCATGAGTTAAATTATGCTACGCATGATTTGGAGTTAGCAGCCGTAGTGCATGCGTTGAAGACTTGGAGACATTTTCTCATTGAAAACCATTGTGAGGTATACACGGATCACAAGAGTTTGAAGTATATCTTCACGCAGAAGGAGTTGAATCTCAGGCAGAGGAGATGGTTAGAACTCATTAAGGATTATGATATGAGGTTGCATTATCATCTCGGAAAGGCTAACGTAGTAGCCGATGCGTTGAGCCGCAAAAGTCATGTCAATACACTCATGACCGGAGAATTACCCAAGGAGTTGGCAGATGACCTTCGTGAGCTATGTTTGGAAATTGTTCCAAGAGGTTATGTAGCAGCTTTGGAAATTCAACCTACTTTGATGGATAAGATCAGAGAAGCTCAGAAGACGGACAAGGAGATTGCTGAGATAAAGGAAAGAATGAGCAAAGGAAAAGCTAAAGGATTTCGTGAGGATGAGCACGACACCCTATGGTTTGAGGACCGCGTTTATGTGCCTAATGATCCGGAGATCAGGAAGTTGATTCTGCAAGAGGCCCATGATTCGCCATATTCGATTCACCAAGGAAACAACAAGATGTATCTTGATTTAAAAGATAGTTTCTGGTGGATCGGAATGAAGAAGGATATTGCAGAGTATGTAGCAGTTTGTGATGTATGTCAGAGAGTGAAGGCAGAACATCAGAAGCCAGCGGGATTGTTACAGCCGTTGCCGATACCTGAATGGAAGTAGGATAAACTAGGCATGGACTTTATCACGGGATTACCCAGGACTCGTTCAGGCTATGACTCGATATGGGTTGTAGTCGATCGTTTGACGAAGGTAGCTCATTTCATCCCAGTGAAGACCACTTACACTAGTGCTAAGTTGGCAAAGATATACATGACCAGGATCGTATGTCTGCATGGAGTTCCGAGGACCATTGTATCAGATAGAGGAACCCAGTTTGCCTCAAAGTTTTGGAATCAGTTGCATGAAACTTTGGGAACCGGGCTAGAGTTGAAGACAACTTTTCACCCTTGAGACGGATGGACAAGCGAGAGAGTCAACCAGATTCTGGAGGACATGTTGAGAGCTTGTGCGCTAAACTATGGATCTAGTTGGGATGAAAATTTGCCGTATGCAGAGTTCTCTTACAACAATAGCTATCAAGCCAGTTTGAAGATGGCCCCTTTCGAAGCATTGTACGGAAGGAGGTGCAGAACACCGTTGTTGTGGGATGAAGTTGGAGACTGACAGTTGTTTGGACCAAATTTGATTAAAGAGTCTGAAGAGTAGGTTAAGCTGGTTCGTGATAGACTCAAGGTAGCCCAAAGAGCGGAAGAGTTATCACGGATTCTAAGCGCAAGGAGGCAGTTCTGAAGTTGGAGCGAGTGTATCTTCATGTATCCCCACTTCGAGGAGTGAAGCGTTTTGGAGTTAAGGGAAAGTTAGCACCACGTTTTGTGGGACCATACCAAGTTTTGGAACGTATGGGAGAAGTTGCTTACAAGTTGGAGTTGCCTGAAGGATTGTCAGGAGTTCACGATGTGTTCCACGTTTCTCAGTTGAACAAGTGCCACGCAGAGATGGCTGATATCCCTCTGAGAGATACAGTACCACCGGAAGCGATACAGTTGGATAGTGAATTGACGTATGAGGAGAAACCAGTCAAGATACTCGAGTTTGCCAGCCGTGTTACACGTAGCAAAATAATCAAGTTCTGCAAAGTTCAGTGGAGCCACCATACCAAAGATGAAGCCACCTGGGAACGAGAGGAAGACCTACGGAAGGATCACCCTCACCTATTTTCTAGCCAACCCGAATCTCGATGGCAAGATTCATCTTACGGGGGGTAGGTTTGTAACATCCTAAATTTTCAATTTGGAATGTTATACATTAGATCATCATTGCATATCAGATTTTATTGCATTTTGGTTTGGTCCTAGAAATTCTACGCAACTCAAGGACCCACGGAGAGAGTTGGGAATTCCGTTATTTTCATATTTGAGTTTTGCTCAAATTTTGAAAAGAGGATCGTTTGATTTTAATTATTTTTCTCTTAGAATATTTATTTTATAAAAATAAAAGAGAGAGGATAAAATGACTTCCTCAAAATAAAGAAATATTGGAGATTTAATATTAAAATCAAATAAGATTTTTTTGTTTGGAGTTTTGTCGCTATTTTATTTGAATTAGGAAAAATATGCGTTTATCAAAATTGCATTAGAAGCCCAAATAAATGTTCACCTGGTCCGGCTTATTTTTAGAGGACGGGGAAAATTTATTTCAGGATTTTTGGAGTCCGTTTAGTATTTCTTTTATTCTTTTTCTCATGCGAAATAATTTTAAAAAGAGAACCGACCTTGGGCCGTATCCGCTTGGGAGCTTTATAAGGCGAGGCCCGCCCGCCTCGGCCACCCGCAAACCCTAGCCCGCCCGATCCTCACGCCGCCCAGCCTTCTGCCACCGCCGCCTCGCCAGCGCCCCTTGCAATGATGTTGCCGCCCATGCGCAAATCCGAGCCCGCCGCGCCGAGCCGCCGCCCCGACCCAGCGGAGGAGCCACCCGCCGCCGCCGCCGTTCCCCGACCCCGCAGGAGGTAGCCGCCGCCGCCTCGGTTTTCGCGAGAAAACCGATCAGTTTTTTTCGAAAACCCTAGATCTTTTTTTTAGTTTCGGTTCATTTTTCTTGGTTTAGTTATATAGCGAACGTTCGTCCGTATGTTCATTTTCACGAACAGTTTTCGCCCGTTAGCCGCAGATAACGAACGTTCGTTAGTTAGTCCATTAGTCAGTTTTTCTTTTTCTCAGATTTTCCGCGATTATTTTCGATCGTGATTTCGGATCCGATTTTTGTTTTAGTTTAACTTTTCGCTCGTTTATCAGAATCAGGTGATTCAAGCACCTAGAATTTTGACTAGAAACCCTCTTTCTGTTTAACCAACTTAAACAACTTTTTGGTACTGTAAAAATTTACTTTAGTCCATATTAGTAAACGAAGCTTGTTTCTTTCGCAGTTTGAGTTTTGTTGCTCCGTTTGATTTGATTCTTTTTGCAGACCGGAGTTCTTAAGTTGAACTTTCTGGTTAGATCTCTTAGTTGAGTTTTACCCGTGCAGCTTTGCTTGATTGCTTATTGTATGTTTGTTTGTTATGATAGAGTACCCGGAGTGCGAAGCATGCTACTACGAGTCTCTAGGTTTCGCGGATCATCAGCAAGGCAAGTAACACTTTGATCATACCTCTTTACTACCCAGTTTTATTGCATTAGATCAATCCACAAACAATTGCCTGGTTAGGATCTAATTTAAATTGTGGGTTTGGGAAGTAGATGAGGTAGTACCTATTCACCTGTTATTATCAAACCTATGGGAGTTACTTCTACGTTGCTTATATTGCCATGCTATGCTCGTAGACGTGGTCTGGGTTTGAGAGTATCCATGACAGATGTGAGTATTGTAAATTAATGGTTAACTTAAGGTGGCAACTTTAATACACATCTTGGTGGATTGAGACACCTGGGGAACCCAGTGATTGCGTGTATTTTTGGAAATCCCAGGGTACCGTGTGATTGTCCTATGGACTGGCACCCAGGCTCAAAGGGATCATACTATTATTCATACTAGAAACTTCTGTGTGCAGCCACAAGCCATTATGGTCTCTGGCGTAGTTGAGTATGTTGTGTGACCTCTTTCAGTGGTAGGCTAGCAGATGTAGGGGATGTAGGTGGTACTGTCTACCCAGAGTAAAGAGTTAACGCTTACGAAGATCGTGTCTCGGTCGTCATTTCTCAAACACCATGTAGTGCGAGAAATCCAACGGAGGAGATCGAGTCTTGTGGGGAAAAGTGCGCAAACCTCTGCAGAGTGTACAAACTAATCATGGTTAGCTGTGTCCCCGGTTATGGACATCTTGGGTATCTGGTTCTTGGATTATCACATGGATCTCATCACTCTTAATTATAAAAGTTTGTTTGGGTTATTTAATTACTTTTAATTGGGATTGAGATGGGGTTTACCATTCTCAATGTTTAACAACCACCATGGTAGTTAAATAAATTTATTCCTTTGTTGTAGGGAAAATTTGGCTTTTCGCAAAACATATTAACCATACAGCCTCCACCGGCCATATATGCATGTAGTGATAGTCTTATTCTGTTCATTACTCTTTTCTGTTACATTGCCAGCATATTCCATGTGCTGACCCGTTTTCGGGCTGCAACGTATCATGTTGCAGACTTTTCAGACGACGAGTAAGGTGCCTTATATAGGTCGTGGTCTTTCACTCAGTGATGCCGTTGGAGTTGATGGACTCACTTTATCTTCCAAGCCTTCCGTTGTTATCGTATTAGATGGCCTTAAGCCATATTATTTGTAATAAGTTCTCTTTTGAGACATTCGATGTAATAAGTGTGTGATTGCTACTCTGTTATAAATCCTTCAACTACTGTGCGTGTCAGCATTACCGATCCAGGGATGACACTAATGCACAGAGATCAGACTGTTTGAGGTCTTGTCGCTACATTTACGTGGCTGCTACGGGCTTCTAGCAAGAACCGTTCTTACCTACGCATCAAAACCACAACAATTTTTCGTCAAGTGTGATGCTTTAACCTTCAACAAGGACCAGGCATAGTCAAACTTGACTCAACTAAAGCTGGAGAAACAGACACCCACTAGCCACCTATGTGCGAAGCACGTCGGTAGAACCAGTCTCATGAACGCGATCATGTAATGTCGGTCTGGGCCGCTTCATCCAACCATACCGCCGAATCAAAGTAAGACGTTGCTGGTAAGCAGTATGACTATTATCGCCAACAACTCTTTGTGTTCTACTCGTGCATATAACATCTACGCATAGACCTCGCTCAGATGCCACTGTTGGGAAATGTAGTATTTCAAAAAATTTGCCTACGATCACGCAAGATCTATCTAGGAGAAGCATAGCAGCGAGCGGGGAGAGTGTGTCCACGTACCCTCATAGGCGAAAGCGAAGCGTTTAGTGCGCGTTGATGTAGTCAAACGTCTTGGCGATCCAACCGATCCAAGTACGAGCGTCGTCACCTCCGTGATCAGCAAACGTTCAGATCGGTGACGTCCCTCGAACTCTTGATCCAGTTGAGGCCGAGGGAGAGTTCCGTCAGCACGACGGCGTGGTGATAGTGCTGATGAAGTTACCGACGCAGGGCATTGCCTAAGCACTACGATGATATGACCGAGGTGTGTAACTGTGGAGGGGGGCACCACACACGACTAAGAGAAACTTTGGTGTGCCTTTGGGGTGCCCCCCTCCCACATATATAATGGGGGGAGGACAGGTGGCCGGCCCTAGGGGGCGCGCCATGGGGGGAGTCCTACTTGGACTCCCAGTCCAAGTAGGATTCGGTCCCCCCTTTCCTAGTCCAAGTAGGAGAAGAAGGGAAGGAGGAAGAGGAGAGAAGGAAGGCGGCGGGCGCCGCCCCCACCCCTTATCCAATTCGGACTGGGCAAGGGGGGGGGCACCTCCTGGCTGGCCCTCTCTCTCCTCCACTAAGGCCCATGGCGGCCTATTAACCTCCGGGGGGGGGGGGGGTCCGGTAACCCCCTGTACTCTGAAACTTATCCAAAACGACCCGAACCATTCCAGTGTCCGAATGTAGCCTTCCAATATATGAATATTTATGTCTCGATCATTTAGAGACTGCTCGTCATGTCCGTGATCTCATCCGGGACTCCGAACAAACTTTGGTACATCAAATCACATAACTCATAATACAAATCATCATCGAACGTTAAGCGTGCAGACCATATGGGTTCGAGAACTATGTAGACATGACCGAGACACATCTCTGGTCAATAACCAATAGCGGAACCTGGATGCTCATATTGGCTCCTACGTATTCTATGAAGATCTTTATCGGTCAAACCGCATAACAATGTATGTTGTTCCCTTTGTCATCGGTATGTTACATGCCCGAGATTCGATCGTCGGTATCATCATACCTAGTTCAATCTCATTACCGGCAAGTCTCTTTACTCGTTTCGTAATGCATCATCCTGTGACCAACTCATTAGTCACATTGCTTGCAAGGCTCATAGTGATGTGCATTACCGAGAGGGCCAGAGATACCTCTCCGATACACGGAGTGACAAATCCTAATCTCGATCTATGCCAATTCAACAAACACCATCGGAGACACCTGTAGAGCATCTTTATAATCACCCAGTAACATTGTGATGTTTGATAGCACACTAAGTGTTCCTCCGGTATTCGGGAGTTGCATAATCTCATAGACATAGGAACATTTATAAGTCATGAGAAAAGTAATAGCAATAAACTAAACGATCATAGTGCTAACCTAACGGATGGGTCTTGTCCATCACATCATTCTCTAATGATGTGATCCCATTCATCAAATGACAACACATGTCTATGGTCAGGAAACTTAACCATCTTTGATTAACGAGCTAGTCTAGTAGAGGCATACTAGGGACACTCTGTTTGTCTATGTATTCACACATGTACTTAGTTTTCGGTTAATACTATTCTAGCATGAATAATAAACATTTATCATGATACAAGGGAATATAAACTTTATTATTGCCTCTAGGGCATATTTCCTTCAGAAGTGGCCCAGACCAACCTTACATGTCCACGCACATGAGACCGGTTCCACCGATAGACATGCAACTAGTTTTGCATAAAGGTGGCTGGCGGGTGTCTATTTCTCCAACTTTAGGTGAATCAAATTTGACTGCGTCCGGTCCTTGTTGAAGGTTAAAATAGCAAACTTGATAAATGTGTAGGTAAGAACGGTTCTTACTAGAAGCCCGTAGCAGCCACGTAAAACTTGCAACAACAAAGTAGAGGACGTCTAACTTATTTTTGCAGGGCATGCTGTGATGTGATATGGTCAAGACATGATATACGTTATTGCATGAGATGATCATGTTTTTTAAAAGTTACTGGCAACCGGCAGGAGCCTTATGGTTGTCTCCTTATTGTATGAAATGCAAATGCCATGTAATTGCTTTACTTTATCACTATGCATTAGCGATAGTTGTAGAAGCAAAAGTTGGCGAGATGACCACGCCACTGCGATGGAGATTAAGGTGTCAAGCCAGTGATGATGGAGATCATGACGATGCTTTGGAGATGGAGATCAAAAGCACAAGATGATGATGGCCATATCATGTAACATATTTTGATTGCATGTGATGTTTATCTTTTATGCATCTTATTTTGCTTAGTACGGCGGTAGCATTATAAGATGATCCCTTACTAAAATTTCAAGGTATAAGTGTTCTCCCTGAGTATGCACTGTTGCGACAGTTCGTCATACTGAGACACCACATGATGATCGGGTGTGATAAGCTCTACATTCGCATACAACGGGTGCAAGACAGTTTTGCACATGCGGAATACTGGGTTAAACTTGACGAGTCTCGCATGTACAAACATGGCCTCGGAACAGTGGAGACCAAAAGGTCGAACGTGAATCATATAGTAGATATCATCAACATAGAGATGTTCACCATTGATGAATACTCCATCTCACGTGATGATCGGACATGGTTTAGTGGATTTGGATCACGTATCATTTAGATGACTGAGGGATGTCTATCTAAGTGGGAGTGTCGGTGTCAAAACCGGCGGATCTTGGGTAGGGGGTCCCGAACTGTGCGTCTAGGCGGATGGTAACAGGAGACAAGGGACACAATGTTTTTACCCAGGTTCGGGCCCTCTCGATGGAGGTAAAACCCTACTCCTGCTTGATTAATATTGATGATATTGGTAGTACAAGAGTAGATCTACCAGGCGATCAGAGAGGCTAAACTCTAGAAGCTAGCCTATGGTATGATTGTTGTTCGTCCTACGGACTAAAACCCTCCGGTTTATATAGACATCGGAGAGGGCTAGGGTTACACAGAGTCGGTTACAATGGGAGGAGATCTACATATCCGTATCGCCAAGCTTGCCTTCCACGCCAAGGAAAGTCCCATCCGGACACGGGACGAAGTCTTCAATCTTGTATCTTCATAGTCCAGGAGTCCGGCCAAAGGTTATATAGTCCGGCCATCCGGACACCCCCTAATCCAGGACTCCCTCAGTAGCCCCTGAACCAGGCTTCAATGACGACGAGTCCGGCGCGCAGATTGTCTTCGGCATTGCAAGGCGGGTTCCTCCTCCGAATACTTCATAGAAGATTTTGAACACAAGGATAGTGTCCGGCTCTGCAAAATAAGTTCTACATACCACCGTAGAGAGAATAATATTTACACAAATCCAACCTGCTGACGTATTCCGTAGCGTGACATCACACAACGGCCAAGCCTTTATTTGAATCGTTTTTACTGTCCCACCTCAGCGCACTTAGCGAGGCGGTTTCCTTGGCACGTCTTGTCGAAGCAGAGATCGTGTCCCCTTATTCCGGGATTCTCATCAATACGGGCGTGGGTAACCCAACCGTGCCATTAATTACGGTGCTTGGGAGATAATCGAGTTTTACCAGGCTGGTGGGGGCACATAGTTTCGTCCGCCCATATAAGGGGATAAGGATCCACCTTTTCACCCACGCCTTCTTCCTCCTTTGCTCATCCATTTCCGCGCACCCGAGCTCCAGCGCCCAAGTCCGCACTTCCCACCTCAACCTTCTCCAGCCATGTCCGGAGCGGGAGGTAGGTGGATGGTCTCCTCCGTCACGGAGGGACACATAAAAAAGTTGAGGAAAGCCGGACACTTGTCCAATGACATCGCGCACCGGCTCCCAGACGAGGGGCAGCTCATCCCCACCCCCAGGCCCCATGAGAGGGTGGTGTTCCTCACCCATTTCCTCCGCAGACTAGGCTTCCCACTCCACCCATTTGTCCGGGGGCTCATGTTCTACTACGGCCTTGATTTGCACGACCTGGCCCCGAACTTCATCCTCAACATCTCGGCGTTTATCATCGTGTGCGAGGCTTTCCTCCGCATCAAGCCCCACTTCGGCTTATGGCTGAAGACCTTCAATGTCAAGCCGAAGGTTGTGGGCGGCCTCCAAGTGGAGTGCGGAGGTGCCATGGTGGGCAAGATGCCCAACGTCCTATGGCTCGAGGGCTCCTTTGTGGAGACATAAAGGGGTGGCAATCGGAGTGGTTCTATATCGCCGAGCCAAGGTGACCTGAATGGGCAGCGCCCCAATTCGATCAGCATCCCCACACGGCTCACCTCCTGGAAAGAGAAGGGCCTGTCGTGGGGTAATTCGGGAGAGCTGACCGGACTCCAAACCTGCGTCCAAAACCTGGTGGACAAGAAGGTTAAACTTGTCAACGTAGTCCAGGTCATGCTCATTCGCTGGATCCTCCCGTGTCAACGACGGGCTTTTAATTTGTGGGAGTTCGACCCAGCCCAGCACCAAACTCTGACCAGGCTCTTTGACACAACGCACGAGGATGCCTAGAAGGTGCTATTCAAGGGCGCCGAGGTTGCCCCTCCCATTACCGAGGATCGCGGATTCTACGCAAAGCGCCAAGCCAACATAGTAAGCTTGTTTTACCCTTTACGGGATACTTGTTTTTCATAGTTTGACTCTATGCGGATCTAAGCTCCCGTTCCTTTGACAGGAATGGCAGAAAGAGACCGGACAGATCGACTGTCCGGCTCCTTTGCCCGAAGGCCCAGCAGATGCCCACTTGGCGAAGCTGCTGGTTCCGGCACCTTACGTGGTGCCGGAGAAGAAGGCCAAGAAGAAGGCCACGGGAACTCGAAAGTGTTCCCGGCGCCAGGTGGTGTCGGATTCATCGTCCAATGACTCCGAGGCGCACTCCTCCCACGAAGACGAGGAGGAGGAAGAAGAGGCCTCTCCCCCTCCAGCGGGGGGAGGAAAGAAAAGGAAGGCCGCCCCAACTGGGGGGGCCGGAGGGTCCAAGAAGGGAAGGACCCTTCCTCCGGACTACTCCACCGACGCCGATGACGGCGAAGAGGAGTGGCCATCCAGGACCAAGCCCCTGGCAAAATCATAAGTATCCGGATACCAGAATAACTCATGGCGTTCCTTTATTGCACAGTATCTTCTGACGCCGAATATAATCATGCAGTCCGCCCAAGGCCCGGCTCGACGCTTCGTCGAGCGGCTCCCTGGATTCATCAGATGTGAATAATCTTTCACTCCCGACTGCTACCTCCCCTCGCCCTACGGACGATGCCGAGGTGGAGTCCCAAAAGGGTCCAAGCCAGGAGGAGGTGGTCCTGGAGGCGCCACAAGGCGACCTCCCGGACTCAAAGCAAAGGGATAAAACCCCAAAGGGCTCTAAGTCCGCCTGGGCGGACACCGCACCGAACCTTCAGTGGTTCCGAGTCCGGCAGCGCCCCCTAGTAAGAAGGGCAAGTTTACGACGCGGTGACCTCCGCACAACCGAGGCACGGATAATTTGCTGGAGGTGCTTAACGGCGCCCATCGATGAGGAGCACCGCACTATTATGAGTGCGGTGATCCGTAAGGTTCATCCACCAAGAGCGGGCTGATCAAGCTCGTGCCAGCCTTCTAACAGGCTTTGAGGTATGTATTAAGATATGTAAAAATATTACCGCATAGACAGTAGCCCCTGATGCTCAGTTTGGTATTCGGAAAGAAAAGCCGAGCTGAGGATCTAAAAGATATACCCAGGAGTCTAACATAAGCATGCCAATATGGGAATGCAGGCTGCGCTGTTGACCTCTGCCAGACCGATGCGGAGGTCGATGCATTGAAGCAGCCTCGGCGGTCCGAGAACGAGCTCGACCTTGCCAAGAAGCAGCTCGAGGACAAGGAAGGTAAGCAATACCTTATGTAAGTATATAAAAAGATGTGGTTGCAAAAATGACAGACCGACGTGAGTATTACAGGCCACAACCAAGTGGCGACCACAAGGAAGCGCTGTCCAAGGCGAAGACAATGCGGTGAGGAGCGCACTGAGCGAGAAAAGCAGGAGGCGGGTGGCGGAGGTGCAGCAAGAGCTCAGGCTCTCGTGAAAAACACGAGTTTGAGCTTGACTCAAAGACTCGAGAGTCCGAGCTCGCCTCGCCCTTGAGAGCGCCAAATCTGCCAAGGCCGAAACCCAAAAAGCCCTCCAGGAAATTGAGGCGATGAAGAAGATAGCGGCGGGTAAGGCATTCTTTATGCAAAGCAAGCACGTGAAAGTGAATTACTTGTTACTTACCCGAGTCCGGAGCTCTCCAAGAGCATTCGCAGATCTGCCCCGCAGTGTGTCCGACGCTGCCGCATTCTGCCGAGCCGAAGAAGGGAGCTCGACGGAGAAGGTGTTCTGGTCCCAGTATGTTGAGGACGGACACCCGGTGCCCTTGAGCGACCAGCTGAAGCAGCTGGTCGAGCTCCATAAGGTGGCCGAACAGGCCATGAAGGGCCTTACAGTCCGGCTATGGCCTGGGGAGGTCATGCCTGGGAGCTACTTTGGGCTGGTGAGGCGGCTGGTGGATGCCTGTCCACGCCTTGAGGTCATCAAGCGCTCTGTATGCATCGAAGGCGCCCGTAGGGCCCTTGCCCGTGTTAAAGTACACTGGGGCAAGATGGATGCTGAGAAGCTGGTGACGGATGGGCCACCGGAGGGCAAGGAGCATCGCAAGCCCGAGATGTATTATGAGGGCGTCCTGAAGGGTGCCCGCCTTATGGAGGATGAATGTTCCAAGGATGTAATTTTTGAGTAAACTCGCTCGTGTTATCCTGTGTGCTGAAAACTTGTTCATATGCGCTAAGCAACGCTTTTTGAATTTAAAATATTACCTTCTGTGCAGCCGTTTATTAAATCTGAGAGATGGTGAGTCGTCGGCTTCTGCCCCCATGCCACGAGTGCTGGGGTGTTCGGGATAAACCTGAGCGCTCTTGTTCCTATTCTTGGGTATTTCGAGGGAGGCACTCAGCACAACGAACAAGGCAATCGGACTATAATGCTTTATCACTCTCACTTAGCCATAGAATTCTAGAATTTTAAATTTCGGCAAAGCCCCTAGTATTCGGAAGACCGAGTTAGGGCGCTATCCACGCCTAGATCGGACAAAGCCGGCTCCTCGCTCTAAGCGGCATAAGTCTTTAGGGACTCGAGACCTCTCGAACAGCGACCAGCTCTCGCCCTATCATGACGGTTAGTTTTAGCTTTCTCTACTGAGGTGCTTAACCCAGCTCAACTGGGGCACAATCGCAGTAGTTCTCCCAGCGCTACCTTAGCCGATATAAACGTAAGGTACCAAAACATGGGAGCCGGGCAAACCCAACTATTGACCCCGGACATGATTCAAGCCGATGCATATAATGCTATAAGTTCGGGTGCCGACTTTCGTGAGAGTGTTCGACTTCTCACACCGTATTCTGGGTACTTAAGCCCCTCGTGTATTGGCCGTGTCAAGTGTACGGTTGCATAATGTCATAACTGAACATATTTACATAAAAAAAGGAATGCAACAATAGACAAAAGCTATGTATTGTTTATTCAAAAGGCTGCGTAAAAGCGAACGATACAAATAGTGCGATAAGCAAGAGATGGGACTATTTGACATGTCCTCCTCGGCGAGCTCCGGATGATATGTGAAATAAGTATACTGCTCGTTCTGAGACCACCGGACATTCGCCAGAAGTTTCTGCCTCCTGGCTGTTGCATCGTGTGTTCGGCGATTGTCTCACGGACAGGCCTTCCGGAGAGTGTAGTCCTGAAAGTAAGAAAAAAGAATGACAAAATCGGAAGCCCCTAGTGCGGTTGAGCCACATTTTGGGCATGCCGTGGCTGTGCCCCTCCCATTATGCCCATGGTATTTCCAGAGCGTAATTATGTACGCGTAGTACTGGTTTCGCAATTTCGCGAGGGCTGGGGTTGGGGCCGCATTGCTACGCTTGCTCGGAACGTGCCAGGCGGTCTTGTTGTAGGTTACTCCGGCGCTGCTTGACGGTGTCCGGACGCTTAATAGCCGGATCGAGAATTGCCTTGAGAGGCTACCTTGTACTTCCGCCACGAAGCGCCGCCAGATGCTCCTCCGTTCGGAGAGCGCTCGGTGTTTCCATTGACCGTAATGACTCCTCGAGGGCCTGACATCTTGAGCTTGAGGTATGCGTAGTGCAGCACCGCTTTGAACTTTGCAAATGTGGTTTGCTACGTCTCAAGCTTGCGTTGGTTTTCCCCGAAGAGGAGGGGGTGATGCAGCACAATAGCGTAAGTATTTCCCTCAGTTTTTGAGAACCAAGGTATCAATCCAGTAGGAGGTCACGCGCAAGTCCCTCGTACCTGCACAAAACGATAGCAACTCACAACCAACGCTTAGGGGTTGTCAATCCCTTCACGGTCACTTACGAGAGTGAGATCTGATAGAGATAATATTTTTGGTATTTTTGGTATAAAGATGCAAAGTAAAAAGTAAAAGCAAAACAAGTAAATAAAGTGATGGAGATTGATATGACGAGAATAGACCCGGGGGCCATAGGTTTCACTAGTGGCTTCTCTCAAGAGCATAAGTATTCTACGGTGGGTGAACAAATTACTGTTGAGCAATTGATAGAATTGAGCATAGTTATGAGGTTATTTAGGTATGATCATGTATATAGGCATCACGTCCGAGACAAGTAGATCGAAACGATTCTGCATCTACTACTATTACTCCACTCATCGACCGCTATCCAAATGCATCTAGAGTATTAAGTTAAAACAGAGTAACGCTTTAAGCAAGATGACATGATGTAGAGGAATAAATTCATGCAATATGATAAATACCCCATCTTGTTATCCTCGATGGCAACAATACAATACGTGCCTTGCAACTCTTTACATCATCGAGTAAGGACACCGCAAGATTGAACCCAAAGCCATGCACTTCTCCCATTGCAAGAACTACCAATCTAGTCGGCCAAACCAAACGGATAATTCGAAGAGACTTGCAAAGATAACTCAATCATACATAAAAGAATTCAGAGAAGATTCAAATATTATTCATAGATAAGCTGGATCATAAACCCACAATTCATCGGTCTCAACAAACACACCGCAAAAAGAAGATTACATCGAATAGATCTCCACGAGAGAGGGGGAGAACATTGTATTGAGATCCAAAAAGAGAGAAGAAGCCATCTAGCTACTATCTATGGACCCGAAGGTCTAAAGTAAACTACTCACACTTCATCGGAGGGGCTATGGTGTTGATGTAGAAGCCCTTCATTGTGGATGCCCTCTCCGGCGGAGCTCCGGAACAGGCCCCAAGATGGGATCTCGTGGATACAGGAAGTTACGGCGGTGGAATTAGGTTTTTGGCTCCGTATCTGGTCTATTGGGGGTACGTGGGTATATATAGGAGGAAGGAGTACGTCGGTGGAGCTCCGAGGGGCCCACGAGGCAGGGGGGCGCGCCCTCCACCCTCGTGACCTCCTCGTAAACTTCTTGGAGTAGGGTCCAAGTCTCCTGGATCACGTTCGGTGAGAAGATCACGTTCCCGAAGGTTTCATTCCGCTTGGACTCCGTTTGATATTCCGCTTTCTTGAAACATCAAATAGGCAAAAACAGCAATTACAGGCTGGGCCTCCGGTTAATAGGTTAGTCCCAAAATAATATAAAAGTGGAAAATAAAGCCCAATATAGTCCAAAACAGTAGATAAAGTAGCATGGAGCAATCAAAAATATAGATACGTTGGAGACGATCGCATCCCTAAGCTTAATTCCTACTCGTCCTCGAGTAGGTAAATGATAAAAGAAGAATTTTTGATGCTTGTGATACTTTGGCATAATTTCAATGTAAATCTTCTTAATCATGGTATGAATATTCAGATCCGAAAGATTCAAGATAAAAGTTCATATTGACATAAAAATAATAATACTTCAAGCATACTAATCAAAGCAATCATGTCTTCTCAAAATATCATGGCAAAAGAAAGTTCATCCCTACAAAATCATATAGTTAGGCTATGCTTCATTTTCGTCACACAAATATGTTCCCAACTTCTATACCCCCGATGACAAGCCAAGAAATTGTTTCATACTCATATAATCTCAAACTTTTCAACCTTCATGCAGTACATGAGCGCGAGCCATGGATATAGCACTATGGGTGGAATAGAATATGATGATGGGGATTGTGTGGAGAAGACAAAAAAGGAGAAAGTCTCATATTGATGAGGATAATCAACGGGCTATGGAGATGCCCATCAATTGATGTCAACATGAGGAGTAGGGATTGCCATGCAACAGATGCACTAGAGCTATGAATGCTCAACAAAAGAAAACTAGTGGGTGTGCATCCAACTTGCTTGCTCATGAAGACCTAGGGCATTTGAGGAAGCCCATCGTAGGAATATACAAGCCAAGTTCTATAATGAAAAATTCCCACTAGTATGAACAAGACAATTTATGATACTCACTATATGAAAAACATGGTGCTACTTTGAAGCACAAATATATGAGACTCACTACATGAAGAACAAGGTGCTACTTTGAAGCACAAGTGTGGTAAAAGGATAGTAACATTGCCCCTTCTATCTTTTTCTCTCATTTTTTTGGTGGGCTTCTTTGGCCTCTTTTTTATTTGGGCTTCTTTGGCCTCTTTTATTTTTTTGTAAAGTCCGGAGTCTCATCCCGACTTGTGGGGGAATCATAGTCTCCATCATCCTTTTCCTCACTGGGGCAATGCTCTAATAATGATGATCATCACACTTTTATTTACTTACAACTTTATATTACAACTCAATATCTAGAATAAAGATATGACTCTATATGAATGCCTCCAGCGGTGTACCAGAATGGTGCAATGAATCAAGAGTGACATGTATGAAAAATAATGCATGGTGGCTTTGCCACAAATACGATGTCAACTACATGATCATGCAATGGCAATATGACAAAAGTAATGTATGTCATGATGAACGGAATGGTGGAAAGTTGCATGGCAATATATCTCGGAATGGCTATGGAAATGCCATAATAGGTAGGTATGGTGGCTGTTTTGAGGAAGATATAAGGAGGTTTATGTGTAAAAGAGCGTATCATATCACGGGGTTTGGATGCACCGACGAAGTTTGCACCAACTCTCAATGTGAGAAAGGGCAATGCACGGTACCGAAGAGGCTAGCAAATGTGGAAAGGTAAAAATGCGTATAATCCATGGACTCAACATTAGTCAAAAGAACTCATATACTTATTTAAAAAAAATAGAAGCCATCAAAAATCAAGTACTACGCACAATGCTCCTAGGGGGATAGATTGGTAAGAAAAGACCATCGCTCGTCCCCGACCGCCACTCATAAGGATGCACAAGCCAGGTACACTTCATGCTTCAAATTTGTTACACAACTTTACCCATACGTGCATGGTACGGGACTTGCAAACTTCAACACAAATATTTCTCAAATTCACAATTATCAACTAGCACGACTTTGATATTATTACCTCCATATCTCAAAACAATTATTAAGCATTAAATTTATCTTAGTATTCAATTCACTCAAAAGAAAGTTTCACATATCTCGAACACTAAGTATATTAACATTAAGCAAATTACCATGCTATTAATGACTCTCAAAATAATCTAAGTGAAGCATGAGAGATCAAGTTTCTTTAAAACAAATCCACCACCATGCTCTAAAAGATCTAAGTGAAGCACTAGAGCAAAAATTATCACGCTCAAAAAGATATAAGTGAAGCACTATGAGCAAAACTATCAAGCTCAAAAGATATAAGTGAAGCACTATGAGCAAAACTATCAAGCTCAAAAGATATAAGTGAAGCACTATGAGCAAAACTATCAAGCTCAAAAGATATAAGTGAACCACATAGAGTATTCTAACAAATTCCAAATCATGTATGGCTCTCTCAAAAGGGTGTGTACAGCAAGGATGATTTTGGTATACTAACAAGCAAAGACACAAATAATACAAGACGCTCCAAGCAAAACACATATCATGTTCGTGAATAAAAATATAGCTCCAAGTAAATTACCGATGGAAGTGGACGAAAGAGGGGATGCCTTCCGAGGCATCCCCAAGCTTTGAATTTTTGGTGTCCTTGGATTATCTTGGGGGTGCCATGGGCATCCCCAAGCTTAGGCTCTTGCCACTCCTTGTTCCATAATCCATCAAAATAATTCACCCACAACTTGAAAACTTCACAATACAAAACTCAATAGAAATCTCGTGAGCTCCGTTAGAGAAAGAAAACAAAAGACTACTTCAAGGTACTGTAATGAACTCATTATTTATTTATATTGGTGTTAAACCTACTGTATTCCAACTTCTCTATGGACCATAAACTATTTTACTAGCCATAGATTCATCAAAATAAGCAAACAACACACGCAAAACAGAATCTGTCAAAAACAGAACAGTCTGTAGTAATCTGTGACTAACGCAAACTTCTGGAACCCAAAATATTCTACCAAAATTAGAAGACCTGGGAAATTTGTTTATTGATCATAACCAATTGGAATCAATATTTTATCACGTTCTGTTGATTTTTAACAATTCGGGCACTGAGCGCAAAGATTCTGGAAATTACAGCAAGATCAAATAACTATCTTCCAAGAAGATCTAACAGGTTTAACTTGGCACAAACACTAATTAAAAGATAAAACCACATCTAAAAAGAATCTAGATGGATTATTTATTCCTAAATAGAACCAAAAACAAAAACATAAAATAAAATTGGGTTGCCTCCCAGCAAGCGCTATCGTTTAACGCCCCTAGCTAGGCATAAAAGCAAGGATAGATCTAGGTGTTGCCATAGTAATAAGATAGATCGGTGAAACTCATTTCATATTCTCTACGTTCGGCAGCAAGTTTTCTTTGAGGCAAGCAAAAGTAATCAAAAGGGCTAAATTTAATAGGACCAAAGTCCCCAAGATCAATTTTAGGAGGTATAGGTTCCTCTTTCGGCCCTTCATAATGCACAACCAATTCATCATTATAAGCGTTCTTCTGACAGAACCTTGTGAGTCTACACTCAAGAGAGTATCCTAACTCATTATTTTGGAATATCCAAATCATCATTAAGCTCAGAGATTCTATCAATTAAAATATTGGTAGGCACTTTTTTTTTCTAAGATTTTCATTGAAAGCAACATAGTCGATAGATTGAAAACGCATTATTTCTTCTTGATCAAAAAGGATAGATTCTATGGGAGGACGGCCAGCGTCTACCCTATAATGCGCAAAGATTTCTTTGGCTTCTTTTATTATAAATCTGAATTCAAGAGCCAAAAAGATAGTAGCGGCACGCTTAACAGAGGAGTGTTCAATATTAGAAAATTCTAGGAAAATTCTTTGTATAGAAGGGTGCATGTGCATAAATTGCCTTTCAAGTTCAACGATAAGCATGGCAATAGCGTCCGCAAGGCTACTAGTTCTATGGAGAATAGAACCACCCATAGAGGGTAAAGCACCAGCACAAGTAAAGAAATCTTGGATAACTCCTTTTCCAATAATATTACCACTACCGATTTGAAATCTTTTTGTGTGATAGGTAGGGGATTCTTTAGCAGAAGCTTCAGAATTTTCCATATTATTAACACCCATATCGGCGATAATTTCCCCAATTTCAGACATAGTGACAAGCAAGCAAACTAACACACGAGCAAACAAAAGGCAAAGGGAAAAAGAGGATATTGGGAAAGAGAGGGCAAATAAAACGGCAAGGGTGAAGCGGGGGAGAGGAAAACGAGAGGCAAATGGCAAATAATGTAATGCGAGAGACAGGGATTGTGATGGGTACTTGGTATGTTGACTTTTCCGTAAGCCTCCGCGGCAACGGCGCCGAAATCCTTCTTGCTACGCCTCGAGCTTATGCTGGTTTTCCCGAAGAGGAGGGGGTGATGCAGCACAGAGCGTAAGTATTTCCCTCAGTTTTGAGAACCAAGGTATCAATCCAAGAGGAGGTCACGCAAGTCCCTCGTACCTGCACAAAACGATAGCAACTCGCAACCAACGCTTAGGGGTTGTCAATCCCTTCACGGTCACTTACGAGAGTGAGATCTGATAGAGATAATATTTTTGGTATTTTGGTATAAAGATGCAAAGTAAAAAGTAAAAGCAAAACAAGTAAATAAAGTGATGGAGATTGATATGACGAGAATAGACCCGGGGGCCATAGGTTTCACTAGTGGCTTCTCTCAAGAGCATAAGTATTCTACGATGGGTGAACAAATTACTGTTGAGCAATTGATAGAATTGAGCATAGTTATGAGGTTATCTAGGTATGATCATGTATATAGGCATCACGTCTGAGACAAGTAGATCGAAACGATTCTGCATCTACTACTATTACTCCACTCATCGATCGCTATCCAAATGCATCTAGAGTATTAAGTTAAAATAGAGTAACGCTTTAAGCAAGATGACATGATGTAGAGGAATAAATTCATGCAATATGATAAATACCCCATCTTGTTATCCTCGATGGCAACAATACAATACGTGCCTTGCAACTCTTTCTGTCACTGAGTAAGGACATCGCAAGATTGAACCCAAAGCCATGCAGTTCTCCCGTTGCAAGAACTACCAATCTAGTCGGCCAAACCAAACGGATAATTCGAAGAGACTTGCAAAGATAACTCAATCATACATAAAAGAATTCAGAGAAGATTCAAATATTATTCATAGATAAGCTGGATCATAAACCCACAATTCATCGGTCTCAACAAACACACCGCAAAAAGAAGATTACATCGAATAGATCTCCACGAGAGAGGGAGAACATTGTATTGAGATCCAAAAGAGAGAAGAAGCCATCTAGCTACTAGCTATGGACCCAAGGTCTGAAGTAAACTACTCACACTTCATCGGAGGGGCTATGGTGTTGATGTAGAAGCCCTCCATGGTGGATGCCCTCTCCGGCGGAGCTCCGGAATAGGCCCCAAGATGGGATCTCGTGGATACAGGAAGTTGCGGCGGTGGAATTAGGTTTTTGGCTCCGTATCTGGTCTATTGGGGGTATGTAGGTATATATAGGAGGAAGGAGTACGTCGGTGGAGCTCCGAGGGGCCCACGAGGCAGGGGCGCGCCCAGGGGGGCGCGCCCTCCACCCTTGTGACCTCCTCGGAAGCTTCTTGGAGTAGGGTCCAAGTCTCCTGGATCACGTTCGGTGAGAAGATCACGTTCCCGAAGGTTTCATTCTGTTTGGACTCCTTGATATTCTGCTTTCTTGAAACACTGAAATAGGAAAAAAATAGCAATTCAGGCTGGGCCTCCGGTTAATAGGTTAGTCCCAAAATAATATAAAAGTGGAAAATAAAGCCCAATATAGTCCAAAACAGTAGATAAAGTAGCATGGAGCAATAAAAATTATAGATACATTGAGACGATCACGGTTCGTCCGAAAGCAAAGGCGTGATGGCCATCTGCGAACGGGACTATGTCAAGATTAACTCTCGCTTCGAAATTATCCGGGATCCAAGACCACCTCAAGAGTAATTGAGCCTGCATAGCTTGGCCTCTACACCTGGTATGACGCCTTTAAAGGTCGTCTTTGTGGGTTTGATCCTTGAGGGATCTATGCCCATTTTTCACACTATATCCTGGTAAAGCAGGTTCAGGCTGTTGCCGCCGCCCATAAGGACTCTAGTGAGGTGAAATCCGTCAATGATTGGGTCTAGAACCAATGCGGCGAATCCGCCATGGCGGATGCTAGTGGGGTGGTCCCTTCGATCAAAAGTGATCGGGCAGGAGGACCACGGGTTGAACTTTGGGGCGACTAGCTCCAACGCATATACGTCCCTGAGTGCACGCTTCCTCTCCCTTTTGGGTATGTGGGTTGCGTATATCATATTCACCATCCGTATTTGTGGGGGAAGCCCTTCTGGCCCCTATTGTTCGGCGGCCGGGGCTCCTCCTCGTCATCGCTATGCAGCCCCTCGTCTCTGTTTTCGGCATTTAACTGGCCTGCCTGCTTGAACACCCAACAATCCCTGTTGGTGTGATTGGCTAGTTTTTCGTGGGTGCCGTGTATCTGGCACGAGCGATCGAGTATTCGGTCCAAACTGGACGGGCCCGGAGTATTTCTTTTAAATGGCTTTTTCCGCTGACCGGGTTTAGAGCCTCTGAATCCGGCATTAACTGTCGTATCCTCCGCATTTTCGCTGTTAATGTGGCGCTTGTGCTTGTTGCGACGCGACCTGCCATTGCTGTCCTTGGTATCCAAATTACTAGGGCTCTTCGTCATGTTATTACTACGAGCTAGCCAACTGTCTTCTCCCGCGCAAAAGCGGGTCATGAGTGCTGTGAGGGCTGCCATGGATTTCGGCTTTTCCTGTCCTAGGTGCCGGGCAAGCCATTCGTCACGGATGTTATGTTTGAAGGCTGCGAGGGCCTCTGCGTCCGGACAGTCGACTATTTGATTTTTCTTGGTTAGGAACCGTGTCCAGAATTGTCTGGCCGATTCCTATGGCTGCTGAATTATGTGGCTTAGGTCATCGGCGCTCGGTGGTCGCACATAGGTGCCCTGAAATTGTCGAGGAATGCGGCTTCCGTGTCCTCCCAACAACACATTGACTCTGCTGGCAAGCTGTTAAGCCAATGCCAAGCTGGTCCTTTAAGCTTGAGTGGGAGGTATTTGATGGCGTGTAGATCATCACCGCGGGCCATGTGGATATGAAGGAGATAATCCTCGATCCATACCGCCGGATCTGTTGTGCCATCGTATGATTCGATGTTTACGGGTTTGAAACCCTCGGGGATTTGATGATCCATTACTTCATCTGTGAAGCATAGTGGGTGTGCGGCGCCTCTGTACTTGGCTATGTCACGACGTAGCTCAAATGAGCTTTGTCTACTGTGTTCGGCCCGGCCGGATTTGCCATATCCGGCATGACGGTTATCGTCACGTGTCGTGGGGTGCCCACGCGATCCGTAGATCGATCTTGTTTGCCTTGCCTTGTCCTCCAATATATCTCGCAGGTCTCAGCGATTTCGCGTGCCTTGGTATTTTTGAGCGGGCCGGTGCGACTTGAGTGGAGGGCCGAGAGGCTTCCATCCATCGCTGCCACGAGGTGGCGGTCGGCCGCGTCGCAGGCGCTGGTGATGTAGGTTTAGGTGCTTCCTCCTCTAATCGGGTAGCAGCCTGCGCTTTGGGTATCTCTTGAGGGGCGCTTGAGTTCAGATTTTCGCCGCAAGGACTTCAGTCCATCCGTCGGCTAGCAAGTCTTGGTCAGCTCTAAGCTGTTGCTATTTTTCTTGAGGCTGCTCGCCGTGGCTATAAACCTGCGTTTGAAACGCTCTAGTTCGACGGGATCCTCAGGCACGACAAATTCGTCGTCGTCGAGGCTTGCCTCGTCTTCGGAGGGAGGCATGTAATTGTCGTCCTCTACCTCTCTATCTACCGCTCTCTCATGAGGGCTGGCTTCCCCATCCTCCTATGCTGAATCCTGCTGGAGGGGGTTGTCTTCGGCACTGTCCGAAGTGTTATTATCTCCCGTGCCGGATTCGCCGTTTTTGCTTTGGCGGGATTTAGAGCGGCGCCGCTGATGCCGGCGCTTAGGCTGCTTCTTGGAGGGGTCATCCTCCGTTGTTCCATCGCCCTTCCTTCTTTTGGGGTGTCCACCATGTATATGTCATCTGACGGTGGCCTTCCAGGCCCTATAGGCGCTGGTTCTTGGTCGCCTCTGGATCGGCGCCCATACCGCCGATGTCTTCGAGTCGAAGTCGAGCATGTCGGTTAAATCATAGATAGTGGCTACGAAGTGGGTGGTGGGTGGGCTTTGAATTTCTTCGTCGTCCGCATCCCAACCTTGCTGACCATAGTCCGCCAGGGCTCTCCGATAAAGAGAGAGACTTTAGTGAATTCAGAATGTCGCCAAGGGCGAAAGTGCCGAAGATGTCCGCGGCGGCGAACTCCATGATCGGCGCCCAATCGGATTGGATCGGCAGGGCGCGAAGGTTCGAGTCCGGAGAGGAGTCCAGCACCTTGAGTCACGAGCCGCAGAGGACAAGGCTGGTGTTCGCTCGACGCCGAGATATTGCAGCCCCGAGGCGGTGTCCAGCCACCCGCCCTCGATTAGGCGCAATGGCTCGAGCTAAGGGTCGGAGCGACACGGTGCGGCCTCCGTGGCAATCGCTCGCGGCAGAGCTAGATCATACCCATTGTGACAAGGTGGCGCGCTCTCGGCGTGTCTTGAACCCGTCAAGATCAAGTCTCTGCGGACGCCACCGTGTAGTTAAAATTTCCAAATCTAACCTGATGGCGGGGCGAAGCTTCGATCTGCTCCAGATGGCTGCTTAATTGGCCCATGATGCAAAGCCGCCAACACGAAGATCTATCCGGGAGAAAAGTCTCACCACTGGACCGCTCGTTGTTGATGATCGGAGGAGCCATCGGGCCTAAAGATGACGACACACGAGGAACTCTCAATGAAAGCACCAATGTCGGTGTCAAAACCGCGGATCTCGGGTAGGGGGTCCCGAACTGTGCGTCTAGGCGGATGGTAACAGGAGACAAGGGACACGATATTTTTACCCAGGTTCGGGCCTTCTCGATGGAGGTAAAACCCTACTCCTGCTTGATTAATATTCATGATATGGGTAGTACAAGAGTAGATCAAAGATGCTAAACCCTAGAAGCTAGCCTATGGTATGATTGTTGTTCGTCCTACGGACTAAAACCCTCCGGTTTATATAGACACCGGAAAGGGCTAGAGTTACACAGAGTCGGTTACAATGGGAGGAGATCTACATATCCGTATCGCCAAGCTTGCCTTCCACGCCAAGGAAATTCCCATCCGGACACAGGACGGAGTCTTCAATCTTGTATCTTCATAGTCCAGGAGTCCGGCCATCCGGACACCCCCTAATCCAGGACTCCCTCAGGGAGTTCTTAAGTAATTTGATTAATTGAACTTAATTTATCATGAACTTAGTCCTGATAGTATTTGCATATCTATGTTGTAGATCAATAGCTCGCGTATAGGTCCCCTGTTTTATTTTTGATATGTTCCTAGAGAAAACTAATTTGAAGGATGATAGTAGCAATGATGCGGACTGGATCCGTGATCTGAGGATTATCCTCATTGCAGCACAGAAGAATTATGTCCTTGATGCACCGCTAGGTGACAGACCTATTGCAGGAGCAGATGCAAACGTTATGAACGTTTGACAAGCTCGGTATGATGACTACTTGATAGTTTAGTGCACCATGCTTTACGGCTTAGGACCGGGACTTCAAAAATGATTTCAACGCCATGGAGTATATGAGATGTTCCAATAGCTGAAAATGATATTGAAGACTCAAGACAGTGTTAAGAGGCATGAGACCTCTAACAAGTACTTTTCCTACAAGATGGAGGAGAATAGCTCAGCTAGTGAGCATGTGCTCAGAATGTCTGGGTACTACATGTTGGGGAACGTAGCAGAAATCAAAAAAATTCTACGCATCACCAAGATCAATCTATGGAGTTATCTAGCAACGAGGGGAAAAAGGAGTGCATCTACATACCCTTGTAGACCGCGAGCGGAAGCGTTCAAGAGAACGGGGTTGATGGAGTCGTACTCGTCGTGATCCAAATCACCGATGACCGAGTGCCAAACGGACAACACCTCCGCGTTCAACACACGTACGGTTGGGAAGACGTCTCCTCCTTGTTGATCCAGCAAGGGGGAAGGAGAGGTTGATGGAGATCCAGCAGCACGACGGCGTGGTGGTGGATGCAGCGAGGATCTCGGCAGGGCTTCGCCAAGCTCTACGGAGAGAAGGAGGTGTTGGAGAGGGAGATGGAGGCGCCAGGGGCTAGGGTGCAGCTGCCCTCCCTTCCCCCCACTATATATAGGGCCCCTGGGGGGCGCCGGCCCTAGGAGATGGGATCTCCAAGGGGGGGCGGCGGCCAAGGGGGTGGCTTGCCCCCCAAGCAATGGGGGCGCCCCCACCCCTAGGGTTTCCTGCCCTAGGCGCTGGGGGAGGCCCAAGGGGGGCGCACCAGCCCACCAGGGGCTGGTTCCCCTCCCCACTTCAGCCCATGGGGCCCTCCGGATAGGTGGCCCCACCCGGTGGACCCTCGGACCCTTCCGTGGTCCCAGACAATCGGGTCACCCCAAACTTTCCCGATGGTCAAACTTGACTTCCTATATATAAATCTTTACCTCCGGACCATTCCGAACTCCTCGTGACGTCTCGATCTCATCCGGACTCAACAACTTTCGGTCACTGCATACTAATATCTCTACAACCCTAGCGCCACCGAACCTTATGTGTAGACCCTACGGGTTCGGAGACATGCGACATGACCGAGACGACTCTACGGTCAATAACCAACAGCGGGATCTGGATACCCATGTTGGCTCCCACATGCTCCTCGATGATCTCATCGGATGAACCACAATGTCGAGGATTCAATCAATCCCGTATACAATTCCCTTTGTCAATCGGTACGTTACTTGCCCGAGACTCGATCGTCGGTATCCCAATACCTCGTTCAATCTCGTTACCGGCAAGTCACTTTACTCGTACCATAATGCATGATCCCGTGATCAACCACTTGATCACATTGAGCTCATTATGATGATGCATTACCGAGTG
The DNA here is from genome assembly GCA_021605205.1 of Aegilops longissima. Lineage (NCBI taxonomy): Eukaryota > Viridiplantae > Streptophyta > Magnoliopsida > Poales > Poaceae > Aegilops > Aegilops longissima. The sequence continues at coordinate 91,916,158 of CM038678.1, forward strand.
GGCCCAGAGATACCTCTCCGTCATACGGAGTGACAAATCCCAGTCTCGATTCGTGCCAACCAACAGACACTTTCGGAGATACCCGTAGTGCACCTTTATAGCCACCCAGCTTACGCCAGGACGCTTGGCACACCCAAAGCACTCCTACGGTATCCGGAGTTGCACAATCTCATGGTATAAGGAAATGATACTTGACATTTGGAAAAGCTCTAGCAAACGAACTACACGCTCTTTGTGCTATGCTTAGATTGTCTTGTCCATCACATCATTCTCCTAATGATGTGATCCCGTTATCAATGACATCCAATGTCCATAGCCAGGAAACCATGACTATCTGTTGATCAACGAGCTAGTCAACTAGAGGCTCACTAGACACATGTTGTGGTCTATGTATTCACACATGTATTACGATTTCCAGATAACACAATTATAGCATGAATAATAGACAATTATCATGAACAAAGAAATATAATAATAACCATTTTATTATTGCCTCTAGGGCATATTTCCAACACTACAATCGCTTGAATCAAGTGGTACTTAATCTTCCGAATAAGATAGTGATTGACAGGGTTCTCTAGTCACTATCACCAAGTTATTAGAACTTCGTGATGAACTATAATATGCAAGGGATAACGAAAACGATTCCCAAGCTCTTCGCGATGCTGAAATTGGCGAAGGTAGAAATCAAGAAATAGCATCAAGTGTTGATGGTTAAACAAGGACACTAGTTTCAAGAAAAGGGCAAGGGAAAGAAAGGGAACTTCAAGAAGAATGGCAAGCAAGTTGCCACTTCCGTGAAGATGCCCAAAGCTAGACCCAAACCTGAAACTGAGTGCTTCTACTACAAAGGAAATGGTCACTAGAAGTGAAACTGCCCCAAAAAACTTGGCGGATAAGAAGGATGGCAAAGTGAACAAAGGTATATTTGATATACATGTTATTGATGCGTACTTTACTAGTGTTCATAGTAACCCTAAGGTATTTGATACCGGTTCAGTTGCTAAGATTAGTAACTCAAAACAGGAGTTGCAAAATGAACAGAGACTAGTTAAAGGAGAGGTGACGATGTGTGTTGGAAGTCATTCCAAGGTTGATAAGATCACCATCGCACACTCCCTCTAACTTCGGGATTAGTGTTGGACCTAAATAAATGTTGTTTGGTGTTTGGGTTGAGCATGAATATGATTGGATCATGTTTATTGCGATAAGGTTATTCATTTAAGTCAGAGAATAATTGTTGTTCTGTTTACATGAATAAAACCTTCTATGGTCATACACTCAATGTAAATGGTTTACTGAATCTCGATCGTAGTGATACACATATTCATAATATTGATGCCAAAAGATGCAAAGTTGATAATGACAGTGCAACATATTTGTGGCAATGTCGTTTAGGTCATATTGGTATAAAGCACATGAAGAAACTCCATGCAGATGGACTTCTAATCATTTGATGTTTGCGAACCATGCCTTATGGGCAAGATGACTAAAACTCCGTTCTCCGGGACAATGGAGCGAGCCAATGACTTATTGGAAATAATACATATCGATGTATGCGGTCCAATGAGTGTCGAGGCACGTGGCGTGTATCGTTATTTTCTTACCTTCACAGATGATTTGAGCAGATATGGGTATATCTACTTAATGAAACACAAGTTTGATACATTTGAAAAGTTCAAAGAATTTTAGAGTGAAGTGGAGAATCATCGTAACAAGAAACTAAAGTTTCTATGTCCTGATCGCGGAGGCAGATATTTGAGTTACGAGTTTGGCCTTCATTTAAAACAATGTGGAATAGTTTCACAACTCACGCCACCTAGAATACCATAGCTTAATGGTGTGTCTGAACGTCATAACCGTACTTTATTAGATATGGTGCGATCTATGATGTCTATTACCGATTTGCACTATCATTTTGGGGTTATGCATTAGAGACAACCGCATTCATGTTAAATAGGGCACTATCTAAATCCGTTGAGACGACACTGTATGAACATGGTTTGGCAAGAAACCTAAGCTGTCGTTTCTTAAAGTTTGGTGTTGCGATGCTTATGTGAAAAAGCTTCAGCCTGATAAGCTCGAACCCAATCGGAGAAGTGCGTCTTCATAGGATAACCAAAAGAAATTGTTGGGTACACCTTCTACCACATATCCGAAGGCAAGACCTTTGTTGCTAAGAATGGATCCTTTCTAGAGAAGGAGTTTCTCTCAAAAGAAGTGAGTGGGAGGACAGTAGAACTTGATGAGGTAATTGTACCTTCTCTCAAATTGGAAAGTGGCACATAAGTGAAATCCGTTCCCGTGATGCCTACATCAACTAGAGAGGAAGCTAATGATGATGATCATGAAACTTCGGATCAAGTTACTACTGGACCTCGTAGGTCGAATAGAGCATGGTCCACACCAGAGTGGTACGATAATCTTGTCCTGGAAGTCATGTTATTAGACCATGGCGAACCTCCAAACTATGAAGAAGCTATGATGAGCCCAGATTCCGACAGATGGCTTGAGGCCATGAAATCTGAGATAGGATCCATGTATGACAACAAAGTGTGGACTTTGGTGGAGTTTCCCAATGATCGGCAAGCCATTGTGAATAAATGGATCTTCAAGAAGAAGACTGACGCTGATGGTAATGTCACCGTCTACAAAGCTCGACTTGTCACGAAAGGTTTTCGACAAGTTCAAGGGGTAGACTACGATGAGACCTTCTCACCCGTAGCGATGCTTAAGTTTGTCCGAATCATGTTAGCAATTGCCACATTTTATGAAATCTGGCAAATCGATATCAATACTCCATTCCTTAATGGATTTCTTAAAGAAGAGTTGTATATGATGCAACCAAAAGGTTTTGTCGATCCTAAAGGTGCTAACAAAGTGTGCAAACTCCAGTGATCCATCTATGGGCTGGTGCAAGCATCTCGGAGTTGGAATATACACTTTGATAAGGTGATCAAAGCATATGGTTTTGTACTGACTTATGGTGAAGCCTGTATTTACAAGAAAGTGAGTGGGAGCTCAGAGCATTTCGATATTATATGTGGATGACATATTATTGATTGGAAATGATATAGAATTTCTGGATAGCATAAAAGGATACTTGAATAAGAATTTTTCAATAAAAGACCTCAGTAAAGCTGCTTATATATTAGGCATCAAGATCTATAAAGATAGATCAAGACGCTTGATAAGATTTTTCAATGAGTACATACCTTGACAAGATTTTGAAGGAGTTCAAAATGGATCAGTTAAAGAAGGAGTTCTTTCCTATATTGCAAGGTGTGAAGTTGAGTAATACTCAAAGACCGACCACAACATAAGATAGAGAGAGAATGAAAGTCATTCCCTATGCCTCAGCCATAGGTTCTCTAAAGTATGACATGCTGTGTACCAAACCAATTGTGTACCTTGCCATGAGTTTGGCAAGGGGTACAATAGTGATCCAGGAGTAGATCAGTGGACAGCGGTAAAAAATTATCCTTAGAGGACTAAGGAAATATTTCTCGGTTATGGAGGTGATAAAGAGTTTATCGTAAAGAGTTACATTGGTGCAAGCTTTGACACCAATCTGGATGACTCTAATCTCGATCTAGATACATATTGAAAATGGTTGCAATTAGCTATAGCTCCATGCAGAGCATTGTAGACATAGAGATTTGCAAAATACATACGGATCTGAATATGGCAGACCCGTTGACTAAAAGTTCTCTCACAAGCAAAACATGATCACACCTTAGTACTCTTTGGGTGTTAATCACATAGCGATGTGAACTAGAATATTGACTCTAGTAAACCCTTTGAGTGTTGGTCACATGGCGATGTGAACTATGGGTGTTAATCACATAAAGATGTGAACTATTGGTGTTAAATCACATGGCGATGTGAACTAGATTATTGACTCCAGTGCAAGTGGGAGACTGAAGGAAATATGCCCTAGAGGCAATAATAAAGTTGTTATTTTATATTTCCTTACATCATGATAAATGTTTATTATTCATGCTAGAATTGTATTAACCGGAAACTTGATACATGTGTGGATACATAGACAAAACAACGTGTCCCTAGTAAGCCTCTACTAAACTAGCTCGTTAATCAAAGATGGTTAAGTTTCCTAACCATAGACATGTGTTGTCATTTGATGAATGAGATCACATCATTAGGAGAATGATGTGATGGAAAAGACCCACCGTTAGCTTAGCATATTGATCGTTAAGTTTTAGTGCTATTGCTTTCTTCATGTCATATACATATTCCTTTGACTATGAGATTATGAAACTCCCGGATACTGGAGGAATACCGTATGTGCTATCAAACGTCACAACGTAACTCAGTGATTATAAAAATGCTCTGCAGGTATCTCCGAAGGTGTTTTTTGGGTTGGCATAGATCGAGATTAGGATTTGTCACTCCGAGTATCGGAGAGGTATCTCTGGGCCCTCTCGGTAATGCACATCATAATAAGCCTTGCAAGCAATGTGACTAATAAGTTAGTTGCAGGATGATGTATTATGGAACGAGTAAAGAGACTTGCCAGTAATGAGATTGAACTAGGTATGAAGATACCGACGATCAAATCTCGGGCAAGTAACATACCGATGACAAAGGGAATAACGTATGTTGTCATTACGGTACGACCAATAAAAATCTTCATAGAATATGTGGGAACCAATATGAGCATCCAGGTTCCGCTGTTGGTCATTGACCGGAGAGGTGTCTCGGTCATGTCTACATAGTTCTCGAACCCGTAGGGTCCGCACGCTTAACGTTCGATGACGATTTTGTATTATATGAGTTATGTGATTTGGTGACCCAATGTTGTTTGGAGTCCCGGATGAGATCACGGACATGACGAGGAGTCTCGAAATGGTCGAGAGGTAAAGATTCATATATAGGACGAATATATTCGGACACAAGAAGTGTTCTGGGGGTACCGGGTACATATCGGGTCACCGGAAGGGGTTCCGGGCACCCCCCAGCAACTATATGGGCCTAATGGGCCAAGAAGGGAAACACAGCAGCCAGCAGGGGCTGCTGCACCCCCATGGGTCGCACCTTAGGACGAAGGAAAGGGGGAAGAGAGAATGAAGGGGAGGGGTCCGACCTCCCCCTTCCTTCCCTCCTCCCTCCTCTTTCCTTCCCCCTCCGGTGGATATGGAAAGGGGGGAGGCCAAATTGGGAGGCGCCCAAGTAGGATTCCCCCTACTTGGGGCGCCCACTTGGCTGCCTCTCCTCCCCTCCAACCTATATATATGTGGGGGGCGGGCACCGCTAAAACATAGAACAACATCTGTTAGCCGTGTGCGGCGCCTCCCTCCATAGATTACACCTCCGGTCATATCTTCGTAGTGCTTAGGCGAAGCCCTACGCTGATCACTTCACCATCACTGTCACCACGACGTCGTGCTGACAGAACTCTCCCTCGACACTTTGCTGGATCAAGAGTTCGAGGGACGTCATCGTGCTGAAATCGGCGAAGGTAGAAATCAAGAAAGAGCATCAAGTGTTGATGGTTAACAAGACCACTAGTCTCAAGAAAAATGGCAAAGGTAAGGAAAGGGAACTTCAAAAAGAATGGTAGGAAATTTGCCACTCCCATGAAGAAGCCCAAAGCTGGACCTAAGCCTGAAACTGAGTGCTTCTACTGCAAAGGAGATGGTCACTAGAAGTGGAACTACCCCAAATAATTGGCGGATAAGAAGGATGGCAAAGTGAACAAAGGTATATTTGATACATGTCTAGTGTTCATAGTAACCCCTGGGTATTTGATACTGGTTCAGTTGCTAAGATTAGTAAACAGGAGTTGCAAAATGAAGAGAGACTAGTTAAGGGGAAGGTGACGATGTGTGTTGGAAGTGCTTCCAAGGTTGATAAGATCACCATCGCATACTCCCTCTACCTTCATGATTAGTGTTGAACCTAAATAAATGTTATTTGGTGTTTGCGTTGAGCATGAATATGATTGGATCATGTTTATTGCAATACGGTTATTCATTTAAGTCAGAGAATAATTGTTGTTCTGCTTAATTGAATAAAACCATATATGGTCATACACCCAATGTAAATGGTTTATTGAATATCGATTGTAGTGATACACATATTCATAATATTGATACCAAAAGATGTAAAGTTGATAATGATAGTACAACATTCATGTGGCACTATCGTTTAGGTCATATTGGTGTAAAGCACATGAAGAAACTCCATGCAAACGAACTTTTGGAATCACTTGGTTATGAATCATTTGATACTTGCGAACCATGCCTCATAGGCAAGATGACTAAAACCCCGTTCTTCGGAACAATGGTGCAAGCTAATGACTTATTGGAAATAATACATACCGATGTATACGGTCCGATGAGTGTTAAAGCATGCGGCAGGTATCATTATTTTCTGACCTTCATAGATGATTTGAGTAGGTATGGGTATATCTACTTAATGAAACACAAGTATGAAACATTTGGAAAGTTCAAAGAATTTCAGAGTGAAGTGGAGAATCATTGTAACAAGAAAATAAAGTTTCTACGATCTGATCGCGGAGGAGAATATTTGAGTTACGAGTTTGGCCTTCATTTAAAACAATGTGGAATAGTTTCACAACTCACGCCACCTGGAACACCACAGCGTAATGGTATGTCCGAACATTGTAACCGTACTTTATTAGATAATGGTGTGACCTATCATGTCTCTTACCGATTTACCAGTATCATTTTGGGATTATGCATTAGAGGCAGCTGCTTTCACGTTAAATAGGGCGCCGTTTAAATCCATTGAGACGACACCGTATGAACTATGGTTTGGCAAGAAACCTAAGCTTTCGTTTCTTAAAGTTTGGGGTTGTGATACTTATGTCCAAAAGCTTCAGCCTGATAAGCTCAAACCCAAATCGGAGAAGTGCGTCTTCATAGGATACCCTAAGGAAACAGTTGGGTACACCTTCTACCACAGATCCAAAGGCAAGATGTGTGTTGCCAAGAATGGAACATTTCTAGAGAAGGAGTATGATACGTCTCCGTCATATCTATAATTTTTGATTGTTCCATGCCAATATTATTCAACTTTTACATACTTTTGGCAAATTTTTATACTGTTTTTGGGACTAACATATTGATGCAGTGCCCAGTGCCAGTTCCTATCTGGTGCATGTTTTTGGTTTCGCAGAATATCCATATCAAAACGGAGTCCAAACGAGATAAAAACGGACGGAGCTTATTTTTGGAATATTTGGAAAATCTGGGAAAAAGATCAACGTGAAACAGTGTCCGAGGTGGCCACGAGGCAGGGGCCCACGCCCTCCCCAGGAGGGCGCGCCCCCACCCTCGTGGGCCACCCGTAAGGTGGTTGATGCCCTTATTCGGCCGCAAGAAAGCTAATTTTTGGTAAAAAAATGACGGCGAAGGTTTCAGTCCAATTGGAGTTACGGATCTCCATATATATACGAAACGGTGAAAGGGCAGCAGAACAGAACGCAAAAACAGAGAGAGACAGAGAGACAGATCCAATCTCAGAGGGGCTCTCGCCCTCCCACGCCATGGAGACCATGGACCAGAGGGGAAACCCTTCTCCCATCTAGGGAGAAGGTCAAGGAAGAAGAAGAAGGAGGGGGCTCTCCCCTCGCTTCCAGCCATGCAGAGTGCCACCGGGGCCATCATCATCACATGATCTACACCAACACCTCCGCCATCTTCACCAACATCTCCATCACCTTCCCCCCTCTATCTACAGCGGTCCACTCTCCCGCAACCCGCTGTACCCTCTACTTGAACATGGTGCTTTATGCTTCATATTATTATCCAATGATGTGTTGCCATCCTATGATGTCTGAGTAGATTTTGGTTGTCCTATTGGTGGTTGATGAATTGCTATGATTGATTTAATTTGCTTGTGGTTATGTTGCTGTCCTTTGGTGCCCATCATATGAGCGCGCGCGTGGATCACACCTTAGGGTTAGTTGTATGTTGATAGGACTATGTATTGGAGAGCAAGAGCGACAGAAGCTTCAACCTAGCATAGAAATTGATGCATACGGGATTGAAGGGGGACCAATATATCTTAATGCTATGGTTGGGTTTTACCTTAATGAACGTTAGTAGTTGCAGATGCCTGCTAATAGTTCCAATCATAAGTGCATAGAATTCCAAGTCAAGGATGACATGCTAGAAGTGGCCTCTCCCACATGATACTTGCTATCGGTCTAGTAAAGTAGTCAATTGCTTAAGGGACAATTTCGCCACTCCTATCACCACTTTACTACACTCGCTATATTTACTTTATTTCTTCTTTACTTACAACAGCCCCTAGATTTTATTTGCGCTCTCTTTATATTCTTGCAAACCTATCCAAAAACACCTACAAAGTACTTCTAGTTTCATACTTGTTCTAGGTAAAGTGAACATCAAGCGTACGTAGAGTTGTATCGGTGGTCGATAGAACTTTAGGGAATATTTGTTCTACCTTTAGCTCCTCGTTGGGTTCGACACTCTTACTTATCGAAAACTGTTGTGATCCCTTATACTTGTGGGTTATCAAGACCTTTTTTTGGCGCCGTTGCCGGGGAGCAATAGCGTGGGGTGAATATTCTCGTGTGTGCTTGTTTGCTTTATCACTAAGTAATTTTTATTTGCTATTATTAGTTGTTTTCTATCTTTAGTTATGGGTAGGAAACGCAAAATACCAAAAAAAATAGTTGTACCTACTGAACCAATGGTTGAAGAACCACTCAAAATCTATCACACTCCTGAAGCTTTTTACTTGGATCATCTTCGATCCCTTTGTGCTCGTGCTGAAACCCCAACTAGCTTAGTTGAGGGCAAATCTTTAGATGAGCATGCTTGTTATGTGTGACACCGCTTATCTCAAAAAGGGAAACTTTTACAGCATCAAATTAATACTATGCAATGCTATGCTTGGAATTTATGTGAAATTTATGATTTTACTTGTATTTCTGAAAACCCTAAGAAACACCTTCCCTACCAATGTGAGTTTGGTGATAATGGAATCGTATCTTCATATGCTAAGGGTGTTATAATTACTATGATGTTCAACAAATTGAAGAATTCTTTGCTTTTAAGGGTGCTTATGAAATTGCTTCGTTGATTGAAAAGTATGATGCTACTCTTTACAAATCTGAAAATTTTTCCATACTTGAATATTGTTATGAGAATTATGCTTCTAATGCATATGTTAAACCTTATATTGAGGACTCCCCCGCTGTCCAAGAAGAGACTAATATTTTGCAGGAGTCTATGGAAGAAGAAGTTGATGAAACTGTGAGCTCATTGGATGAAAAAGATGAGGAGGAGAGCGAAGAACAAAAGGAGGAAGAGCGGATTCACCCGTGCCCACCTTCTAAGAGAGTAACTCTTCAACTCATACATTGTTAATTCCCCTTCGTGCTTACCGAAGGATGATTGCTATGATGATTGTTATGATCCCATTGATTCTCTTGAAATATCCCTTTTTGATGCCTGCTATGCTTGTGGCCAAGATGCCAATATGGATTATACTTGTGGAGATGAACTTGCTATAGTTCCTTATGTTAAACATGAAATTGCGAAAGTGCTATTGTGAGCTCGAGCTCACATGCACCCTTTGCTACAGTACAAACGAAAAAAAATTTAAAAAGTTCAAAAAAATCTGAATTTTTTTGGTAACGAACATTGATATATTTTTCACATGCGTACAAATTTTCATGACAAAATGACATTCATGCAGGTCTCAGCAAAAAAACAAAATCGATGCTCCAAAATGCTTCCAAAAACAGTTTTTTTGGAGCATGATTTTGTTTTTTTTTTGCTGACACCTCCACAAATGTCATTTCATCACGAAAATTGGCACGCACGTAGAAAAAACATCAAAGTTTCTTGACAAAAAAGTTCAATTTTTTTTGAATTTTTTTACTATTTTTTCGGATTTTACTGTTCATCCGGGATCACTGGTGCCCGGGATCAATTCCTGCGCGTCCATGAAATTGTTGCTATTGCACCCACGCATGATAGTCCTATTATCTTTTTGAATTCTCCCATTATACTATATCGGAGAAGTTTGCCCTTATTAAGGATTATATTGATGGGTTGCGTTTTACCGTTGCACATGATGATTTTGATAAATATAATATGCATGTGCTTGCTGCTCCTACTTGCAATTATTATGAGAGAGGAACTATATCTCCACCTCTCTATGTTTCCAACACGATAAAATTGCAAGAAACTGTTTATACTATGCATTGGCCTTTACTTTGTGTGCATGAATTGTTCTTTTATGACATGCCGATGCATAGGAAGAGAGTTAGACTTCGTCATTACATGATATATGTTGCTTTGTGCTCACTACTAAATTACAAATCATTTTTAATTAAAATTGGCTTTGATATACCTTGGGATCCGGGTGGATCCATTACTTGAGCACAATATGCCTAGCTTAATGGCTTTAAAGAAAGCGCTGCCAGGGAGACAACACGGAAGTTTTAGAGAGTCATTTATTTCTGTTGTGTGCTTTTATATAGTTTAAAAACAACAAAAATAAAGAAGGGAACCCAAAACTTTTCAAAAAGAAAAGTGAAAGTGAGAGAGACGAGCATTGTGAAAGTGGGGGACGTCCTTGAACTTTGTTCATGCCCATGGGAACTTTGTGAATCTTAATTACAGAAACTTTTCAATAAAAATAATTATCTCCTTGTACTATTCCATTGTATTATAAAAATAATGTGTCAAGGTTTGCCTTTAGGATGTTTACAATACTTGTTGGTTTGTACGGTGCAGGACAAAAACTTTGGCTGCAGTGCGCGAATTTTAGTTTTTTACTGGAACGTCAAATGGTTCTGATTCTTTTTGCACTGTCTTTCTGTACAATTTTTTTATTTTTAATAATTGTGGCATAATTTTTCAAGTATCAGAAGTATGGTTAATGTTCAGATTATTACAGACTGTTCTGTTTTAGACAGATTCTGTTTTTGATGCATAGTTTGCTTGTTTTGATTAAACTATCAATTTATATCAGTGGATTAAGCCATGAAAAAGTTATATTATAGTAGAAACAATGCAAAAACAAAATATGAATTGGTTTGCAACAGTACTTAGAGTAGTGATTTGCTTTATTATATTAACGGATCTTACCGAGTTTTCTATTGAAGTTTTGTGTGGATGAAGTGTTCGATGATCGAGGAGGTCTCGATGTGAGAAGAAGGAAGAGAGGCAAGAGCTCAAGCTTGGGGATGCCCGAGGCACCCCCAGTAAATATTCAAGGAGACTCAAGCGTCTAAGCTTGGGGATGCCCCGGAAGGCATCCCCTCTTTCTTCAACAAATATCGGTATGTTTTCGGATTCGTTTCATTCATGTGATATGTGCAAATCTTGGAGCGTCTTCTGCATTTAGTTTTCATTTTTATTTTATGCACCATGCTGGTATGAGATAGTCCTTGTTTGATTTATAGAATTCTCATTGCACTTCACTTATATCTTTTGAGTATGGCTTTATAGAATGCTTCATGTGCTTCACTTATATCATTTGAAGCTTGGATTGCCTGTTTCTCTTTACATAGACAACCGCCATTTGTAGAATGCTCTTTTGCTTCACTTATATTTGCTAGAGCGTGGGCATATCTTTTGTAGAAAGAATTAAACTCTCTTGCTTCACTTATATCCATTTATAGAGATGACAGGAACTGGTCATTCACATGGTTAGTGATAAAATCCTACATAAAACTTGTAGATCACTGAATATGATATGTTTGATTCCTTGCAATAGTTTTGCGATATAACGATGGTGATATTAGAGTCGTGCTAATTGAGTAATTGTGAAATTTAGAAATACTTGTGTTGAGGTTTGCAAGTCCCGTAGCATGCACGTATGGTAAACGTTATGTAACAAATTTGAAACATGCGGTGTTATTTGATTGTCCTCCTTATGAGTGGCGGTCGGGGACGAGCGATGGTATTTTCCTACCAATCTATCCCCCTAGGAGCATGCACGTAGTGCTTGGTTTTTGATGACTTGTAGATTTTTGCAATAAGTATGTGAGTTCTTTATGACTAATGTTGAGTCCATGGATTATACGCACTCTCACCCCTCCATCATTGCTAGCCTCTTCGGTATCGTGCATTTCCCTTTCTCGCATTGAGAGTTGGTGCAAACTTCGCCGGTGCATCCAAACCCCATGATATGATACGCTCTTTCACACATAAACCTCCTTATATCTTCCTCAAACAGCCACCATACCTACCTATTATGGCATTTCCATAGCCATTCCGAGATATATTGCCATGCAACTTCCATCATGATCATATACATGACTTGAGCATTTATTGTCATATTGCTTTGCATGATCGTAAGATAGCTAGCATGATGTTTTCATGGCTTGTCCGTTTTTTGATGTCATTGCTACGCTAGATCATTGCACATCCCGGTACACCGCCAGAGGCATTCATATAGAGTCATATCTTTGTTCTAGTATCGAGTTGTAATCATTGAGTTGTAAATAAATAGAAGTGTGATGATCATCATTTTCTAGAGCATTGTCCCAAGTGAGGAATATAAAAAAAGAAAAAAAGAGAAAGGCCAAAAAAAAGAAAAAGAGAAGGCCCAAAAAAAGAGAAAACAAAAAAATGAGAGAAAAAGAGAGAAGGGGCAATGTTACTATCCTTTTACCACACTTGTGCTTCAAAGTAGCACCATGTTCTTCATATAGAGAGTCTCTTGAGTTATCACTTTCATATACTAGTGGGAATTTTTCATTATAGAACTTGGCTTGTACATTACAACAATGGGCCTCCTCGAGTGCCCTAGGTCTTCATGAGCAAGCAAGTTGGATGCACACCCACTTAGTTTCTTTTGTTGAGCTTTCATACATTTATAGCTCTAGTGCATCCGTTGCATGGCAATCCCTACTCCTTGCATTAACATCAATCGATGGGCATCTCCATAGCTCATTGATTAGCCTCGTTGATGTGAGACTTTCTCCTTTTTTGTCTTCTCCACATAACCCCCATCATCATATTCTATTCCACCCATAGTGCTATGTCCATGGCTCGCGCTCATATATTGCGTGAAAGTTTATAGGTTTGAGATTACTAAAGTATGAAACAATTGCTTGGCTTGTCATCGGGGTTGTGCATGATGAGAGCATTCTTGTGTGACGAAAATGGAGCATGACTAAACTATATGATTTTGTAGGGATGAGCTTTCTTTGGCTACGTTATTTCAATAAGACATAATTGCTTGGTTGGTATGCTTGAAGTATTATTGTTTTTATGTCAAAGGATAGACTATTGCTTTGAATCACTCGTGTCTTAATATTCATGCCATGATTAGACATATGATCAAGATTATGCTAGGTAGCATTCCACATAAAAAATTATCCTTTTTATCATTTACCTACTCGAGGATGAGCAGTAATTAAGCTTGGAGATGCTGATACGTCTCCGTCGTATCTATAATTTTTGATTGTTCCATGCCAATATTATTCAACTTTCATATACTTTTGGCAACTTTTTATACTACTTTTGGGACTAACATATTGATCCAGTGCCCAGTGCCAGTTCCTGTCTATTGCATGTTTTTGGTTTCACACAATATCCATATCAAACGGAGTCCAAACGGGTTAAAAATGGACGGAGCTTATTTTTGGGATATTTGGAAAATCTGGGAAAAAGATCAAAGTGAAACGGTGTCCGAGGTGGCCACGAGGCAGGGGCCCATGCCCTCCCCAGGAGGGCACGCCCCCACCCTTGTGGGCCACCCGTAAGGCAGTTGATGCCCTTATTCGGCCGCAAGAAAGCTAATTTTTGGTAAAAATCACAGCGAAGGTTTCAGTCAATCGGAGTTACGGATCTCCATATATATACGAAACGGTGAAAGGGCAGCAGAACAAAACACAGAAACAGAGAGAGACAGAGAGACATATCCAATCTCGGAGGGGCTCTCGCCCCTCCCACGCCATGGAGACCATGGACCAGAGGGAAAACCCTTCTCCCATCTAGGGAGAAGGTCAAGGAAGAAGGTGAAGGAGGGGGGCTCTCTCCCCCTCGCTTCCGGTGGCGCCGGAGTGCCACAGGGGGCCATCATCATCACCGCGATCTACACCAACACCTCCGCCATCTTCACCAACATCTCCATCACCTTCCCCCCTCTATCTACAGCGGTCCACTCTCCCGCAACCTACTGTACCCTCTACTTGAACATGGTGCTTTATGCTTCATATTATTATCCAATGATGTGTTGCCATCCTATGATGTCTGAGTAGATTTTCGTTGTCCTATTGGTGGTTGATGAATTGCTATGATTGATTTAATTTGCTTGTGGTTATGTTGCTGTCCTTTGGTGCCCATCATATGAGCGTGAGCGTGGATCACACGTTAGGGTTAGTTGTATGTTGATAGGACTATGTATTGGAGGGCAAGAGTGACAGAAGCTTCAACCTAGCATAGAAATTGATGCATACGGGATTGAAGGGGGACCAATATATCTTAATGCTATGGATGGGTTTTACCTTAATGAACGTTAGTAGTTGCGGATGCTTGCTAATAGTTCCAATCATAAGTGCATAGAATTCCAAGTTAGGGATGACATGCTAGCAGTGGCCTCTCCCACATGATACTTGCTATCGGTCTAGTAAAGTAGTCAATTGCTTAAGGGACAATTTCACTACTCCTGCCACCACTTTTCGACACTCGCTATATTTACTTTATTGCTTCTTTACTTACAATAGCCCCTAGCTTTTATTTGCGCCCTCTTTATATTCCTGCAAACCTGTCCAAAAACACCTACAAAGTACTTCTAGTTTCATACTTGTTCTAGGTAAAGCGAACGTGAAGCGTATGTTGAGTTGTATCGGTGGTCGATAGAACATTAGGGAATATTTGTTCTACCTTTAGCTCCTCGTTGGGTTTGACACTCTTACTTATCGAAAACTGTTGCGATCCCCTATACTTGTGGGTTATCAGAGTATCTCTCGAAAGAAGTGAGTGGGAGGAAAGTAGAACTTGATGAGGTAATTGTACCTTCTGTCAATTTGGAACGTAGCACATTAGAAAAATCCGTTCCCGTGATGCCTACACCAACTAGAGATGAAGCTAATGATGATGATCATGAAACTTCAGATCAAGTTACTACTGGACCTCATAGGTCAAATAGAGCATGTTCCGCACCAGAGTGGTACGGTAATCCTGTTCTGGAAGTCATGTTACCTGACCATGGCGAACCTATGAACTATGAATAAGCTATGATGGGCCAAAATTCCGATAAATGACTTGAGGCCATGAAATCTGAGATAGGATCCATGTATGAGAACGAAGTGTGGACTTTGGTGGACTTGCCCGATGATCGGCAAGCCATTGATAATAAATGGATCTTCAAGAGGAAGACTGACGCTGATGGTAATGTCACCATCTACAAAGCTCAAATTGCCGGGAAAGGTTTTCGACAAGTTCAATGAGTTGACTACAATGAGACTTTCTCACCCGTAGCGATGCTTCAGTCCGTCCGAATCATGTTAGCAATTGCCACATTTTATGATTATGAAATCTGGCAAATGGATGTCAAAACGGTATTCCTTAATGGATATCTCAAAGAAGAGTTGTATATGATGCAACCAGAAGCTTTTGTCGATCCTAAAGGTGCTAACAAAGTGTGCAAGCTCCAGCAATCCATCTATGGACTGGTGCAAGCTTCTCGGAGTTGGAATATATGCTTTGATGGGGTGATCAAACCATATGGTTTTTATACAGACTTACAGTGAAGCCTCTATTTACAAGAAAGTGAGTGTGAGCTCTGTAGCATTTTTGATATTATATGTGGATGACATATTGTTGATTGGAAATGATATAGAATTTCTGGATAGCATAAATGGATACTTGAATACGAATTTTTCAATGATAGACCTCGGTGGAGCTGCTTACGTATTGGGCGTCAAGATCAAGACGCTTGATAAGATTTTTCCATGACTACATACCTTGACAAGATTTCAAAGGAGTTCAAAATGGATCAGTCAAGGAAGGAGTTCTAGCCTATATTGTAAAGTGTGAAGTTAAGTAAGACTCAAAGCCCAACCACGACAGAAGATAGAGAGAGAATGAAAGGCATTCCCTATGCCTCAGCCATAGGTTCTAGAAAGTATGCCATGTTGTGTACCAAAACTGTTGTGTACCTTGCCATGAGTTTGGCAAGGGGGTAGATCACTAGATGATGACCCAGAAGTATAGGTGATCTATCATAGTCCTTTTGATAAGTAGGAGTGTCAAACCCAACGAGGAGTAGAAGGAAATGACAAGCGGTTTTTAGCAAGGTATTCTCTACAAGCACTGAAATTATCGGTAACAGATAGTTGTGTGATAAGATAATTCTTAATGGGTAACAAGTAACAAAAGTAAACAAGGTGCAGCAAGGTGGCCCAATCCTTTTGTAGCAAAGGACAAGCCTGGACAAACTCTTATATAAAGCAAAGCGCTCCCAAGGACACATGGGAATTACTGTCAAGTTAGTTTTCATCATGCTCATATGATTCGCGTTCATTACATTGATAATTTGGTATGTGGGTGGACCGGTGCTTGGGTGCTGACCTTCCTTGGACAATCCTCCCACTTATGATTAACCCCTCTCGCAAGCATCCATAACTACGAAAGAAGAATTAAGATAAATCTAACCATAGCATGAAACATATGGATCCAAATCAGCCCCTTACGAAGCAACACATAAACTAGGGTTTAGGCTTCTGTCACTCTAGCAACCCATCATCTACTTATTACTTCACAATGCCTTCCCCTAGGCCCAAATCATGGTGAAGTGACATGTATTCGACGTTCACATAACACCACTACAGGAAAGACAACATACATCTCATCAAAATATTGAACGAATACCAAATTCACATGATTACTTATAACAAGACTTCTCCCATGTCCTCAGGAACAAACGTAACTACTCACAAAGCATATTCATGTTCACAATCAGAGGAGTATTAATTATCATTAAGGATCTGAACATATGATCTTCGACCGAATAAACCAACTAGCATCAACAACAAGGAGTAATCAACACTACCAGCAACCCACAGGTACCAATCTGAGGTTTTGAGACAAAGATCGGATACAAGAGATGAACTAGGGTTTGAGAGGAGATGGTGCTGGTGAAGATGTTGATAGAGATTGACCCCCTCTCGATGAGAGGGTCGTTGGTGATAACGATGGCGACGATTTCCCCCTCCCGGAGAGAAGTTTCCCTGGCAGAATAGCTCTGCCAGAGTCCTAGATTGGTTCTGCCCAAGTTCCGCCTCGAGACGGCGGCGCTTCGTCCCGAAAGCTTCCTTCTGATTTTTCCGGGTCAAAACTCACCATATAGCAGAAGATGGGCACCGGGGGCCTGCCAGGTATTCCACAAGACAGGGGGGCGCGCCCTCCACCCTTGTGGATGGCAGGTGGCCCCCCTCTGGTGTTTTCTTTGCCCAATATTTTTTATTAATTACAAAATGACTTTCCGTGAAGTTTCAGGACTTTTGGGGTTGTGCAGAATAGGTCTCTAATATTTGCTCCTTTTCCAGCCCAGAATCCCAGCTGCCGGCATTCTCCCTCTTCATGTAAACCTTATAAAATAAGTATTGTGATATAATGTGTAATAATAGCCCATAATTCAATAAATATCAATATAAAAGCATGATGCAAAATGGACGTATCAACTCCCCCAAGCTTAGACCTTGCTTGTCCTCAAGCGAAAGCCGATATCGAAAAATATGTCCACATGTTTAAAGATAGAGGTGTCGATAAAATAAAATACGGACATGAGGGCATCGTGATCATCTTTAGAACATCAACATATATTGTCGTATAATTTCTCATGCTAAAGTAACAAGTCATTCACAAGGTAAAGCATGGATCAGAAACTTTATTTGAAACTAACAAACTATGATCTCCGTCATTGAAACAATTACAATTTATCATTACATCGGAAAGAGTCAATATAAGAGCTTTTTAGCAAGTCCACATACTCAACTATCATTTAATCTTTCACAATTGCTAACACTCACGCAATACTTATGGGTCCAAAGTTTCAATCGGACACAGATAAAGATAGGGGATTATAGTTTCGCCTCCCAACCTTTTACCTCAAGGGTAATGTCAACAATAATACTTTATGATAACCTACATCCAACACATAGTGCTTGCCAAAAGAAAAAGTGTAAAAAGGAAAGCTGAAGGTCACCATGACTCTTGTATAAGGGTAGAAGATAAAACTAAAAGATAGACCCTTCGCAGAGGGAAGCAGAGGTTGTCATGCGCTTTTATGGCTGGATGCGCAAAATCTTAATGCAAAAGAACGTCACTTTATATTGCCGCTTGTGATAAAGAACTTTATTATGCAGTCTGTCGCTTTTATTTCTTCCATATCACATGTTCGTATAAAGCTTATTTTCTTCACAGTAATAGATCATACATATTTAGAGAGAGCAATTTTTATTGCTTGCACCGATGACAAATTACTTGAAGGATCTTGCTCAATCCATAGGTAGGTATGGTGGACTCTCATGGAAAAACTGGTTTAAGGGATGTTTGGAAGCACAAGTAGTATCTCTACTTGGTGCAAATAATTTGGATAGCACAAGAGAGAAAGGCAAGCTCAACATGTTGGATGATCCATGACAATATAACTTCTATTCGGATATAAGAAAACATAAACCATTATGTTGTCTTCCTTTTCCGACATCAACTTTTTGGCATGTCATATTTTTATGAGTGCTCACAATTACAAAAGATGTCCAAGATAGTATATTTATATGTGAAGCCTCTCTTTCTTTATTATTTCCTATTAATTGCAACAATGACCAAATCTACGTTTGTCAACTCTCAACAAATTTTATTCATCATACTCTTTATATGTGAAGTCATTACTCTCCATAAGATCAATATATGATCTTTTTATTTCTGTTTATTCTTTATCTTATTTAATTCCCTCAAGATCATAGAAAGAAAGCAAAGCCCTCAACTCAAAACTACTCTTTATTATATATAACTCACGAACTTGATTACATAGAGCGAACATAAAGCAAAACTCAAAGCTAGATCATACTAAAACTTTATTCTACTAGATCAAGATATAACCAAAAGGATCGAACTAAGAAAAACGATAAAGGTAAAAGTGTGATGATGATACGATACCGGGGCACCTCCCCTAAGCTTGGCAGTTGCAAAGGGGAGTGCCCATACCCATGTATTTATGTCTCTTTCTTTGGAGGTGGTGATGATGGAGTTGTTGATGAAGTAGTGCCACACTTCGAGTGTAGGAGATGCTCCAATCTATGAATAATGCTCTTGAGGGCGGTGATATGCTCTTGCAATAGAATATTTTCAGAAGTGAGATATTTATTTTGCACACGAACTATTTCAATGATCTTGAAAGCTTCAATTTCAGTAGGGGTAAGATGATTGTAGTATGGTTGAAGGATGTCTTCTTCTTCTGCTGCCGGAGCTTGATCTCCCACGGCCTTCTTGATCTTATCATCCTCGTTGGTTTCCCCAAGTTCTTCTCTCTTCATCTCTATCTTCATCAGCCAAGCATCATCGTCCCCATTGTTGGAGGACGGGGAAGACATGATGCCCGGCCTTGAAAACTCTGGCAGAAAACAGCTCAAAACAAGAACAGAGGATTTTGTCATGGTAAGGTGGTCAAAACCTTCGGGAGATTTATAATGAAGTTTTACTGACCAAAAGAAGTATTGTGCAAGAAAATGGAGTCCGGAGGGCACACAAGGTGGCCACAAGTGTCGGTGTACTAGAGTAGGGGTACCTCTAGCACCCCGAACTCGTGCACGGGCAGTTGCAGCGCCCCGCGGCAGGGCTGGCCTGAAGATCGCCAAGATCCTCAGCGGCTCCTTTGGAGCCATCCAACAAAGTAGTCAAGGCCCCGGCAAGAGGAGCTTGTCGGGAAGGCCACTCAGGGCACGAAGGAAACAAGGCCCCGGCAAGAGGAGCTTGCCGGGAAGGCTTGGTGAGCGATAAGCTCCCGAGCGCGACAAGAACCTTGCCGCGGCAAAGTTCCCGCCGCGGCAAGTGACCTCTCTTCATCTCCGCTCCAGCTCACCCGCCAACGTGTCGCCACGGGGCTCTCCCAAGCACGCGTGTCGACGGGCTGTGCAGCCAGCGGGGAGCAGCGATAAGCGGCGCTGACAAGCTACCATCATGGCAAACGGAGGCGCACTTGGCGGTCCTGTTACCTCGTTCAGCGATCGAGACGGGCATTTATGGCTCTTGTCCCTTGCCGTCGAGTTAGGTATAGATCATTGTACACTGCATACAAGCGGTGTACCAACCTCTGTTTTACTATCTTACCCTTGTCTACTTGCCACATGTGGTGACCCTTGTGCCTATAAAAGGAGGCCCAAGTGCAACGTGAAAGGGTTCGGCTCAGCTCCAACTTAGTTCATTCAACTCACACATACACTCGAGCTAGGTTTTGTAGCCCTCATTGCTCCCTAGCAAGGACAGAATATAATCCACAAAGCAGCAGTAGGAGTATTATCTCTCCGGAGAGCTCCGAAGCTGGGTAAATCTGCTCGTGTGCATCGCTTCGATCCGCTCTTTGTGCAATCTCCGCCCCCCTCCGAACCACAAGGGACCCAGGTCCCATAGGTGCTCGTGGGCCACGATCAGCTTCCCCGACATCTTTGGTGTACTAGAGTAGGGGTACCTCTAGCACCCCGAACTCGTGCACGGGCAGTTGCAGCGCCCCGCGGCAGGGCTGGCCTGAAGTTCGCCAAAATCCTCAGCGGCTCCTTTGGAGCCATCCAACAAAGTAGTCAAGGCCCCGGCAAGAGGAGCTTGTCGGGAAGGCCACTCAGGGCACGAAGGAAACAAGGCCCCGGCAAGAGGAGCTTGCCGGGAAGGCTTGGTGAGCGATAAGCTCCCGAGCGCGACAAGAACCTTGCCGCGGCAAAGTGACCTCTCTTCATCTCCGCTCCAGCTCACCCGCCAACGTGTCGCCACGGGGCTCTCCCAAGCACGCGTGTCGACGGGCTGTGCAGCCAGCGGGGAGCAGCGATAAGCGGCGCTGACAAGCTACCATCATGGCAAACGGAGGCGCACTTGACGGTCCTGTTACCTTCGTTTCAGCGATCGAGGCGGGCATTTATGACTCTTGTCCCTTGCCGTCGAGTTAGGTATAGATCATCGTACACTTTGTATAAAGCGGTGTACCAACCTTTGTTTTTACTATCTTACCCTTGTCTACTTGCCACATGTGGTGACCCCTTGTGCCTATAAAAGGAGGCCCAAGTGCAACGTAGAAAGGGTTCGGCTCAGGTCCAACTTAGTTCATTCGACTCACACATACACTTGAGCTAGGTTTTGTAGCCCTCATTGCAACCTAGCAAGGACAGAATATAATCCACAAAGCAGCAGTAGGAGTATTATCTCTCCGGAGAGCTCCGAAGCTGGGTAAATCTGCTCGTGTGCATCGCTTCGATCCGCTCTTTGTGCAATCTCCGCCCCCCTCCGAACCACAAGGGACCCAGGTCCGATAGGTGTTCGTGGGCCACGATCAGCTTCCCCGACATCTTTGGCACGCCAGGTAGGGGGCGTCGAGGCTGCGTGAACCCGATCCGGCGGTCACACGAGCAACTTCATCAACATCTTCGTCAACATGGCGCCGAAGAAGAAGTCTTCGGTAGCAGCAGAGCCGTCCGCGTCGAACCCACCACCACCGGAGCTGTCAGGTGGTGGGGGAAACGCTGGCGGAGGAACCGGCGCTGTCGAGAGAGCCCACAACGCCGCCAGGTCCAAGGACAAGGCAGCGCAGGCGTCGGCGTCCGAGTCCGCACCGCGTCCTTCTCAGGAGGCTCGGGACCGACAGCGTCATGATGCTCGCGGCACCATCGCTCTTTAGATCAAGGCCAAGCTGGAGGATCCCGAGGCCCTCGAGACCCGCATGCACATCAAGATGCCGATGCGAAAGCGAGTACGGTCACTTGGGCGGGATGCTGCTCCTCCTAACTTGGTTAGGAGTCCGAGCACATCCCGTTCCTCGCTACGTACGCCATTGCCACCCACCACACCAGCAGAAGCCTTGGCAAGAGCTCAGCTACTTCTAGACTATCCTCCAACGGCCGACAAGGTCGACGAATGGAGGGCCACAATCCAGAGTCTCATCGGCTTTGCCAACGGCGACGTCCCGCGGCAACCAAGCGCATCACAGCCGCGGCAAGGCGACAAGGCACGAGCGGATGGCGACGAGACTTGCGGGGGTGCAGCCACCGTACACTCCCCTTCCCAAAGGCCAAGATCGCCGACTCGCCGGATTCACCTCGACAGCGACTCCACAGCATCGTCGGATCCGCGAGCTCGTCGCGACCAGCGCCAAGTTCTTCGAGAGCGGCAAGAAGAAGACGCTCGAACCCGTATCGAGCGCCGAAGAGAAGCGCGGCGTCAATCCGACGAACGCGCCGGGCCCACTGTCGATATGCATGCGCCAGGGGAACCAGGCGACTTGCCGTACGCGGTAGGTTGCCCTGCGTTCACTCGTGAGCTGCGGCAAGTCCGGTGGCCCGACAAGAAAAACTTCAAGCCAGATGTGCCGGAGAAGTATGATGGCAGGACACACCCATCGGAGTTACTCAGCATCTACACCATCGCGGTGCAGGCTGCGGGGGGACGGGACGACAAGATCCTCGCCAACTACTTTCCCCTGGTGCTCAAGCCAAACGTCAGATCTTGGCTCATGCACTTGCCGAAGGGCTCTATTTCTTCTTGGGCAGATTTGTGCCACCAGTTTGTTGGCGCCTTCACAGGCGGCCACAAGCCTCATGGCTAGGAGAGTGACCTCCACCTGCTTGCCCAGAAGGAGGGAGAGTCCATGCGCAAGTTCATCCAGAGATTCAGCCGAGTGCACTACAACATCCCAAACGTCCACCCTGCCGCGGTGATCAGTGCATTTCATCAGAATGTGCGAAACCGCAGGATGAGGGAGGAGATGGCGATGTGCAAAGTGAAAGACATCAACGAGCTTTACGCCCTGGCCGACAAGTGTGCACGCGCTGAAGAAGGAAGAAGACTCCCAGGAGAGAATATGGGAGCAGAGTCTGACACTGAGGAGATCGCCCCGGCGAGGAAGAGCCGGCGGCGAAACAACAGAAAGAAGAAAAACCAAGAAGTACTAGTTATCGAAAGCAGTCCGACAATGGAGGTGGCGCCGCAAGGCTAAGGCTAGCGGCTCCGGCAAGGAGGTTGCCAGACGCCGACCGCCAAGCTGTGGCGGCCGTCGACAAGCCCGACAGCTCCAACAAGCGATCAGTAAGATCCACCGCACCAAGGGCCACGATCTCGTGAGCTGCAAGAAAGTCGAGCAGCTTGTTGAGCTACAGAGAGCTGAATCTGAAAGGGAGACAAGGAGAAGGCCCAAGAAGGTGCAGGTGCAGCAAGTAAGAAGAGACCCGGTCGGGAGGGCGCCATGGCAGGCCAAGCAGCGGCAAGGAGACAGACCTCCCAGCGGCGCGACAAGGAAGAAGACGAAGATGAAGATGACGAAGACATGGAAGACGATGAAGCTGATGAGCAGGAGTTTCAGAAGGCAACAGAGGTCCTTTGCGTTGACGGTGGTGCTTCTCTGCATACCTCGCACCGCCAACTCAAGCAATGGATGCGTGAGGTCAATGCAGCATAACCATCCATAGAGTCACGCAAACCTCTGAAGTGGTCCAGCACGCCCATCATCTTTGACATTGAGGATCACCCTGATCGCATCACTGCGGTCGGGTGCTTGCCGATGTTGGTCTCACCAACCATCCGCAACCTCAAGGTTACAAAGATGTTGGTTGACGGCGGGGCCGGCCTGAATTTGATCTCCTCTGCAGTGCTCCAGAAGCTTCAAATCCCTGACAGCGAGCTCGAAGAAACTGGTACTTTCCAAGGAATCAACCCAGGAAGGAGCAAGCCCAAAGGGAAGATCACGTTGCCGGTAACATTCGGCAGCGAGCTCAACTTCAGAACTGAGAGGGTCACGTTTGACGTTGCCGATTTCCCATTGCCGTACAATGGCATACTTGGCCGTCCAGCACTCGCCAAGTTCATGGCCGCCTCTCATTATGCTTACAACCTACTCAAGATGCCCGGCCCGATAAGCGTCATTTCTGTCCATGGCGACAAGAAGGATGCGCTTATCTGCGCCGACAAGATTTACCGGGATGCGACAGCCGCGACAGATAGAAAACCACTTGCCGCTGAAGCTCCCGGGGGGAAGAATAAGACCACCAAGTCCGGCAAGAGCTCTGATGCCCACTCCGGCAAGCGCACCTCTTCGAGTGCTGCGCTACCGTTGAGGACGCACCATCGAGCTCCACCGCAAGTGCAAGAAGATGATGGCAGCTCCGCCGAAGACCAAGAAGGTGCCCGCCAAGGAGGACGGCACTGGTGGTACCTTCACCATCAGTGCCACGCTTGACCCTAAATAGGAAGGCGAGCTCGTTGCTTTCCTGCGGGCGAATGTCGATGTGTTTGCATGGCAACCATCTGACATCCCGGTGTTCCTGTGAAAGTAATTGAGCACCACCTAGCTGTCTGTCCTCACGCCGCGCCCGTCAAGCAAAAAGTTAGGAAGCAGGCGTTGGAGCGCCAAGAGTTCATAGCGAAGAAATCAAGAAGTTGGAAGCAGCAGGCCTTGTCGAGGAGTACTCCATCCCGTGGTTGGCCAATCCGGTAGTTGTATCGCAAGGCCAATGGGAAATGGAGACTTTGTATTGACTTTACAGATGTTAATAAAGCTTGTCCCAAAGACCCATTTCCCTTGCCGCGACGACCAGATTGTTGACTCCACGGTTGGATGTGATCTGCTTTCATTTCTTGATGCATATTCAGGATATCATCAGATTTTCATGGCAGAAGAAGATGAAGAGAAAACCGTTTTCATTACACCATGTGGCACGTACTGTTTCATACGGATGCCTTTCGGTTTAAAGAATGCTGGTTCAACCTTTGCAAGAGTAGTCCATGATGCCTTTGAGCAACAGATACACAGAAATGTAGAAACCTACATGGATGACATAGTGGTCAAGAGTAAGGACAAAGCAACTCGATTCAGGATTTGGATGAGACGCTTGCAAATCTGCAAGATCAACCTCAAGCTCAACCCGAGAAGTGCGTGTTTGGAGTCCCTTCCGCAAGCTTCTCGGTTCTTCGTGTCTCAGCGGGGAATTGAAGCCAATCCCGACAAGATCAAGGCCATTGAGCAGATTGAAGCACCAAAGCGCGTCAAGGATGTCGGAAGGCTTGCGGTTGCGTGGCTGCTCTCGGCAGGTTTATCTCTAAGTTCTGCTAGCGCTACCGCCATTTTTCAGGATTTTGAAAAAGGCAGGTCCAATGAAATGGACTCCTGAAGCGGAGGCTGCGCTGCAGGACTTGAAGAGATACCTGTCCTCCACTCCAATACTTGTCGCACCTAGGCCACAAGAGAAGTTGCTGCTCTATATAGCGGCAACCAATCAAGTGGTTAGTGCTACGTTAGTAGCGGAGAGGGAGGCAGATGATGAGCCGGCAACCGAGGCAAGTGCATCCAGCGACAAGCAAGGGGCTTCGCCGTCAATCTCTGGTCCCGACGAGAACAGGTCAGCACAGGGTTGCGACAAGATACAAAAAAGGATGGTGCAGCGCCCAGTCTACTTTGCCAGTTCCCTTCTACAGGGGGCTAGGTCAAGATACTCTGGTGTGCAGAAGTTGCTTTTCGGCCTCCTCATGGCCTCGAGAAAGCTGCGCCATTACTTCCAAGCACATGAGATAACAGTTGTCACTCGCTTTCCGCTGAAAAGGATATTGCAAAATCCAGAAGCAACAGGCAGAATTGTCGAGTGGGCACTGGAATTGTCAAGCTTTGGTCTCAAGTTTGAAAGCACTTCAACTATCCAAAGCAGAGCATTGGTAGAATTCATAGCAGAGTGGACGCCAACGCAAGATGAAGAAATTCCAGAGACGAGCATCACCGTCAAGGAGGCAAATAAAGAGTGGCTGATGTACTTTGATGGTGCCTTCTCGCTGCAAGCGCCGGTGCTTGCGCGTGTGCTTATCGCACCCACCGGAGAGCACCTCAAGTACATAGTCCAGATGCACTTTCCCAAGGAACAAGCAACAAACAATACTGCAGAGTATGAAGGTTTGCTTGCGGTCTCGTGGATTGCGGTATACCTTGGGATCAAGAAGCTCATTGTCGAGGGGACTCGCAACTTGTCGTCCGCCAAGTAAATAAAGATTATCGAGTCCGCTTGATGGAAGCCTCGTCGATGAAGTGAGGAAGCTAGAAGAGCACTTTGAGGGCCTGCAAATGGAACATGTTCCAAGAGCTCGAATGATATTGCTGATGGCCTCTCCAAATGTGCCGCACTTAAGTTACACAATGGAACCAGGAATTTTCGTGCTCAAGCGACTCAACCAACCGTAACACCATCAACGGACAGAACAAGAAGAGAAAATTGATTTCCGGTGACTACTTTCCGGCAGAGCTCCCTGGAGCAGCCGCCAAGAAGGTCCCTAAAATCAATGCAAATATCACTGAGGACCAGTCTGCTCCGACAAACCCTGTAGTTTGTTTCGTTGAAGCAGACGCTCCCGACAAGCTTTGCTCCGGCAAGCTTGCCGGGGATCATCAAGCTCCGGCAGAACCGCAGGTTCTTGCCATAGAAGCTAATGTTCCCACAGTGGTAGATGAGCCTTTAGTCCTCGTTGTCGAGCCACGAGCTCCAAAGATGGGCACAACAAATCGCTCATTTCCTTCGACATGGAGAACTTCCCAAGAGCAAGAAGAAGCGGAAAAAGTAGCCCGGCAGTCAAGTATGTATCAGTTTGTTGACAACATCCTATACAGAAGAAGACTCAAGGAGTGAAATTGAAGTGTATTTGCGGGAAGATGGACGAAAGCTGTTGGCGAGAGATACATGGAGGCATATGTGGTCACCACATTGGCGCGAGAGCACTTGCCGCAAAGCTTTCCGGCAAGGTTTCTTCGCTAGAAGCCCTCCAGATGCAATCGCAAGTAACCAAGTGTGAAGCATGCGGTTCCATTCCAAACAGATACACCAACCAGCTCAAGCTCTCCAGACGATCCCTTTATCATGGCCCTTTTGATCTGGGGCTCGACATCCTCGGCCCCTTCCCGAGCTGTCGGGGCTTTGAGTACTTGTGCGTTGCAATCGACAAGTTCACAAAGTGGCGGAAGTGGAACCAGAAGAAAGGTGACAGAACGATCGTGATCAAGTTCTTCAGTCAATTGTTTGCCGCTTTGGGATTCCTAACCGGATCATCACCGACAACGGCACACAGTTCACGAGCCGCACCTTCATGCGGTATGCCCAAGATCTTGGCGCCAAGATCTGCTTTGCTTCTGTTGCTCATCCGAGAAGCAACGGTCAAGCAGAGAGAGCAAACGCTGAAGTGCTGCGGGGACTCAAGACCGAAACTTTCGACGAGCTACGCGAGTGCGGAAGAAATTGGATCGAGGAGCTGCCGGTGGTTCTTTGGTCGATCAGGACGACGCCAAATCGAGCCACTGGCCAGACACCTTTCGCTCTAGTCTATGGAGCAGAGGCAGTTCTCCCCACGGAACTCGTATACGGGTCACCTCGAGTGCTCGCTTATGATGAGCTTGAGCAAGAATAGCTGCGACAAGATGACGCGCTGCTCCTCGAGGAAGATCGTCTTCAGGCTGCTGTACGAGCTGCTCGTTACCAGCAAGCTTTGCGTCGCTACCATAGCCGCAAAGTTAACGCCAGAAGCTTCGAGGAAGGCGACCTTGTTCTTCGGCGCGTTCAGTCCGCCAAGAATTCCAACAAGTTGACGCCGAAGTGGGAAGGCCCTTATCGGGTGAAACGAGTCACTAGGCCCGGCGCTGTCCGCCTTGAGACCGAAGATGGCGTTCCGGTGAGCAATTCCTGGAATATAGAGCATCTTCGCAAGTTTTACCCATAAGGCGCGGTTGCCGGGACCCGTTCCGGCAACCACTCTTTTGTACAAGTCTTGCCGCTGTTGCATGTAATCCTTTGTACAAAGCCGGGCGCAGACCCCGTGCATCAGTAAAGCCTATGTGTTGCGCACGACTTGTCATTACATGCTTTCATAATCTTGTATGCATGTGTGCTCTAACATTTTGTGCACCATCCACACCCGGTAAGCGATAACGAGCCACTAGGCTCCATAACTTTATTTTCTCTTCTTTCTTCTCAAACAAGAAGAAGGTTCATCCACCCACAAGTTAACCGGGGGGGAAGGAGAAGATAATGGTGTGGGCCGCCAAGCGTCGCTCGAGGGACTGTCGCCTCGCCGGGAAACAAACAACAGAGAAGCTAAGTTGCTAAGTTTAAGCGACCAGTTTTAAATTTTTAAGTTATCTTCCTCGAACGATAGTACTTTGT
Organism: Aegilops longissima; assembly: GCA_021605205.1. Lineage (NCBI taxonomy): Eukaryota > Viridiplantae > Streptophyta > Magnoliopsida > Poales > Poaceae > Aegilops > Aegilops longissima. The sequence continues at coordinate 91,944,524 of CM038678.1, forward strand.
ATGGAAAACCTGTGCGCGGAGGAACCGACTCGCGACTAGCTTGCACCCTTACTTTGTTTCGAGTCCACTCAACAACTTAAGTGTGCTGCAACTAGTTGCGACAAGGTTGCTTGTCGGGCGGCATCGCCAGCGAGCTGCTTGAAGTTCCAAGACTCGGCGCTCATGACAAAGGTGTTCGCACCGACAAGTTTCCCTAAAAGCGTGGGCATAAACATACAAGGGAAGAAATCGAGTAAAGGAAATAACATTGCATTCGATTACCTAAGATAGTGTATATTACATGATAACTTGTCGCGGATCTAATAGATTTTTCGCCTAAACGTGATCTACAGCGACAAGAGAAAGATAAGCTTGGCGGCCTAGTCCACGCGGTCGCCATCAAGCCTCTTGACTCCGCTCACCCTGTCCACAATGGGTGCGACAAGGGTTTTGAGCGCTTCGACGTCAGTAGATGGAGGCAGGGACTTGAGGACTTTGGTGAAATCGACGCCTAGGTTGCGGAAGGCCACCTTCATCAGCACCTTCTGGAGAGCCCCGGCGCAGACTTGGCGCGACTTCTCCGCCAGCTGCTTTGGGATCTCCTCCCGGAGCCGCTGGAGTCCCGTCAGGACGCCCTTGAAGAACAGGCTGAGCTTGACGCTGGGTTGGAGGTTCTCGTCGGTGGAGTACCCAAGATCCACCATCCCCAGCTCCATCAGCTCATTATGGATGCCGGCGGCGGTGTCCACAAGACCTTCTGTCCAGTGCATTATGCTGTCTCTGAGATTATTCTGGGCAGTCACAGCATTCAAAAGCAGTTCCTCGTTGGCCTTGATCTTCTCCAGCAGGCCCACCTCCCGCTCCTTGGCGCCTTCCAACGTCTCCGTCAAGGTGGTCAGTTTCAGCTCCAAATCCGCCTTGGAGTCCTTGGCGGCGTTGATCTCCTTGATCTTTTCAGCGAGGCGACCCTGCAACTCACCAAGGGTGTAGGCGTCCTTCTCGCGCTCGCGCTTCAGCCCGGTGACCTCCTCGGCGCTCTTGGAGGTGGACTCCAGCTGAGCCACCTCGTCTCAATTCCTTCTTGGCGGCCTCGGCAGCCACAGCAGCGCCTTTGCCTCCTGAAGTGGCCCACTAATCGCTTTGCAGCACGACGGCGAGATCTTCCTCATAGGCTGTCGAGGTTGATCTTCCGCTGCACCAGCTCACCTTCTCGCGCGGAGAGCTTCTCACCGGCAAGCCTCTGCTGCTCCTCGACCTCGCCCTTCTCCCAGATGAAGGCCGTGCGCTCCTCAGCAAGCTGCTCCCGCGCCTCTGCTATGCCCCGGAGAGTTTCTTTGTTGGCGCGGAGCTCTTCCATGAGTTTCTCAAGTCAGCTCCGCCCTCGCGACAAGCGCCTCCACAGAATCCAGCTTGGCACAGCCGGGCGCGGTAGAGCGACAGCAACCTCCTTAGCAGCTGCTCCTCCTCAGGCTCGCCGCTGCTGCTGCTAGGAGCATCGACCAGCGACAGCCCAGCGGAGGCAAGCAGTTCCGCGTCGAAGGTCTCCCCCTCGGCTGGTGCCCTAGAGCTTGAAGCCCAGGGGAGCTTGATAAAGACACCCTCGCCGGCCTTCAGATAGGCGCCGGGCTGGGGCTCTTCGGAGTCTGGTGCGGCATCGGTGGCGGGAGGATCGGCGGTCGGTGCATCGCCTGGCGCTCCTGCGGCCCCAGGGGTCGGTCGATCGCCAGATTCCTCCCAACCTCTGCGCCAAGAGCCTTGGCGGCCTCCTCGCCCGGGGCCCGTCGGCCTTGTTTCCTCCTCCATGTTGGCGGCGTCGACATTGTTGCCGCGAGCGTCCTCCTCGCCGGCAGCCTCAGTCTCCATCGGGTCTCCGGTAGGTGGATCTGACGATCAGAGAAAGAACAAGTCAAGAAAATGTTCGAAAGAGAAGAACAGAAGAAAAGAGAATCCAAGGGAGATTTTCAAACAAGAAAATTACCTGCAATGGGATCTGTTGCCGCGGTCTCCACAACCGGAGGTCATCAGCGCCCGGCCCTTGTCGGGAAGCTCCCTTGTCGGAGAGGCCTCCCTTGCGGAGGCGCTCCTTGGCGGAGACTTCTCCCTTGGCGGCGTGGTTGAAGCAAGCAGAACTTGGGGAGTGACCTCGGTGCTTCTGATGAGGCTGCTCTGCTCCTACATGATTCAACAAACCAGATATCAGTGATGGAGAAGCACCCAAGCACACCTAACCATGAGAAGTAAACCAAACACTTACGCTGGGGGCTGTGCTGGGGGCTGCTCTGTTGAAGGGTTGCCGGGTCCGGCAAGGGAGTTCCAGACGTGCCCCCTGTCGCCACAGGGGAATCATCTGAGACAACCACCACCGGGGTCTTGGCCCTCTTCGACGCCCTCTGGGCCAGCGTCCTGAAGAAGGAGAAGGTTCAAAGTGAAGCCAGTCAAATACAAAATAAAGCAATAAATTGGAAGATTACAAATAACAGCGACAAGATCTTACTCTTCCTCTTCTTCCTCGGAGCTGAGGGCGGAGAGATCAAATTTCGCTCGGCGTGGCGAATTGGGGGAAGATTCCTCGGACGCTTGGCGGATCAGGGGCCGTGACTCGGAAGACCCGCTCCGTTGTTGTGGCGGCGGAGGCGCTCAGCAACAGTGCTTGCCGCGGTGGAGCGCGTCGAGGCGGGCGGCTGTTGGGCCGTCTGCCGCCCGCCACTTCTCCGGTCTTGCGGGCGTCTCCTTAGCAGGGCCGCGGGCTCCTCGTCGGCAAGCTGCTTGGCGGCGGAGGAAGCGCCACCGCCGGCTCTTCGGATCGGCGTCGGGCTCGGCCTGTTCCTCCTCACCAGCAAGCTCTTCCCGGTCGGCGAGGCTTGCCGCCTCGGCTGTCTCCGCCTCCTCGACGGTAAACCCGAACACGCCGGCAGCGGCAGCTTCTGCCGCCTCCTCCAATCTTGTGGCGATGCGCGCCATCTCCTGATCGGTGGTGTCGCGGGTGAGCCGCCTCTGCTCGTCGGCGCGGATCGGCACCTCCACCAAGTTGTCAAAGAACTGCTGGACGACATCGTCGGCGGGCTCCTGCCAAGTTGGAACGATTCCATGGGAATCGCACAACAGCATCATCGCGCGGATGCTGTCAAGCGACGAGTTGTTGCACAAGGGCACGACTCCCCTCGGCAACATACACCACTCGGGGTGATCCGCATCCGGCTTGAACAACTCCCGCAGCATGCCGTCCAGCTCCAAGGTAGTGAAATTCCAATTCAGGCCAGGACGCAGCCTCATGATGTCCGCCGCGTTCGGAATTCCCAAGAAGGCCTCCTCCTCTCTCCGCAAGGGCGCAATCTGGCGGGCGAAGAAGTCCGCGCCAACTGCTCCCACGGTAAGCCCTGCTTGCGGAGACGCAAGATCCTAGTCACGGCAATCTTCAACTTGTCGTCCTCCGTAAAGTTACTCCGATCATTGCCGCGCACTATTGGAGTTTGGCACAGGGCGGTGAAAGGCTGTGGCTCCTCTTCTAAGATCCAGCACTAGTCAGCTCTCCACTCCTCCCACTTGCTACGCAACTCTCCGTCAAGATACGCTTCCTTCTTGCCGATCCTAGAGACCCATGCAATCCCCGACAAGCGGCTCTCCCCTCTCTGGCTGGGCATGAAGTAATGGCGGAAGAGTGCTACATTTGGGTGGACCCCGACAAAGTTCTCGCAGAGGTGTGCGAAAACGGCCAAGGTAAGGACGGAGTTGGGGGTGAAATCAAGGAGGCGGAGGCCATATGTGTTCATGACATCACAGAAAAAATTCAGAAAAGGCGGGCAAAGCCCGCAATGGAAAAAAGCGAAGAAGGGTACCCGATGGAAACCTTCTCGGATGTGGCGGCGGAGATGACTCTCGTCGGCTGGTGCGCCGGGTCTCCGTCGACCAAAAGAGATAATACAGCTCCGCAGCTCCTTCTGTCAAGCGAAGTCGAAGAGGGCCGCTCCTTCCATGGCGCCATGAGCAGCTGCGCCTCGGCCGATTCCGCTTTTTCCTTATCGGCTTCCGGAGCCATGGGGGAGGTGGTGGAGGAGGTCGGCGGCGTTGGTGGCACCGATGTGGCAATGGAGGCGGGCGTCGCTCTCTTTGGGCTCGAGAAGAAAGGGGAAGCGGCGGGGTTTTCGATGTGACGGCCGGGGCAAGTGGGCGTCCCCCCTGGTCCCCCCCTTATAAAGGGGAGAGGGGCCAGGCGTTCGGTTTTTCCCATTAAAAAAGCCCCACGATCTCCCCACGACGCCACGTCCGATGCGTGGCGTTAAGTGGGAGCGTGGTGGGTCCAAGACGAGTAACGGCGTAATCAAGACCACGCGTGCCCGTGCCTTTGTTTTGGGCCTGGCCCATGAGCTTAGCGCCGTGTGGCCCAGGCCGGGGCTCTGCCGGTGTACTAGGTAGGGCACCTCTAGCACCCGAACTCGTGCACGGCAGTTGCGGCGCCCAGCGGCGGCTGGCTGAAGATCGCCAAGATCTCGGCGGCTCCTTTGGAGCCATCCAACAAAGTAGTCAAGGCCCGGCAAGAGGAGCTTGTCGGGAAGGCCACTCGAGGCACGAAGGAAACAAGGCCCGGCAAGAGGAGCTTGCGGGAAGGCTGGTGGCGATAAGCTCCGAGCACGACAAGAACCTTGCTGCGGCAAAGTTCCGCTTGCAAGTGACCTCTCTTCATCTCCGCTCCAGCTCACCCGCCAGCGTGTCGCCACGGGCTCTCCCAAGCACGCGTGTCGACGGGCTGTGCAGCCAGCCGGGAGCAGCGATAAGCAGCGGCGACAAGCTACCATCGTGGCAAGCGGAGGCGCACTTGGCGGTCCTGTTACCTTTATTCAGGCGACCGAGGCGGGCATTTATGGCTCTTGTCCCTTGCCGTCGAGTTAGGTATAGATCACTGTACCTTTGCATAAAGCGGTGTACCAACCTTTGTTTTACTATCTTACCCTTGTCTACTTGCCACATGTGGTGACCCCTTGTGCCTATAAAAGGAGGCCCAAGTGCAACGTAGAAAGGGTTCGGCTCAGCTCCAACTTAGTTCATTCGACTCACACATACACTCGAGCTAGGTTTTGTAGCCCTCATTGCTCCCTAGCAAGGACAGAATATAATCCACAAAGCAGCAGTAGGAGTATTATCTCTCCGGAGAGCTCCGAAGCTGGGTAAATCTGCTCGTGTGCATCGCTTCGATCCGCTCTTTGTGCAATCTCCGCCCCCCTCCGAACCACAAGGGACCCAGGTCCCATAGGTGTTCGTGGGCCACGATCAGCTTCCCCGACAACAAGGCAGGGGCGCCCAGGGGGTAGGGCGCGCCCTCCACCCTTGTGGTCTCCTCGTTTCTCTTTCGGACTACTTTTAATTTTCCTAATTTTTTAAATATTCCAAAACGGAGAAAATTTGCTATAGGAAACGTTCGGAGTCGGTTTACTTACCGTACCACATACCTATTCCTTTTCGGAGTCTGAAACATTCTGAAAAGTGTCCCTTATGTACTCCTCCGGTGTTACGGTGTCAATTATATTGGTCTCAACATTTATGGGATTACCTGAGATATAATGTTTGATTCTTTGATCGTTTACCACCTTCAAATTTGTGCCTTGGACGTTGTTAATTTTGATGGCACCGGAATGATAGACCTCCTCGATAATGTATGGACCTTCCCATTTAGAGAGAAGCTTTCCTACAGAAAATCTTAAACGAGAGTTGTATAGCAGAACATGATCACCTACATTAAACTCAGGCTTTTGTATCCTTTTGTCATGCCATCTTTTAACCTTTTCTTTAAACAACTTGTCATTCTAATAGGCTTGGGTTCTCCATTCATCAAGTGAGCTAATGTAAAATAACCTATTCTCACCGGCAAGTTTGAAATCATAATTGAGCTCTTTAATAGCCCAATATGCTTTATGTTCTAGTTCGAGAGGTAAGTGACATACTTTTCCATAAACCATTTTATACGGAGACATACCCATGGGGTTATTATAAGCAGTTCTATAAGCCCATAATGCATCATCAAGTTTCTTAGACCAATTCTTTCTAGATCTATTAACAGTCTTTTGCAAAATCAATTTAATATCTCTAATGCTCAATTCTACTTGACCACTAGACTGAGGGTGATATGGAGATGCAATTCTATGATTGACATCATACTTAGCCAGCATTTTACGGAAAGCACCATGAATAAAATGTGAACCACCATCAGTCATTAAATATCTAGGGACTCCAAACCTCGGAAAAATAACTTCTTTAAGCATCTTAATAGAAGTGTTATGATTAGCACTACTAGTTGGAATAGCTTCTACCCACTTAGTAACGTAATCAACAGCAACTAAAATATGTGTATACCCATTAGAGGAAGGAAAAGGTCCCATATAATCAAAGCTCCAAACATCAAATGGTTTCATAACAAGTGAATAATTCATAGGAATTTCCTAACGTCTACTAATATTGCCAATTCTCTGGCATTCATCACAAGACAAGACAAACTTACGAGCATCCCTGAAGAGAGTAGGCCAATAAAAACCGGATTGCAATACCTTGTGTGCACTTCTATCTCCAGCATGGTGTCCACCGTAAGACTCGGAGTGGCACTTGCGTAGGATCTATTCATGTTCATGCTCAGGTACCCAATGTGTAATAACACCATCTACTACTTCTTTATAAAGATGTGGGTCATCCCAAAAGTAATGTCTTCAATCATAGAAAAGCTTTTTCTTTTGCTGGTATGTGAAACTAGATGGTATAAATTTAGCAACGATATAATTAGCATAATCAGCATACCATGGAGCATTACGAGAAGCATTTATGGCAGCTAATTGTTCATCAGGAAAGCTATCATCAATAGAAAGTGGGTCATCAAGAACATTTTCTAACCTAGAGAAGTTGTGAGCAACGGGGATCTCAGCTCCCTTTCTATCAATAATATGCAAATCAAATCTATAATACCTAAATAGTTTATCCCCACTAACCTATTTCTCTTGACATGCAGCCTATCCACCTCAGCTGCTTTGCCATATCAGTTACTTTTAATTATTTTGATCATGCAGCTCACCACGTCAGCATAAAAAAACATGTTTTTTCCTGTGATTCGACTGTCTGGGAAGCGAAGACGTAACCGATAAGAAGCCCAACAGAAGCCCATTGCTCTGTCTCTTCGTATCTCTTCCGTTTCCACCTCCCTGTACGCATCCATTATCTCATCCTCTATTTCCCATCTCCCCACCCAAAGCATCAACGCATCAGCAAATCTCCTCCCCTCCCCAAGCGGTTCTCCATCACACAGGACCAATGACAATGCGGCGTTCCAGTTTGACACGAGGGACACGGCCCGAGACATCCCACTATCGTCGACGCCCACCTCCACACGAAGCGCAGCCGGACAACAACATTGTTGCGATCCCGGCGTGCGTTGACGCGGTGCCCTCCGGCGTATCCTCCCGCCACACGGTATGGTCTACGACAATTGGCCGATACGCCTCTGCCCGTGTCCACGGCTCAGATGGCCCACGTCCATGGCCGCTCATGGCGCGTGGCGCATGGCCTGGCAGTACTCGGCCCTTCACTGCTCGCGACGAGACTAGTCCCGCGGCATGGCTGCCGACGGCAGCGGTGGCGCACGACCCGGTGCGACGACATCTGGCCCCTGCCACAGCTGCAAGGATGGATGACCCCTTTTAATTTTGCAACCAAGCTCTGCCAAAAAGGTAGGGGGGAAATGGTATTTGTTTCTGCTTGATCGTTGGAAGATTTGATCCAAAATTTGTCAGGTGTTGAATCTTAATCATCTAGAGTTTGATAAGGTGAGAGAGATCCCAGAATATATTTTGCTGAAGGCGTTTTGTTCAAAAATTTCGCCATGGTATTTTGGACGACGTCAACATTTAATCACAGTAAGGTTCTTGCATTGGGCACATCATAAGAGGTGCATAGCATACTTTTCAATGTAATGATTCATGCATTTGGTTGAATACATTTATTTTTGAGACTATCACGAGTAAAAATGTGTGGTGTGGACGTGTGGTCCTTCAGGTTCAGGCCATTAGGTGTTGCATAATTCATGTATGTTGCCTGCATGTGTGCCCGAGCTGGTACAGGAGACAGTAAAACTATTCGTACCACCTGATCGCATTATCAAGCTCACATTACCGTACTGATCAGTGACCATCACCTACATGATTTGCTTCATGACTGATAGGCTGATCATAGACCAAGCTCGGGTGGAAGAAGGGGACCAAGGTCACGTTCGAGGGCATGGGTTCGGTTTTCTTCTTCTCATTAGACGAAATCAGCATATGCACCTATGGCCTTAGCTATTTTACCATTGTTTCTTCCGCCCTTTATTTTTTTAGAAATCCAAGAAGGGTGATTCATGTCACATATGAACATCCCTGTACTTAAAAAAATCAGATTATCATGTATATCCTAAAGATTCATCTTTATTCATCTCCCGTGGACGGTTAAACATTGTGAAGTTTATATTGTGAGATATAATAGTTTAATGATTTTTCTAAACATGGTTGGTTTTCGAAATACTAAGCATGTATAAATAGCTTTGAGAGGTATGCTATTCTGAACTCTGAAGCCCTCTTAATGGATTCTTTTTATTGGAAGAATTATGCTATTTACTTTTGTTAAGCATGTTTCCCATTCTATTCCATTTCATAAAATACTTCTTAATTTGACTTGATATATATGTTCTTTCAGGAGGGAGGGAGGTTTAGATGTTATGTCTTCACAATGTTAGCTGCACCTGCATGGCCATAGAGTATTAGTATCTCAGTTCATTGTCTTCTGATAATGATGCTTGCAGATAATTTGCAATCTCCATTGCTGATAGTAGGATTTGTAACTAGATATCATTGAGCTACTAAAATGATATAGTTTTTACTCTGATGGTGTCTTAAGTCACAACTTGCAAAGATTTGTAGGTAATAGTCACTTCATGTTGTATTTGTTTTGCAACCTACAGATTATGTTTGTCCTTTCAAGTTAGGTTTCCATGCTAAATCCAGTAAAGGGTTATAGTTTCTCTTTTGGTATTCATGTTATCAAGATATTTGGCTTATTTGAGTCCAAGCAAAAGGAAATTGATTTGCCAAGTTTTTTCTTTAAGTTGTTGTACTATTGAGCCAAAACCAGATAAGCAAGAAATAGTTTAGGGCCAGTGATTTTATGTATGGATTTGGTTTACATATATTTCAGTGGGAAATTGCACAACAAGAAATTCCGTTTGATCATTATAGACACAACTATTTTTTAGCTTTGTAAGCAACTAATTTTGTTGATCATCCAGGAGTTATACTGTCGTTTTGATTGCACAAGATAGCAACCTACTCAATATTGTCAAAATGATCTCATTTGCACTTCATGCAATCTCTTAAAAATTATTAACCAAACATCTCGCAGCAACGCGCGGGGTTTCATCTAGTTCTTGTAACAAGAGAGCCCATCTAATAAGTCTAGGTTTAGCATCTTTCTTTTCCATAAGATATTTAATAGCAGCATGATCAGTGTGAACAGTTACTTTGGAATCAACAATATAAGGTCTGAACTTATCACAAGCAAAAACAACTGCTAAAAATTTCTTTTTCAGTAGTAGCATAATTTCTCTAGGCATTGTCTAGAGTTTTACTAGCATAATGAATAACATTCAATTTCTTATCAACTCTTTGTCCTACAACAACACCAACAACATATTCACTAGCATCACACATAATTTCAAAGGGTAAATTCCAATCAGGTGGCTGAACAATAGGTGCAGAAATCAAGGCTTTCTTAAGTATTTCAAATGCATCTACACAATCATCATAAAAAACAAAAGGAACATCTTTTTGCAAGAGATTAGTGAGATGCCTAGAAATTTTAGAGAAGCCTTTAATAAACCTCCTATAGAAACCAGCATGACCAAGGAAACTTCTTATACCTTTGATATCTTTAGGACATGGCATTTTTTCGATAGCATCTACTTTAGCTTTATCAACTTCAATACCTCTTTCAGAAATTTTATGCCCCAAGACAGTACCTTCATTAACCATGAAGTGGCACTTCTCCGAATCCAAGACAAGGTTAGTTTCTTCACATCTCTGCAAAACTCGATCAAGGTTGCGTAAGCAATCATCAAAAGAAGTTCTGTAAATGGAAAAATCATCCATGAAAACCTCAATAATATTTTCACTAAAATCAGAGAATATAGCGGTCATACATCTTTGAAAGGTAGAAGGTGCATTGCATAAACCAAAAGGCATACGTCTATAAGCAAAAGTACCGAAAGGGCAAATAAAAGTGATCATTTCCTGATCATCTTTTGACACAGGTATTTGAGAAAAACCAGAATAACCATCTAGAAAGCAAAAATGTGTATGTTTGGATAGTCTTTCTAGCATTTGATCAATAAAAGGTAAAGGGTAATGATCTTTTCTAGTAGCTTTGTCTAATTTGCGAAAATCAATTACCATTCTATAACTTGTAAGAATTCTTTGTGGAATCAATTCATTCTTATCATTAGGAACAACAGTAATAACTCCCTTCTTAGGGACACAATGAACGGGACTTACCCGTCTACTATCAGCAATAGGATAAATTATACCTGCCTCCAGAAGCTTTAGTATTTCATTTCTTACCACTTCTTTCATCTTAGGGTTTAACCGTCGTTGGTGATCAACAACTGGTTTACCATCATGCTCCAAATTAATTTTGTGCTGACATAGAGTGGGACTAATGCCCTTAAGATCATCAAGAGTATATCCAATACAGACGGTGCTTCTTCAGAGTTTTCAATAATTTCTTTTCTTCATGCTCTGAAAGGTTAGCACTAATAATAACATGATATATCTTATTTTCATCAAGATAATCATATTTCAAAGTATTTGGTAATTGTTTAAGCTCAAACATGGGATCACCCTTGGGTGGAGGAGGATCCCCAAGGATTTCAACAGGCAAGTTGTGTTTCAAAACAAGTCCTTGATTAAAGAATATTTCATCTAATTCCCTTCTTTCATTCATAAACATATTATTTTCATGGTCTAGCAAATATTTTTCTAAAGGATCAGTAGGAGGCACGACAACAGAAGCAAGACTAATAATTTCGTCCTTACTAGGCAATTCTTTATCATGGGGTTGTCTACAAAATTTAGAGAAATTAAAATCATGAGACATATCCCCTAAACCAACAGTAACAATATCTTTCTCGCAGTCTATCTTAGCATTAACAGTATTCAAGAAAGGTCTACCAAATATAATGGGACACAAATCATCTTGTGGGGAACCAAGAACAAGAAAATCAGTTGGGTATTTCATTTTCCCACACAAGACTTCAGCATCTCTAACAGTCCCAATTGGTGAGATAGTATCTCTATTGGCAAGCTTAATAGTAACATCAATATCTTCTATCTTAGCAGGTGCAATATCATTCATAAGTTCTTCGTACAAGGTATAAGGAATTGCACTCACACTAGCACCCACATCACATAAGCCATGATAACAATGATCTCCTATTTTAACAGAAACAACAGGCATGCCAACAATAGGTATATGTTTATCTTTAATATAAGGTTTAGCAATTCTAGCAGCTTCATCACAGAAATAAATAACATGCCCATCAATATTATCGACCAAGAGATCTTTAACCATAGCACTACTAGGTTCAACTTTAATTTGTTCAGGGGTGTAGGTGTTCTAGTATAACTCTTACGAACCACACTTGAAGCTTTAGCATGATCCTTTATTCTAACAGGAAAAGGTGATTTCTCAGTATAAGCAGTAGGAACAATAGGATCAACATTATAAGTGATAGTTTCTTCTTCAACTTTAATAGGTTCTACTACTTTCACTTTAATGGGAGGATGATATTTAAACCACTTCTCCTTAGGGAGATCAACATGAGTAGCAAAAGATTCACAGAAAGAAGCTACTATCTCAGAGTCAAGTCCATATTTAGTGCTAAAATCATGAAAAGCATCGGTATCTATAAAAGATTTAACACAATCAAACTTAAAGTTTATACCTGACTCCTTACCTTCGTCGAGTACCCAATCTTTAGAGTTGAATTTAATTCTTTCCAATAGATCCCATTTGAATTCAATAGTCTTCTTCATAAAAGAACCAGTACAAGAAGTATCGAGCATGGATTGATCATGACGAGAAAGCTGAGCATAAATTTTTTGAATAATAATTTCTCTTGAGAGCTCATGATTGGGGCATGAATATAACATTCAATTAAGCCTCCCCCAAGCTTGAGTGATACTTTCTCCTTCACGAGGCCAACAATATATATATATATATATATATATATATATATATATATATATATATATATATATATATATATATATATATATATATATAGGAAAATCCATCCTACCACCGGTAGTAGTTACCCCATATATATGTCTCATATACTACATGTGGTACTATATATACTACTTTATGTTTTAAATATATTAAGTATATTATATCTAAGATATTTCAAAGCAAGTTACATGAAAAAATTGCATATGAGCCCATAGTTTTTGTTATATTTGGGAAATCGTACATATTTGTATGTAAAAGGAGCATACTCAAAACAAGGTATATACTACCTAAAAATTCGTATATATACTACCTAATCATTGTTATATACTACATACTACATGTACATACTCTCGATTTCGACAGGTACTACATACAACATACAAAACGCAAATGGTGGTAACTACCTCTGCTTGTAGGAAACATTTGTATAGGATAAAACTTCTGATGAAATTCCAATTTCAATCGGTTGTAGTTCCATGATCCAATATCATCACATAGCCTATACATGGCCTTTCCCTTCAAATATAAAGGGAAGACCTTCTTATTGACAACATCCTCGAGCAAACCTGCAAGCTTAAATAATCCACAAACTTCATCCACATAGATTAGGTGCATATCAGGACGTAATGTTCCATCTCCTGCATAAGGATTAGCTAGCAGTTTCTCTATCATACCCGAAGGAATTTCATAATAAATATTTTCAGTAGGTTGAGGAGCAACTCTTTGCTCTTCCAGTCGAGGTGAAGATACCCCAAACAAGCCCCTCAAAGGATTATTTTCCATAGTAACAACTGACAATAAATTTCAGCACACTATAAATATTTCCTTACCAAATTCCACTTACCAAAGGCGCTTCACTCCCCGGCAACGGCGCGAGAAAAGATTCTTGATGACCCACAAGTATAGGGGATCTATCATAGTCCTTTCGATGAGTAAGAGTGTCGAACCCAACAAGGAGCAGAAGGAAATGACAAGCGGTTTTCAACAAGGTATTCTCTGCAAGCACTGAAATTATCCGTAGCAGATAGTTGTGTGATAAGATAATTCGTAACGGATAACAAGTAACAAAAGTAAACAAGGTGAAGCAAGGTGTCCCAATCCTTTTTGTAGCAAAGACAAGCCTGGACAAACTCTTATATAAAGCAAAGCGCTCCCGAGGACACATGAGAATTACTCTCAAGTTAGTTTTCATCATGCTCATATGATCTGCCACTACTAGGAAAAGGGCTATAGATAATATGGACACTAATGGCGCACCAGAAATGTGGTGCGCCACTTCTATATAGTAGTGGCGCGCCATGTGTTGGTGCACCATTAGTGTGATAGACACTAATGGCGCACAACACCCATGGTGCGTCACTACTAACATATTTGTTTTTCCAAAAATACTAATGGCGCACCAGTCACGGTCGCCATTACTAATTTAACTAGTAATGGCGCACCACTCACCTGTCGCCACTACTATTTTTTGCAAAACTACTAATGGCGCACCACCATCAGTGCGCCATTAGTAACTCAGGAATTACTAATAGGCGCATTTGCAGGTGGTCCGCCATTAATAACTTGAGACCAACTAGATATTTTGGACAGCCACCTACACACTCACTTTCCCCACTTCATTCTCTCCACCTCCTCCTCCAAGCTTGTCTCGGCTGCCTCCTCCTCCTCACCTCATTTGCACCATAGATTCATCCAAATTAAGTGGTTAAATTACCTTTTTGATAGGTAAGTAAGGGAAAGCTTTCTTTATGTTGTAGATCTACTTTTTCTCCCTCCAACAACGTGCACATGCACTTTTATGGCCTAGCTAGATCTATGTATGTTTGTGGTGTTGCATATGTTTGTGGTGTTGCATATATGTTTGTGTTTGCAGGTACGGTATTTGAAATCACGGTAGTTGCCAATATTTTGCCGAATGTTGATTCATTTCCGTTTAGTGAGAATTTTGGCACTATGCATTCTTTTGGTCCTATTTTTAGGAAAGTCATGCCAAATTTTTCTTGGTTCTAAAATATCGTTTTGCTCTACCCTTGACGACCATAGTCCATACGATGACCAAAGGCATCGTGAATAGGTTTTTGAGCTCCGCGAAGGCCGAGATGCTTCAAAAGAACGAGATGGGGATAAGATATCCGTGTCAAAGATGCAAGCTGAAGAGCCTTATTGCGGACCCGGATTCCGGGCAGGTGCAGGACCACCTGCTCTTGCGTGGTTTCATGGATGGCTATCGGTGGCAAGGTGATGAAGATGACTATGAAGTCCTCCATGGGGGCCGGGCAAGAAATGAGGAAGGGCAGCAAGACAACCACCGCGGCGAGGGCGGGCGAGAAGACGAAGAATCTCTAGGACATGATCACGACGGTGATGCCGGACATGATGATGAGGAAGATCAAGATGAAGGGCATGATCATGAAGATGAAGATGCCGGAGCAGACGATGATGGACCATCGATGGGCTGGGTGCAGGACCCTCATATTCAAGAGCTGCTTCTCAAGCAGACAGATAACGCAAGAGCTGCCGCCCGAGAGAAAGCAAAGCTGGATCAACTGGAGATAGACGCGGTTACTCCATTGTATGAAGGATGCAGGCCTAAGGATAACCGCCTGAAAGTAATGCTCATGGCTCTGGAGATGAAAGTAAAACACAAAATGACCGACGCATGCTTCGACGAGAACATGTCATTCTGGCACGAACGTCTTCCCAAGGGGAACAAGTGCCCGGCCAGTTTCGAGGAGGCAAAGGAAATCGCGTGTCCTCTGGATTTACCGCACGTGAAATACCATGTGTGCATGAACAATTGCATCATTTATCGGGACGAGCACGCGGAGTCTACCATATGTTCAGTGTGCGGCGTCACTCGATATAAGAAGAGGAAGAAAGCTCCTCGAAAAGTGGTGTGGTACTTTCCGATCGCTCCTCGTCTGCAGCGGTATTTCGCGAGAAGATGACGGAAATGATCTGGAGATAAATAAAAAAGACAAGATCTTTGAGTCATCCTAAGGATGCGAGCGGTGTAGCGTTGAACGAACACCCGAATTTGGGGACAATCCAAGGAACATCGTCTTTGGCGCGAGCACCGATGGAGTTAATCCGTTTGGCAGCCAAAGAAGCACACAGCACCTGGCCTGTGTTTGTGTGGATGTACAACCTTCCCCCTGGTTGTGCATGAAGAGGAAGTACATTCACATGAGTATGCTAATTGAAGGGCGAAACAACCAGGGAACAACATCAATTTGTATCAGGGGCTGCTGAAGAGGAGCTAGACACCTTTGGAAAACGCCCGTGTCGTGGGATGCCACGGAGAAAGAATATTTCCCTATGAGAGCAGCCTTGCTCACGACGGTGCCACGACTATCTCGATTCTGGATATCTCGCGGGCAGGTGGTCCACGGATTTTACGGATCGTCGGTGCATGGATGACACAGCGTATCGCCAGACTAGATAGAGATCGCGGGTCTTCAAAAACCATGTTCATGGGACGCCGAAGGTGGCCGCGCGATGACCCATGGAGAAAGCGCATGGATCTGTTTGATGGTGAAACCGAACCCGAAGGCGCCAGCGTCGACGAGGCGGCGAGAAATAGGCGAGCTGTTGAAAAATTGGAAAGATTGCCTTGCCGGAAAAGAAGCAAAAGGCGCGAGCAGCTCTGAAGGTATGGAAACGAGTCTGTTTTACGGGACTTGTCGTCTTGGAAGATCCACGTGTGCCTCACAGCCTTGATGTCATGCATATCACAAAGAGCGTGTGCGAGTCTGCTTGGTACCCTGCTCAACATGCGGAGAGGACCAAAGATGGGCCCAGCTGCATGACATTCTTTGGGCCGTCCATGGCGGAAAAACCCGTGGTAGAAGCGAGGGAGGAAAATTTGGGGAGTTGCGGTTACGGTGGGAGGTGAGGGCGAAGCGATCGCGTTCTCTCATACGTCTGCAGCGTGTGTGCGGCGTTAGCTCTAACTGAACCCGGCGGCGTTGGGCTCTAATGAACCCGAGCGATTACCTTTGCGAGCTCGTGTTCATGAACCCGGCGATCGATCGATGGCTGTTAGCGAACCCGATCGGCGATTCGCCCGCTCTGCTGGTAACTGATTCGATCGATGCTGCCTCTCGGATGAGCAGTGAGTGTTGCGGGGGTTGGATGAGCGATGGCGGTGGCGTTGCCTCTGGATGAACAGGGACCCGTGGTGTGGAGGGCTGGATAAGCGATAGATGGTGGAGGGTGGCCATGGAGGGTGGTTGAGCAGGATCCCGTGGTGTGGAGGGCTGGATGAGCAGTAGGCGATGGAGGGTGCCCGTGGAGGGTGGTTGAGCGATGGCCGGTGGAGTAGCGGCGGTGGAGGCTGGATGAGCAGGGGAGCCCGTGGAGGTGGAGGAGGTCGGCGGTAGCCCGTGGAGGCTGGAGGAGGTCAATAGTGGAGATGAGCAGGTATCCGTGGAGTCCGTTTTGCGATGCGCCACACCCCTCCCGATGAACAGGACCCCCATTTCGGCCGTAGGAGGTCCGTTTAAATCCGTTTTGCGGTATGCCACACCCTCTGATCAACAGGACCCCGTTTAAACCGTAGGAGGTCCGTTTAAATCCGTTTGGTGATGCGCCACACCTCCCGATCAACGGGACCCTGTTTCGACCGTAGGAGGTCCGTTTAAATCCGTTTTGCGAACACCACACCCCTCCCGATCAACGGGACCCCGTTTCGACCGTAGGAGGTCCGTTTCCTCCGTTCTTGATGCGCGGACCCTCTGATCAACAGGACCCCGTTTCGAATGTGGCCGGTCGAACACAAGGCCGTTTCTCCGTTGTGTGGTTCGCCAGGCCTCGTTTCCATCGCCTGTTCCATCCAAGCCCTCCCGATGAACACGACCACGCATTCCGTTCCGACCCAGCCGGTTGGCTCCCCATGAACACGACAACGATGTTGTTTCTCCGTTCGACCCAGCCATGTGCGTATGTGCGGTAGGCGTTGAGACCCTGCCCGTATGTGCGTGCGTGGCGTATTCTTTCTTGCACCCTCGCGCTGTGCGTGCGTGTACATGCTACGTGCGGCGCCTCTACGACGCGTGCGGCGCCTCTACATCGACCGTATATATATGCGTACGTTCGCGACCAAAATGACAACGCTACGTACGCTTCGACCAGGTGGGTCCCGACTGTCAGGCACTTTTTTTTGCCTGCGAAGATGTAGCTGGTGGGTCCCAGCAGTCAGGGGGGCGAATCGTTTGTTTTTGTTGCCCGGACGCACTTCCTTGCGTGCGAAGATGTAGCTGGTGGGTCCCAGCAGTCAGGGGGGAAATGTTTTTTTCACGAAATATGGTGGCCCGTCCGGCGGGTCCCTGCTGTCAGGTGGAGGAAAAATTATTTTGCATTTAATAAGGAGGCACTTCCTTGCGACCGCCGTGGACCCAGCTGTCAGCCTCTCCACGCACAGTACTCTTCCGATGGAAGTCGGTTGTTGACCACATTGACCACGCCGTGCCGAGAGAACCACGACGGTGGGCGGCGAGGCCTAGGAAGGGACAGCGGGCCGGGAAGGCAGCGATGGATGCCCACGCGAAGAGAATCTGAGGTGAGGTTGCGTCGCCCTTGAGAATAACGGGGGTGTGGGTGAGTAGAGGATGGCCTGGCCAGCGGTGGGAGTAGTAGGGGCGGTGAGGCCTCCGCGCATCACAACCGACCACGGGAGGCAGGAGCCGCGAGGCACGACCGGCGCTGGTTTGGTAATTTGGAGCAAGAAGACCGAGAGGTTGAAGAAGCACTCTGCCGTTGGATGGACATCGTCACGGTCCTTTGGAGCTAGAATCATGCATATTGACTAAGTTGACAAATCCCTCCATCCCGTCAACTTAGTAGGCCCTAAGTCAGCATGGCACTATCTTGGGTCCCTGCTAACAGGCGGAGTATTCATTTTTTGTGCATAATAAGGAGGCACTTCCTTGTGTGCGAAGATATAGTTGGTGGGTCCAGTACTCGGTAGTGATAACTTTTTTTCGTGAAATCTGAAGCCCTTCGGTCGTCCCGATGTCGGTGGAGGAATCATTATTTTGCGGCGTAATAAGGAGGCATTTCCTTGCGTGCGGCCGTGGACCCAGTGTCGGCCTCTCCATGTACAGTCCACTTCAGATGCATATCGGTCATTGACCACATTGACCGGCAGCGCCGAGAGCACCAGGCGGTGGGCGACGGCGAGGCCTAGGCGAGGAAACGACACAGGTAGGGAAGACTGGCAGTTCTTTCCCACGCGGAGGAATCTGTTGTCTGAGGTTTCTTGGTTCGTCTACCGTCGCGGAGAATAACAGCGGTGTGGGTGAGTAGAGGATGGCTAGGCCAGCGATGGGAATCTGGTGGGGCGGTGAGTCTGCGTGGCAGCAGAGCCGACCCTGAGGAGGAAGCGAGCAGTCCCTTGGCGCTTGTTTGGCGGCTGGAGCGGGAAGAGCGAGATTGAAGAAGCACGGCGGCGTTGGATGGCCATCAATAGTCCTTTGCTTGTCGTCAACCTTTTTAGGAAAGCCTCAAATCTGTGGAAAACAACATACAGCCCATCGCCATTATTTCTAATAATTTATAGCCCATTGCTAATTCTTAAGGTTTTCTTGGAGCCCATATTCTTTTTGTTAGCATTACAGCCCATATTGTGGCCACGGTTAAAAATTATCGAAATTTTGCATATTTGGGTCGGTCCGAACTGTTTTTAATCCCGAAATTTGACTCACATTCAAACTGATTTTAAAATAAATGTATATCAAAATAAAATCAACAAATTCTCCACGCATAAAAATTAATGTAATTTAAAATCTCGAAATGAAAAAAAGATATTTGAAACTAATTATCGGTTTGATGTGTAGGCGTTACAGGAGCAGGAGTCCCAGACTTGCACTGCTGGCTTCTTGGCGTGGCTCAAGTGGGGGGCAGTAGCGGCCCAGCTTCATCAGCTCAAGCTCAAGACCCTCGTGAAGGGCCAAGCCTCATGAGGCGGACAGGAACCTTCCTCGGGGCAGCCTCGTCAGGCGCAGGCTCTGCGAGGCGGAGAGATCAAGGCGAGGTACCTCACGAGGATGCCCGTGGCGCAAGCCATGACCGAGAGATCGAGTGGGCGCCCGACTCTCGCGATGTCCTCGTTCCCCTTTGGTGCAAAGGAGGCAAGCACAGGCCAAGGCATCGGGCAAAGGTTACCGCTTGGTGCAACAAGACCAAGACCAGCGAGCGGCGGGATGGAGGTCATCGTGGAGCCCAGGACGGCGTCACCGTCAGAGCCTTTGGCAGCCGAAGACCAAGTTTAGTCAGGATAAGTGTACTAGATGTTCCCCTTCAAAATGGCCAATTGTTGGCGCCCTTCCCACTCATTATTTGGGGAGAGGCCCAGGGCCTCCGTCTATAAATAGAACTAGCCACCACAGAGTAGAGGCATCGGATAGAGGCATCTAAAAGAGCCCTACCAGAGAGAGAGAGAGAGAGAGAGAGAGAGAGAGAGAAGGACTCACCAAGCAGTCCATCGCACCAGCTCAGAACAGCCCCTCGCGAGGCTGTTCTTCCTTTATCTTGTTCTTCATCAGCCCGGAGAAATCCACCACACCACACCTTTGGGTAGGGTATTACACCACAATGGTGGCCCGAACCAGTATAAATCTTGCGTCCCTTGTGTGTTCATCTTCCTAGCTTAGATTCCTTATGATCCATCGATGCGTGAGCTGGTAGAGGAAAGATCTCCGCGCGCACCCCAATGTTCGATCCTCAAGTGTCTGCCGAAATCCGAAATCCGACATTTGGCGCGCCAGGTAGGGGTGCGCCGAAATCCTTCCTCCGCCGCCTCGCGATTCGTCGCCTCGTCGTTCGATGTCAAGCGACCCGGCAATAACGCCGACCGCTGGCGGCGTGGCCCTGCGCCGTGCCGCCAGCCAGGCGACCTCAACCTTGCACCTCGGGCAGCTCGCGCTCCACAAAGGCGTTGCGGCGCGCGCGGCGCGCGTGACGACGCCGCTGCCCTCACGCCTCGGCGAGGTGCGGTCGGCGGCGAGCCTCAAGCCACGCCGCGGCGGCGCCCGCCACACACCCGGCAGGAAGCGAGGCAAACTCGAGGCCGTGCTCACGGTAGCCCGAGAACTGTTACGGTGCCGGCTTCTAGAGGGCGGTCGCGACGTGCTATTAGAGCGAGTGGCCGAGCTCCTGGGCGCCGCCGCCTCGGGAGCGCCTCCTTTCTGCATCCGGCTGCCGCCCTAGGTCCAGAGTGGGCCGTATGGCGGCCCCATACGCGCCCATGCAACCTCCGGCGGGCTCCAGGGCCTACTCGACGCCAACCTGGCCAGCAGCACCAGGCGGCAAGCCACACAGGCCCCATCTCCGGCCGGAGAAGGAGCGCACGCCGCGAGCTTTGGCCTCGGCGGACCACAGCACCACCACTCTCAAGACGACGCTCCGGGCCGGACTGCGTGGCATGTGGGGCACTACAGCGAGACCAACGGGGCAGCGGCCCCAGAAGCTTATGTGTCCCACATGATGGATCAAGAGTGCGCATAGGAAGAAGACCATGGCTCATTCCTTGGGCCAGGCTGGGGCGAGGAGACACCACAAGCTGAGCTCTTTCAGGAACCCAAAGAGGGCCTCGACGAACGCACCGGCGGTAGCAACTATCTGGTACCATTAATTCCTCAGGAGCAAGCTTATGATAACCATGTGCATGGGAGGTACAGTCGCGCATGACAGTGGCTGCCCCAAGCGCTGCAGCCTCTTACCCCTCGGGAGGAGGCGGCAGGGGCTCTGAGGAGAGGGCCGAGATCTAGGTTACGTCCCGGCGCTTGGCGCAAGAGCGTTCTCACGAGTAGGCCCTCTGCCGGGAGGTGCCTCGGGGCCTGCCCGGCGGAAGACCCGTGGTCATCGGGGAACGGCTGGCGACCGCTCTACCCCATTGGCGTCGTCCTTGGTCTCCGGCCGCCCGTCGGTGGCGATGAAAGTGTGGCACAAGACAGGGGCCCTCATCTGGCGATATGAAGCAAGGCGGTACACTGTGAAGAAGGCCCGGTGCTGTGAAGCTCGCCGCCCGTGACACTCTCACGTAATAATGAGTGGGGCTGTTCACGCCCGGAGTCTCGAGGTGCGGCCTCGGACCTGGAGCTCCATGCCCCGATGTGCAGCATAGCTCTGCTTTTGGTGAGAAGGCGTCGAAGACTAGACTAGGTGCGAGCAGCGGCCTTTTGCTTTCTTTTTCCTTTTCCTCTGTTGACAAGTTTCTTGATTTGAATTTAAGTTGGATTTGAGTTCGAGCCTTGCGTGCGTTTGGGAAGGGTTTTTAGTCTCATTCGAGCAATCTCTCGTGTTCGGTTTGACTTTTCGTCCAAAGCTAAGCGTCGGCTGCCTGCGCCTCATGAGCCCTCATGGCCGGGCAGACCAACAGCGTCCATAGCTCGGACGGCTGTCATCACGCCCTCTCGGAGGTTCTTATCGCATAGGATCAATGGGTTCACCAGAAGACACATATGGCGCTATAGCCCCCTTGCCCGCTCGGGCTCACCAGTCAAAAGGTAAGCAGGCAGGTGACCCACCACCGGGCGGCCGTTAAGCTCTGCCTTAGCTGTGTTAAGATTACGGGGCACTTGCATAAACATTTACATGAGGCTTCCCTCCCAAAATGCTCTCACAGTCTTGAGGCAAGCCGAACCTCTTTCGTGCAGGGTAAACAGCGGAGACAAACAATCGATCGGACATATCACTCTTGGCATATGCAGGTCACCTCGAGGCGTCGGCTGAAATCGTGACATCATCACCACTGCCAACCTCCGCCAGACACCAGGATCGTCCACCACGCCTCCTTCATCGGCGGCCACGATCACGCCGTCATCATCGACGCGAAAGGCCACGACAAGGTCGTCACGTGATCCTCCACCCATTCGCCGGTCGCCCGGGCGGCTATGGGCACCGGCCGCGATGGCAACATCAAAAGTCGAAGTGGGGATCCTGTCTCGCGGATAGCGAAGACATGGGAGAAAGCGCGCCGAGCAAGGCTCGGCTCCTCTCCTCGACAAATAGCGAGACCTCTCGGGCGGTTCTCCGAGGGCGTCACCGCGTCAGCAAAATCTTTGGAGGTTGCGGCATAGTTGGTCTCATGCGGCTCCTCGGCTGATGACCTATAAATGTTGCCCGGGCGCGTTAGCTCGCTCCCTGAGCATACGGAGCATGGGGGCGTGCTCGTGCTCCAGAACCCGCCGCCGACGAATCTCGTCCTCGTTCTGCCGTGCGATGGCCTCGGCGCCATCAATCCTTTGTCGGAGAAGAAGCAGTTCGGCGCGGGAGGAGGTCAGCTCCGCCTGCGCTGCGCAAAGGGCAGCTGCAGAGGAGTCCGCACCCCGCGTCACCTTGTCTAGTTTGGCCTTGAGGGTCGTGGTCCTGCAGCTTCGGCCCTGACCAACTCCAACCTCAACTCAAACTGGCGCTCGAGGCCTGAGCGAGCTTCCGCTACGCGGCGGTCGACCTCTTCTTGGGCTCGGGCTTCGCGCGCGGCGACATCATCCTCTGCCTGAGCCACCAGGCGCACCCTCATCTCTAACCGCTCAAGGTCGAGGTTGCGCTCGGCGGCCTCCAGCGTCAGCGCTTCCTCGTGCTTCTGGAGCTCCGCCTGGTCGACGGAAACCTCCTTCAGCAACACAAGTGCAGCCTGGCGCAGCTCGACCTGCTGCTCCAGAGAGTTGCTCCAGGCTTGGAGCTCCCACGCACGCTCCTCTGCGTCCCTGCGCCATCGGTCTGCTTCCAGGGCTTCCCCGACGGCTCGAGAGTGAGCCTCTCGCGAGGCCGCCAGTGACGCTTCAGCCTTCGCATTGTCAAGGTCACGCTGGTGGCGCGCGAGGGCAACGGCTACCTTCAGCTTGCGCCTCTCCTCAGCAAGGCGCAAACCTTCGGCCTCGAGGCGCGCATCCTTGCCAGCAAGCTCCGCCCCGAGCCGGTTCACCGCATCCGTCGCTCCACGGATAAATTCTTGACGAAGGGCGCGACATTCGCGAGCACGCTTGAGCACGTCTTCCGCGTCACCCTCTGCTACTGGTGTATGCGGAGGGCACGGAGGCGGCGCGCCTCCTCTCGGTGCAGGGCAGGGGGCTGGCGCCCCAACAATCGCCGGACGGGCCTCGCCAGGAGCAGGGCCTGGCGCCGGTCCGTCCTTAGAAGAAGAGCTCAAGATTGACTTCAGCCAGCCACCGTCCGCGATCAAGGAAGGGGCGCGGGGCAAGCTGGCTATGCCCCAGGAGAACTCATGAAGAGAGGACAGGAGAAGCCCAGGCTCGGGACGCCCAGCTGAACGGGCCACCTCTCCGACCGGCTGAGTAATAAGGGCGCTGCTCGAACATGGCGCACCAAGGATCAGCAACGAGGACGAAGCTTGGGGAGATGGTTCCTTGGCCGTCTCCGCGAATTCGGCAGGAAGGGCCCTGAAAGGCCACGGTCAGCTGCAAGAACCGAGAAGTAGAGGAGCTGAGAGCGAAGAGGACTTACTCGTTCGTGGCGAAGTACTTCCCGCACTTGATGGCGGCAAGAGCGTCGTCACCGCCGAGGCCTCCTTCCTCTTCGGAGGCCCACGAAGTCTCTGGAACCGGCCTAAGCACTTTCGGCGCGAGGGTCGGCTTGTGGCGTGAAGAGGCGGTAGGGTGATCAGCGCCAGCAGGACCAACACAGGGGCGCCACCAGGCGCCGCCTCATGAGGAGGACCGGGGCCTCGGGGCCCCCAACCTCGGGGCCGAGGCCGCAACTCCTCACATGTCTGTTAGGGGCGAGCTCCGGAGATGCCGCCCTCGGGGCTCAGCGGCGTCACCACCTCAGCGTCGTCCTCTTCAACTCCAGGCGGTTCTCGTCTCCTGCCCCATCACGAGACGAGCCACTTTGGGCGACGGAAGGCGACCACGGCAAGCTGGGTTCTCGCGAGGCCCCCTGAGGCCAGCCGGGCGCATCCCCCACTCGTCGAAGCTGGGCATCCGCCTCACGAAATCGGCCCTGCCCGAACAGAGATACAAGTGGGCACCATCATGTCGAAGGCTGCCTGGGGAAGGATCGCCGACCGGGATCTGAGCCTTTGTCCTCGGCACTTTAGGCGCGGGTCCCCTCACAGGTCGCATGCGATCTTTGCGCCCCGCAAAGTCCCACATCCGATGAGAGTGGCGCTGGAGAGGAGCAATGCAACATTGGAGGAACTCCTTCACCACCTTGGGCGTCGTCACGTTGAGCGCCCTCAAGCTCTCGAAGCGGCGCCAGACAAATGCAAGCCGGGTGTCCGCGAGCATCTCATGACCCCAGCCTGAGTTGGGAACAACAGGCAGGTAGGGTCTTGACACGGGGGCTGGGCACTAGCGTCCACATACAACCACCGCTCTCTGAACTTGGCCTCGGGGAGGAGTCCGAAATCGATCCCCGAAGCAGCAGTCTCTGGCACCGCAAGGAGGCTCACACATCCCGAGCATTGAGTAGTATCGCTCAGGCGCAAAGAGAAGAAGTGATGCAACAGGGCAACGGAAGGAGGAATGCCCACCATTGCATCACAGACAAAGGCGAAGACAGCCAGGAGTGTAATGGACTTAGGCCCGAGATGCATCATGTGGATCTGATAGTGGGAGAGCACCGCGTTGAAGAAAGCAGAAAAGGGGGGAACCAGACCCGCCCACAGGGCATCAGCGAAGAACCGGTCCTCCGTGACAACCCTGTCAAAGGAGGCATGGGACGCAGGCCATGCCGTGGTCCTACC
The DNA here is from genome assembly GCA_021605205.1 of Aegilops longissima. Taxonomy (NCBI): domain Eukaryota; kingdom Viridiplantae; phylum Streptophyta; class Magnoliopsida; order Poales; family Poaceae; genus Aegilops; species Aegilops longissima. Next base: position 91,969,497 of record CM038678.1, read on the forward strand.
ACACTCGTTGAAGATGGTGGCAAGAGCAGAGCGGACCTTGCCCAAGGCCTCGGGGTTGAGTATGATAGATCGATCGACGGCGGGAGCCACCGCCGGAGGCGAGCGGGACGAAGGCGCGGGCTTCTTCGCCTTTTTCTTCTTCGTTGGCGCCATGGAGAAAGGAAGGGTGAGAGCTCGAGTTGGATTAAGGGCAGAAGTTGGAGCCAGAGGAAGAAGGAAGGGGGGCCGGGAGTCTTGGACGGCGAAGGAATAATGGCTGTGTGCAACCACAGGTCCGCTTAGCCGGGCGTGTAATGAGGCATCGTGGGAAAGTGGAGATGCCCACGACCAATCAATCGCCACGCTGCGCCCAAGGCCGCAGGCTGTTGGGGCCCATGGCGCTTCGCACTTGCCCCTTCGCTTCTCTGCTAAGCCAAGTCCGGGCGTGCCTTGGGCCCGAGGGCTACTGACGACGTTCTGGGAACGGGGGTCCCTAGACTTGCCTGCCTGCGGCCTGCGGCGTGGCTCAAGTGGGGGCCCAGCGCGGCCCAGCTTCATCAGCTCAAGCTCATGACCCTCGCGAGGGGCCAAGCCTCGCGGGGTGGACGACAGGAACCTTCCTCAGGAGCAGCCTCGTCAGGCAGGCTTGCGAGGAGGCGGAGAGATCAAGGAAGGGTACCTCACAAGGGTGCCCCGTGATGCAAGCCATGACGAACGAGACCAGGCGGGCGCTAGGCAGGCGCCAGCCTGCGGAGTGTCCTCGTTTCCCCTTTGGTGCAAAGGAGGCAAGCACAGGCCAAGGCATCGGGCAAAGGTTACCCCTTCGGTGCAACAAGACCAAGACCAGCAGAACGGAAGGACGGAGGTCATCGTGGAGCCCAGGACGGCGTCACCGTCAGAGCCTTTGGCAGCCGAAGACCAACTTTAGTCAGGATAAGTGTACTAGATGTTCCCCTTCAAAATGGCCAGTTGTTGGCGCCCTTCCCGCTCATTATTTGGGGAGAGGCCCAGGGCCTCCGTCTATAAATAGAACTAGCCACCACAGAGTAGAGGCATCCAATAGAGGCATCGAAAAGAGCCCTACCAGAGAGAGAGAGAGAGAAGCGACTGGACTCACCCAAGCAGTCCATCGCACCAGCTCAAGAACAGCCCCTCGCGAGGCTGTTCTTCCTTTGTACTGTTCTTCATCAGCCCTAGAGACAATCCACCACACCACACACTGGAGTAGGGTATTACACCACAACGGTGGCCCGAACCAGTATAAATCTTGTGTCCCTTGTGTGTTCTTCTTCCTAGCTTAGATTCCTTACGATCCATCGACGCGTGAGCTAGTAGGGGAAAGATCTCCACGCGCACCCCAATGTTCGAACCTCAAGGGTCTGCCGGAACCCGAAATCTGACATGATGTGTTTTAAAAATGTATAGCCCATTTCTCATTATTGATGGGCCATTTTCTCGGCGAAGATAAGCTCTCCTCGTCTTGAAAGATTTGCAGCCCAACAGGCACGACAAAGCGACTTACTTGGAAATCACAAAAACTGGGTTGTGGCCGTGGACCCAGCTATCAGCCTCTCCACGTATAGTACTCTTCGATGGAAGTCGATCGTTGACCACATTGACCACGCCACCCGAGAGCACCAAAGCGGTGGGCGGCAGCGAGGCCTAGGAAGGGGCAGCGGATCCGGGAAAACGGCGGTGGATGCCCACACGAGAGAATCTGAGGTTCATGGTTCGGCTGCGGTGTGAGGCTGCCGTCGCCGCGAAGGCCTGGCTAGCGGTGGGAGTAGTAAGGGCGATGAGGCCTCAGCGGCACACACCCGACCACTTTGGCGGCGAGGCGGGCGGTCTCCCGGCGCTGGTTTGGGCGGTGGTGCAAGAAAAGCAGCGATTGAAGAAGCAGCAGGACCGTTCGATTCAAATCCAGCGATTCTGCTGCTAGAATCGTTTGTTGACTAAGTTGACAAGCCCTGCGTCTGGCGTCAACGTAGATGAGCCTGGTCAGCCTCCCAACCGGTGCGCCCCAGATGTCAGTGGGAGGAATCATTTTTTCGCGTAATAAGGAGGCAGTTGATTGCGTGCGGCCAGGCCAGCGGAGGGAGTAGGGTGGGCCGGGGAAGCCTGCGCGGCATCACAGCGGCCACAAGAGGAGGGAGCAGGCAGTCCCGCTGGCGCTAGTTTAGGCGGCTGGAGCAGGAAGATCAGAGATTGAAGAAGCACGTCGGCCGTTGGATGGACATCCAACAGTCACTGCTGCTAGAATCGTGTGTTCACTGACAAAGCCTTGCGTAAACAAGTCAGCCATTTGCTATTATTTTTATAATTTTTACTCATTTTCTAATTCATATGGAATTTATTGCAACCCGTTTACCATTTTTAGAATTGCTGGCCATTTTCTGGTCAGTACCAGTGTCAAAAAAGTAACTAAATATGTGGGAAATTTTGAAAATTCGCAATTTTTTGCTGGGGAACGAAATATTCTTAATCCAAAAATTAATAGCCATAATTTAAAAACAAATTAGTACTATGTCATGTTAAATCCAAAGAAATACGTATAAGATATCAGTGAAGAACAAAAACAAAAAAAAAACTAATATCCCATTTGCTACAAATTTTTTGGAATTTTCAACCCCTTTTGATATTACTTTTAACAGACATTGACCATACTCTTTGGCCAGGACGGAATGCATCCCTCCTTGTCTGGAAATATTTGCAGCCCAGTAATTCAGAGAAAACAAATAGGCCTAGCTTGGGTATTCTTCAAAAATAAATACTGGGCTACCTATTTCCCAAAGAACTGGTGCATGAGCATTTAGCTTTATTTATTTATTTACTTATTTATGTTTAGGGACCATGAGCATGTACAGGCGGATTCATGTGAGAGCCTCCCTTCCAGTTAATTATGGGCTTCTCTATTGGGCCTTCATCAGTGGGCTGCATCTTATCAACAAGTGGAAAATGTGTTCCGTACAAAAAATAGTATGAGCTACGTACGGTACAGGGCACTAAAGGATTGAACCGTGCAACGACTTCCAAAACATTGTGTTTGTCGTTCTAACAACACATTTATTCAACCAACAGACGAAATATACTACTGATTGTACATTGAAAACAGCAGCAGCAGCAACCAGGGCTGGGGGTGCAACAGAAGCAGTAAGCAGGCCAGAAGAGTGAAGACGCAGCTCTCTCTTCCAAACCAAACATCAGCCATCATTACAAAAGGGCTACCAAAAAAGAACAAGTGTATGCATCAAACTAAATAAAGATCCTACTACACCAAGTGTGCGCATCTAACTAACTCGCTCGGTTAGGCGTTACTATTTATTAAGCTGTGGAGATTGGTGGCGGCTTGAACCAGATGGGTGCCTCACGGGGAAACTCCAGCCAGCGGTCGAAGTCGATACTTGCGACCCTCTCTCCTACTTTGCGTTGCGAGCGTGGCGGCACATATCGGGGTATGGTGCATGCGAGAGCGCGTGGTACGCTGTGTACACACAATTTTGCCTGATGAACGAAACCGCGCTGCCATCATGATCCTTGTCGTCGGTTATCTCCTGGTTAATCGGATAATTCCGTCCGACAAACAGAGAGCGTGTACCAAGGCTGCTTACCAGCCTCCAGTCAAAAATTCCTGAAGGCCCAGAGAAGCTGGGATCCTACTCAAAGACCTTGCAGTGATTGTGATTGTATTCCGCGAAACAACACGTCCGGTATGTGCGAACGATCATCAATCTTTCGTCGTCGTCTGATCGAGCCAGGAACCACCTACAACTGCCATGCCACTTTTCTTTGAAAGGTTCTGGGAGTAGGAAGGGTAGGGAGACCAGGCGGCCTACAACATCATATCAAGTTGGAGTCAAATAAAAAAGGGCTCTTGATTTAGTCAATCTTAAGAACATCATGTTATGAGCATGAATATTTTTTCAGTAAATGTTGATAGTAATATAAGCAAGCCATCATGATATCATAGGAAAGTAACATACTGCTGTAACAGCCGTTTGTAGCGATGACTGGAGTAGGCCAGCAATACGTCCAGCCATAGAAGGAGTCGACAGCGTAAATGAAGCCCTTGTGTTCAATGGCATCAGAGAACCATGGAGGATGTATGATCCTGCGATGGACGTGCAGATTTATCCACTTACCGCGGTGACTGTCGAGATAGGCGAGACCGCGGTTGAAGAACGCAATTAGCCTGAAGTCTTTATAATTCGCAGATCTTGTGGGCACTTGGTAGATTACAACCTTGAGCAAATCAAACTTGGTATCATGTTGGCTACTGTAAGATTCGGAGTATTCTGGGCCGCGGTGCCAAAGTAGCGCAGTGTTAATCAAAGGAAGGGGGATCAATCGCCGGGTGTAGACCTCCACGAGCATCCAGCTGCCGCGACCGTCGACGAGCACCATCCAAGACGTGTTCATGCCGACCCAGTACATACCGTTAATGTAGCTGAGGCTGACGGGGATAGGATCGCAGTGAAGGGGGTTGATGCTCGCCACCCTACGATCGTTATGCTGCGTGACACGCCGTTTCTGAAGATCAGGCGGCATCAGCAAGCAAGGAGCTGGCTTAAAAAGCTCCGGCCTGAGGGCTTTGAGTAAACAGTACAGCCCCGACGAGCACGCGGCGAGCGGCATGGTACTGAGATTGTCCACACGCGAAACAATGAGCTTGATTACCTCTGTGGGGAGCGAATTCCAGCCACTCTTTCGGCGGACGCTGCTCGGTTCTGCCATTGTGAGTGCTTGGGTTTCGGACGAGGGGGGGAGGCGCCTTAGCCGAGATGGAAGCTTGGACGAGATTATGTGCGGACAAAGATGGAGAAGCGAATATGTGCTGCGGGAAGTGGACAGGTGATGATGACTAAAACACGCCGCTTGACTCACGAGACACATACCAGCAGCGTGAGGGTCATATCAATGCGGACAACTTGCTTGAGTGATCACGATCTTGTACTCCCTACGAGACCTACTACAAGACTATGCCCTAGCTTGCTAGAGTAGAGTAGTAGAGTAGGACTCTCCTCTACTACTAGCACCTGAGGAGTAGTAGCATATTCTAATCTAAAATAGTTACAAACTTCAATGCCCGAGCGTGGAACGACTACGAACCATGCTCAAAGACCGTGTCTACGTGGTGTTTGGACTTATATGCAAAAAAATAGCAAGATGCCCATGCATTGCACGACACACCATCATCACCAACTCGGTTTTTTCTCTACTCCTACTCCTATAAAAGACTCGGTTGGTGATGATGGAGGCGAGGAGGCGTGTTCAGCCAGGCGTCAGTTGACGGCGCAACACTATTCGATTTGTTATAAAAAACAAAGAAGAGTAGTAGAGATAGAGACATAGGGAGGAGCACGAGGTTGTGGGAGATAAGGATGAACGAGGCAAGGCCTTATCTGTAAATGTGGAGAGAGGTGCGGGTATCTTTTGTAAAATTGTCATAGTTGGCTTTCTATCCGTCAGATATTGATCGGACGGTCTATATTACAAGATGGCAGGCATACCATCGTCACCAACTTGGTTTTCTATAAGAGTAGATATATATAGATATAGATAGATGGAGACTAGGGAGTACTAGTAAGGACACCATCTACTGCTTCGTGTGCTACTCCTGCGCTCCATTTGGCGGCTGCAACGTCCCCTACAGCGAACCCTCCTGCGCTCCATTCGGCGGGCGATGTTGAAATCTGGGGAGCGCACTCTCGCAACTGCTGGCAGCGACGACTTCACCGACGACGACTTCTTCCCCGACCTCGGCAACCTCTTCCTCAACAACATGGGCGACAACCTCAACGCCAACGGTGCTGCTCCCGTTGCACCGTATGTGTTTCTGTCCTTCTGTTCGAAATCGTGGTAGAATTCATGTTTCTACTCTCCTCTGTATCCTACTACTATGCTAGTCCACATGATTAGTTTCATTTCTGTTATAGCCGTCATGATTTATTTTGTGCTTATTCGGATTAAATCTCGTAGTAACTTGCTCATATATTCAATGGCAACGCCCCTACAGCCACTCCCGTTTCATGGACGGCCTGCTCGATGCCTCCAAGGAGCCCTTCGTCCACTGCTATGAGTGCCCGATGCCGTTTTGTGGCTCGCTGGCGGACATGGTGCATCACCTCACAGATGCGTGCAACGGTCACTGCTGGCCCTTGGCGGAGAACGTCAAGTACGACATGTGCTACCGGTTCACCATGCCGGAGTCGCTGGAGGGTCATCGCCGCCTGCTAGTCTCGGAGGAGGACGGCAGCGTCTTCCTCTTGATCATGGGCACCGGCGAGGCCCGCACATGCCGCCGCCCCGTCTTTGTAACGTGCGTCAGGGGCGTCGCCGCTAACGCTGACACTGACATGAGGCAGATGTACGGGTGCGTGGTCACTGTTACTACCCCTCCGGGTCACGTTTGCGGCGACACCGGCCTCATCGAACGGACTTGGACTCTCGGGAGCTAGGACTATCCCGCCAATGTGGACTTGGAAAACCCATGGCATCCTTTACCCGCCGACGTGGTGCACGGGGACTCCAAGCAGGTTCACCTGGACATACGCATTATCAAGTGCACTTAGAAAACATGTAGTGTGTGTTTGGGCGCTTATGGCCCGTGTCTTTGCCGCTTTTGATTCTGTAAGCTTGTCGTTAAACTTGAGTGGCTTTCGCCGCAGTCCTTCCTTTGAACTGCTCCTCTCACTGAGCTGATGTAAGACACTTTGGGTTTCATTTGATAATGGAACCGGGGAGGATCATCCCTGTTCTTCTAAAAAATTATGCATTATCAAGTTAAATGTTGATCATTAGTCTTCGCTCAATGTAATCCGCTGTCTAAGCATGTGGAGACTTCCATGCGGGATCTTGCTCTATTGGAGTATCGCACATGAATAAAAGTGTATCCAATTATGGTTTAGTCTAGAATCTTCCATGTATGAATTTTTACTACAGTACCGGTGAAAAGACTTATGATGAACCATTTCTTACATCTCCTCTGCCCCCTTGCAAGTCATCCTGATTTAATCCCTCCGTCTAGGTGTATAAGGGCATGGTTAATATTACCTAATAGTATAGCCAACTGTTGACTATAAGAAAGTGCCATGTCATCTGTAGCCAACATGTATAACAATCGATACTCAAAAACTAATTCTTAAAGATCATTTCTTGCAAAGCACAATAAGTATTATTTCTTCACAAGTTTTGGATGCAGGTTGAACAGTTGAACACTTTTGTTTGCAAAAGATACCTTTTTATCTATTTCACCCGGATGTTTGTGAGCTCTAGAGATGAGATAATATCCGAAGAAACCTATCGATACCCGTTACACATGAGATGACCCCCACATCCTTTGTCAAAATAAACAACTCCCCGATGAATGCATTTCACTCTTCGGTGCAACGCACGGGCACCTTACTACTATAGATTAGTACGACGAAAAATTGAACTAACATTATATATAGTACGATAAATACTGATGCATGTCACCTAAAATTATATCATTCAAAACTATGTTCAAATACAAATCCAATGATATAGTTTTTGTTGACATGCACTAACATTTTGTCAGTTAAATCTTCAGTCAAATTCAATGGGGGACTAATAAACCACGACCGATGTAGTACAAGTGTAGAGGGCAGCGCTGCACGGGACTCTCACCTCTCACCCCACTCGTGGCGCGGCAGTAAAGCCGTCATATCACCAAACCCAACCACTCCCAGTAATAAGTGGCCTGGTAAAATAAACGGACAAGCAACCATCACATCCCTCCGTCTTTTTTGCATTTCATCTCTCTGCATTTACTTTCTCCGGTTCATCTCGCACACTCGATCCCTAGCTACTACTCCTAGGGCCAGTTCTTTTGGCGGCTTCCCCAGCTTTTCCCACAAGACTAGTCACAGTGGAGAGTAACAAGAAGGCGCCTCACTCATGTATTTGGGCTTCTAAACTACTACCCCGTCCTGGTTTATTCCTCACCATTGTAATTTGTGCTAAATTTTGACCAAAGATTTAACTGATAATATGTTACTCCCTCTGCCTAGGTGTGTAAGTCATCTTACGAAAACCAAATAATCCCAAAACTCTTAGGCGCGGTGCATTAACTTCTACCCCGTTTCTTGTTTCTTGACATATCAACCAATAAGAGATAAAGAGTGTGCATGCTTTTAATGACTTGAGATATCAAACATGACATGCAGTGGTTAGTTCATTGCATGCAATACTATTAATTAGCAAATAAACATTAACGTTTCTCGTTTTCTCCTCCTCCTTGGTCACGGTGCACAACCTAAGATGACTTACTCACCTAGACGGATGGAGTAGTGCATGTGACATGCACTAACATTTCATTAGTTACATTTATGATCAAAATTTGACACAGATTACAATGGGGACCAATAAACCAGGACGGAGGTAATAGTAGTTATGGGATTACTAGTCTAGAAGCCTAAAAGAACTGGCCCTGGTACTCCTACTAGTAGTAGTAATCAAGTTGGAATTCAATTGCACGGCACAACTTGTTAGGCAAAAAAATTCGATACGAGGTGTAGGAAGCGGTTTGGGAATTTGCATGCCTTTCCAACCATTGAGATACTCCGCACAAAGTACGACGGAGAAATAACGACGGAGAAGGAAGCTAAAGTAAACAATCAAGCGAGCATTTTTGCATTTGTTTTGCATTGAATCGTTTCACAAGCTTGACTAGTGTTGTTTTTCTACTTTTACAAAACCGCATCGTAATGTTAAAACGTGCATTTGCACGTACATAAGTAATAGTAGTACTCCCTCCGTCTAGGTGTACAAGTCTTCCCTCCTTGGTCACGGTGCACAACCAAAGATGACTTATTGACCTGGACGGAGGGAGTAGCACAGTCTGCAAGCATATATCGAGAGAGACGTGTAGTGCGATAGTATATAGTAAAGTTTGTGCTATATGCACGTACTTGCAAAATGCGTACGAATACACAAGGTTTCCAAACTTTCCCTTTTACATACTTAATTAAGGATGCTAAAAATTTCTAAACGTTCGGGATTTATCATTTGCGTCCCAAAACTACGAAACAAAATTATACTCCTCCTAAAAGCCACGGCGCTCGCAGGAGCGCTTGCGGCGCACCACGAGTGGCCTAGTGCGCAGCCGTTTCCCAGCGCGCTGACACAACGCCTCTTCCTCAGCCTCGCAACTCGCGAGGTGCTGATTGGTGGCTTGCCGGCGGGCGAGCATGATCTCACCGTGTGGTGATCCGGCGCCAACAGGTACTCCGCCTCGCTGGAAGCGTGCACCCGGTCCACGTACCGCCAAGCGTAGATGAGGCGCTTGGGCCCGACTACACACAGGGCGTCGGCACGGGCGTCCTCCGCCACCCTCACGGCCCTCGCACGAGCCTTCTGCCAAAGAGCCAATTGCCTGACTCTCTCGGACGTGACATTGGCCTCCCAGGCAGCTTGTTCATGATCGCTTCTCTTCCTCGGCCTTCTTCTCCGCCTCTATTTTGGCGCTCTGCTGGAGGCAAAGCCTCCCTGGCGACATCCATTTCTTTCAAAAGCTCCTCAAGGCTGGGGGGCTCGGCGGGCGGTGCGGCGTTCTCCTCGTAGCGAGGAGCCGCGCGTCCTCGACGCAGCGTCTTTGGCGAGATTGGGAACGCCGGCGCGTCCACCTCGGCAGCGTCGCGGCGAGGAGCGGAACACCGACGCGTCCTCCTCGACTAGTGGCGGCAAGGAACGGACAGCGGCGCGCATCGCGTCGCGGCGAGCGAACGCCGGCGCGTCCTCCTCGACTAGTGGCAGCAAGGAATGGAGCAGCGACGCGTCGCCTAGCGGTGAGGCGGAACACCGGCGTCCTCCTGACTAGTGGCGGCGAGGAATGGAACGGCGACAGCGTGACCGTGCGCGCGGTGCAGCGAGGCTCCTAGGGCTTGGGAGGCGATGCCATGGTGGTCGGCGTGAGAGGGAGGGAGGAGATAGCGATGAACGTGAGCGTGAGGGGGAGGAGATAGCGATGTTGTCGGAGGCGAAGTATTTATAGCGAGCAATGGCACACCTACGTAAGATATGGACTGAGCTGCACTGACTTAACTGCAGGTCCAGTTGCATCACTGACATGTGGGCTGAACACCTGTTGGGCCCGTATGTCAGTGACCCAATGCACCTGCAGTTAAGTAACAGCTACGTGGGCATATTTGTTGGAGTAAATTACGGGGGAGCGAAGGGGTGGAAATATTGCTGGTCACAACAGATTGGACGAGCGTGGGGGGAGGAGAGTCATGCATGCAGATTTTTTCACACAGGGTGGAGTGGTGGGACCGCCGGAGGGAGAAGGAGAGTTTGGCAGGCATATTGTTTCCACACATGGAGAGGAAAAGATTTGGAGACGAACGGGCTTCCTGCAGGTATGGGGAACAATGCATAATAAGTCATCTTGCATGCCGGGCTAGGTATAGTCTCAAGTCATTTAAAACATACACGCCCCACACATGTTCATATTTCAAGGTGCACTAAATTATTGCATGCGATAATTAAGGCTGGCCATAATGGTTTTATCTTAGCTAGTATCATGCACACGGGAATAGTAGCAAACATGCTGATGTGACAAAGAATTAAAGAAGAGAGGGGGGTTAGAGTAACTAGTGTTCATGCATGCATTGGTAAACACATTTTTGTGTGAAGAACGACAGCACTAGTTGAGTACTTTTGCAGACTTCAAAAACTATTCCACCGCCTCTACTATCTTGCTAAGAGTAGGTGAAAATTTTGAATCGAGCCCTTTAATATAAGGTGGTGTTCAAAAAAAAGTATAAAATTTGGTCAAACACTTTGCAAACGGTTGACGGGAGTAAAAAGGACCAGAGGGAGTATCATGCATGCGGAGTAGGCAAAAAAATTGCTCATTTATAGCCGGTCGAAGTCTCAAAGGGCCCAACCGCGCGAGGGAGGCGAAGGTCGTGGGAGGCGCGCGGTTGACGGAATTAAGTGAAGTTACATCCACGCGCCGGCATGGCGTGCAAACAGGAAGAAGCTATACCGTCATGCCTACGATATGGGTCTAGTAGACATGACATCTAGTGGGTCCCGCATAGTTCTCGAGAACTCTTTGGGGGCTTGCAGCCGTTTATCCATCGGGCAAGCTAGCAACCCCACGCTGTTTGCACGCCCTACTCCTCCCCATCTTCTACTACCTTACAACAGTTCGCTCCCAGTCGTCCCGTCCTTTCACATTAGTTCGCTCCCAGTTTTTGCGGGGTACAACAGTTCAACTTTTCCTAACCCTCCTCCAAAATCCATGGTCTCCCAAATCTCCATGGTCGCCGCTGAGTACCAGGTTAGAGCCATCACCGCGATTAGTTCATCGTCATCTACACACGTGGATCCGCGACGGTGAAAGCATGGCTTGCTCGCTTCCTACGCATATTCAACAGTTCAACGGATGAGTGGGTCGCTGGCTAGATGTTGAGTACACCACAGTCCTGGGACGAGAGAAGGATCTAAAGGACGAAGAGAGGAAGAAGCCCGCCGTGATCCAGGTTTGCGTACATAATGTTTGCTTGGTCTACCACATATGCCATGCCGACGTTGAGTGCCAGGATTTTAAGAACTTCCTCAAGGACAAAAGAGTGAAATTCGTTCTTCAGAGGGCTTTAAGAACGACGGTGATGTCCTGCGTCGGATAGGTCTCGTTGTAGGCCAGCCCTTCGATCTCCAGAAGGCAAGCCTGGTGTCCTCCTATCAACCTTCAATGCTGACCCTGGCAGTAGCCATGATTGATCCTTCGTACGCTAAACTGAAGAAACCTCATGACGAGTTTCATCAAGCATGGGAGTCGAAGACATTAGATGAAGATCACATCCTGTACGCAGCAATGGATGCCTACCTTTGTTTAAATATCTACAAGGGTTGGATGAAGAAGCAGAGCCCAGTGTCCGGTTCAAGCAAAGAAGCGTCGGCGACGAGGAAGAGGAAGAGGGACGAGGACGAAGTCGAGAATGTGGACTCGGACTCCGAGTAGGTGGCAGTGCCGTCGCTCATGCTGGTTCTACTGCAGTGTCAAGCGGACTAGTTGCTTAGTTTATTTTCAAGGGTGTGTTCTGCTGAGGCCCCAGCAGAACTATGTTTAGTACGTTCTTTCTCGTTATTTGAACTCTTTAGTACGTACAGTAGTACTAGTACTATGTCTTACTACTGTTCTTCTTGCAGTTGGTACTACTACTCGTATCTTTGTGTTCCTACTGTACTTAATACGTTCGTACTAGTAGTATAATTTGGGTCGGTCGATTTGTGAAACAAGTTCGATGGAGCGAAGGAAGAAGACGGCAGAAGAGGTGGAAGAAGCCCTTCTAGCCATCCATGTTGCATCAAACGGCTCACATGAGTCGACTGACCTAAATTGCTCCATCAGATTGCAGGATCCACGTGGCATTCAAGGTCTTGAAGGTAGATTCTGCGTCCGCACCCGGTTTGCGGGCTCGACGCACGCGCGACCGGCTTCCGCGCGACAGCCACCATGCGCGCCTCCTCCGTGCGGGCGGAGACGACAATGACACGCTAGTTCCTCCTCGCCGGCGTGCTGGAGCACGCGCTCGTCCTCCTCTTCGTATGCTGCGTGCATAGACGCGGCTCCACCAGCTGCTCACATGCTTGGCAGCGCGGCGGCATCGCGAGGAGGTACTGCAGACGACGTGACCGGGCGAGACTTCGGCTTCATGGCACAGGGATGGCGGCGACAAGGCGGTGATGGGCGAAATTGTTGGCGGAGCGGTGGGCGCCGCATGCGCAACGGCGGCGGCGGCATATTGATGAGTGCGCGTGTGGGAGCTTACTTTAGTTTTATATAAGGTTGGTCAAACTTAAAATAAAACCGTACTAGTACACTTAAACATTAGACTTAGGCAGCGCTTTTATTAGTTAGTACCACAGCCACGATACGGAATCCTGTGCAAGCGCGTGAACCGCGGCCGCGCGGTCGATCTAACGGTGCGTCACCGTATCGCGCTCGAAGGACATCCACCAAACCTTTTTGTGTGTGTGAAAACAATCCTCGAATATTACTCAACTTTTTTTTCCTAGGAAAGTTCTTGACACTTCAATATTTCCATATATTTGAATTTAGCTCCAGTTCGTGTTTATTTGGATTTGGACGTTTTAGGTGCGCCCAAGTTTTTTTAATACTGATTTTGTGTATGTGACTGAGATAGAACGTGTGTATGTGTCCATATGTGTGTTGTGGCGGAAGGGCAATGTGGAGACGGTGTGCTTGTGATACAGACATAGAGAGGTGTGAATGTGCAAATGATCATGCATGAGTGAGACATAGACAGATATGCCGATACATTGTGTATACATGAGAGAACGGTCTTCTAGTTTACTTGTGTGTGTGTGTGTGTGTGTGTGAGAGAGAGAGAGAGGGAGGGAGAGAGAGAGGAGCATCCATAACACAACAACCATCTCTTTCGATTCGTCCGTCCCTCCCACGGTCGCATGCAACACATGCATCAACGCGCACATTTTGACGCCCTCACCCGGCCCCTGCCCACCTCAAGGCCCGCACAATCTCTTTGTGAATACCCATTTCTCTCCTTAGGTTTGTTTTCTCTCAATATCTCTCTCTCTTTCTCACACACACACACACACGCAGCACAACACACACACACACACACACTCCCCCGAGCACACAATTCATCCTCATCCAAGGTTATACGGCGACCACTCTCGCTTGTGCTTCTTTGCACCCCAACATGCACAACACCTCAATCTTCAAAGAGGGCATCGAGCAGATCGAAGACGGCGACCACACCGCGCTAGAGAATGCGGGGTCATTTGGAAGCAGGGTGATGTGACGACGGTGGCCGACTCCTCCCCACCCCCTCTCTCTCTCTCTCTCTTGCACAAAATTACCAATCCCTCTCTCCCCACACAAAATTGTCAATCCCTCAACCCACGAGATCCTTCCCTCTCGTCCATCTTTTCCAGCTCTCTCATCAAACATGTTGTCTCTTCTCCTTCCACGTATACAGAATCTGGATGCACACGCATCTCACGATATTACATGTCTCCATCTTTCTCACAGCACCTAACTTATTCTCTCTCTCTTTCTCTCTCTATCTCTCTCCTCTGTCTCGTTAGGTTTGTCTCCTACTCTCTCGCCCACATACATACAATCTTTCCCGCCCTATCTGCTCCATCTTCAAAAGCTCTCTCTGCGTTTCATTCACACATTGGGATATGTCAAAATGTTGCTTCGATAATGGCCCTGTTTGGATCATGGGGTTAGAGCTAGTTTGGGTTAGTTGGGGCTCAAATAACCCAAAAGTATCCAAACAGGGAGGTTAGAGTGGGTTAGTTCCATCTAACCCAACTATCCCGTGGAGAGGTGCTTATTTGGGTTAGAGTGGGTTGAAAATAACTCTAATAACTCTAATTGTGTTAGAGTATCCAAACAGGCCAATGGCTGATGTAGAGTTATGGTTGTTTTGTTGCATCCTACAAAGTAATAACTATGAAATGCATTTAGATTCTCATTTGACTGGGATTATGTGAGTTTGAGCATGTTGTGAAGTACTATAGACCTTGTATACATCTTGGGATTCACAATGATTGTAACTATTGAATTGTATAGACCATTACATTCAAGTCAATAGCCTAATATATTTATTTCACAATTTCAACAAATGATTAGTTCACTACAAACTAAGAAAACAAATGTGTACTCCTCCGTTTTTATTTAAGTCCGCGATTAGCATTGGTCAAAGTCAAGTTTTGTAAACTCTCGAAAGCTTATAACAAATAATATTAACATATACAATAACAAATAAATACCATTAGATTCATTATTGAATGTACTTTCACATCATACATATTTGTTATGGTAAATGTTTATATTTTCTATAAACTTGGTCAAACTTTAGGAAGTTTGACTTCGTCAAACCTAATATGCAGAGTTTACTACTACTACTCGCTAGTTGCTTAGCCAATCACTCAACACGCCACACGGGAGTCCAAAGTCACAAAATTTTGAGGTCGGCGGAAAATCTCCCGCGACCCTGATTCGAGCGGTGGGAAGTTACCATCATAGCCTTGAACAGGCCTACGGATGACGCTTGGTAGGGGCTGTTTTCGTAACTCAGTTCACCCTACCCAGCCAACCCCACCCCGGCACCCAGAGTAGTACACCTGAATACTCCCCATTTTCTATCCCCACCGCAAAATAGACTTCTCCACGGCACCACAGCCTTCTTGCTCCTCCCCTTTACATCGACGCACTTGTCCACCGCAGCGCATCTGCCTCATTGACGACCCCGTATGCCACACTAGAGCTGGTCCACCATCGTCGTCGTACACGGAGCCTCTTCCCCGTCATCGTCTTCCACGGTCTCGGATCTGCTTCCCGGAAGCCGACGCCAAGCGCAGAAGTACCACCGTCGTGGATAATGAACTGACTCCCGTTGCCGACCATGACTCACAGAGGTCGCCGCGACCATCGTTCTCCTCCTCGATTGGTAATGTGTGTATTGAATCACTTAGCAAGACATGTGCAGTTCCAATTTTGTTCATACCTACCCTTCAAATTTCCTGGTGCTATTGTTCCGTAAAAGTAATTGGTTATAGCCTCCATTGTCCAACAGAATATCAGCTTGTAATTGTGCGTCGCTTCCTGTATCACGCTGTGCTTGGTAGGTTTTTCATCGCAACCAGTAGTGTGGCAAATGATGGAAAGGTTTTAGAACTAGCAAGATGCCCATGCTGCACGCATCAAGATGCATTTGTATGAGTAGTTTATCTTGTGGGAGAAAAGGATGAACGAGGAAGGCCTTATTTGCAAATCTGGAGAGGGTATGGGTATCTTTCTGCAAAATTCCCATTTGTTTCCTTCCTATCCGCCGATATAAATCGGACGGCCCATATTGCAAGAAAAAAGTATAGAGAAAAAAGTAGACAAGAAAGGAAGTAGAGATAAATATTAAATATTAAATATAAAATAAATATCTCTACTCTTATAAAAAACTGAGTTGGTGATGATGGTGTGCCTGCCATCCTGCAATATGGACCGTCTGATCTATATCTCACTTGATAGAAAGCAAACTATGACAATTTTTCTAAAAGATACCCGCACCCTCTCCACATTTGCGGATAAGGACTTCCCTCGTTCATCTTCGCTCTCCCCAAGATAAACAACTCAGATAAATGCATCTTGATGTTCCATGCAACGCATGGGCCTCTTACTAGTAACAGATAGAGAAGAGAGTAGAGATAGCGAGACGCGTCGGGAAAGGATCGGCAGAAAAAAGCGGCCAGGCGTGCGCTTAGTTTTGGCTTCTTGTCCGACGCGCTTTATAAAATCCAACGCCCCACCGCTCGTGCCTTGCCACCACTCTCTCCCGCTCATTTTGCCTCGCTGCTGCAAGGCCACCATGCCACCGCATGACGCTGAAACTTGGGGATACCGCGGGCGTCTGCGCTCCTCCTGCGGCTTCTCCGCCGAGATCCGGTTCCGCGGGATGCGCCTCGGCCTCGGCAATTCGACACCACCAACGAGGCCGCCCGCACGTATGACGCGGCGGTGTGGCGACTTCGGTGGCCTCATAGAACATTGAACTTCCCCAACGTGCCGACGCGGGAGCGGGCGCAGGAGCTCGCGCCTCTGCCGCGGCTTAGCACCGACGAAGATCGTCGCGACAACCGGAGGCGGGAGCACCGTCTCGGCATCGCCGAGATGGACGAGGAAGCCATGGCGCTGTGGCGCCAACACTTCCCGCAGGACATCATCAACGAGCGCGAGTTCTACGCGCAAAGGAGGGCGGAGAGGAATAAGAGGAGGGCGGAGTGAGCCGCCTATCGCGAGGAGAAGCGTAGGCGAAAAGAGGACGCTCAATTCAACATGAGGCTAGGAGCAGCGTCACCCTGGGAATCCGACGTCGATCGGTATCTTCACGCCTACAGTCAGACGTCGGAGGAGGACATCACCGAGGAGGAGTCGGACGACGAGGAGTAGTTGAATTATCTTTTTATCTATCTATGCTGAGAACTATCCTCTACTCTATCTACTTCTCGATCTCAAAGATCAGAACGCTTTTTTAAAGCGCCCGTGCTATGATTCTGTTGGAGATGCTCTAACATGGCAGGCGAGTGCTTTAATGTTGCCCACAAGATGCGCGAGTATTACTAGTAGTATATTTTTCTTGCCATGTTGAGATTTTAAAACCACGAGTGCGAACATGTCACAGCCCCAGATCAGCCCTAGAGCTTGCTTGTAACCCGTGGCATTGCATCCATGCATCATGTTTAATTTCATGAAAATTTGAAATGGGGATGACCAAGCCCTAGCACCAAAAACAATTCAAATAGGTTCAATTAAGAAAATATTTTTCAATGAACCAAATGGCCTTAAAAATGTTCACCATTTTTGGAAAAATGCTGGAAACAGTAACCAGAGATGTTGCACATTTTTCCATGACATTTGGACTTTTGAATTAATTCATATGGTATTTGCATTTGGGCATTTAAATACTATAAAATATTTTAAATGCTCAAATAATCATAAACTTAAATGTTTGCTGTTGGATATTTTCCAAACAGTAGGCCCGAGCAAGTTTCATGATTTTTGGGGTAGCATTAGTATTTTTAATAAAGCCCGAAAGTTACAGTAAAATTAGAAAACTAAAACAAATGAAAGAGAGAGAGAAGGACTACACAGGCGCCACTGGCAGCCCACTTACAGCCTTCTCATCAGTAGCAGCCCACCCACCACCGCAGCCATCCTGTCGCCTTCCTCCTCGGACAAGAGGCGGGCGCGCGCGCCCAGCCAGCGGGCCACACGCCGCCACCTCCTCCCCGCTGGCTGCCTCCTCCTCCCTAGACGCTTCCCGAGCGCCACGCACCCCCCACCGATCCCTCTCTCCTCGCCTGTGGCCTCTCCTCCTCGCCCCTCTCCTCACGCTGACCGAGCGGAGCTCTTCGCCGCCGCTTCGCCACCACCGCGCCACAGGGCCTCCTCGCTCCCCAACTAGCCCACCAGCTCCGCCACTCCATCCTCGCCCTCCCGCCATCACACGCGATCGAGAAGCCCCGAGGCCCGCCCGCCACTTTTCCTCCTCGACCCGCTTGATCGCCGTCGCCGATTCGTCGGCTCCGGTGCCTCCCAGAGCTCGCCCGATGCCATCGCCGCACCCGCCGTGAGCTCCTCTGCTTTCCCCTCTTCCCCGACTCGTTCTCCTCCTCTAGCCACCGTTCCCACCGCGGCCGAAGCTCGCCGCCGCCGTGCCTCGTCGCCGGCGTGGCTAGAGCCTCAATGGCTCGAAGCCAACCCCACCTCTGGGCTCACCGCAGCACCAGGAGCTCGCAGCACCCCTCCGCACCTCCTGCCGTGCCTCCTAGCGACGTGCCCGAACTCGCCCGAGCTCCGGCCGCCGCCAAACACGTCGCCGGCGCCGATCCCGGCCACCCCGACCCCGGCTAACCCCACCAATAGCTTCGGCTCCTCCCCAGCTCCTCCTAGATGCCCTCCGCGAGCCATTTGGTCGCCGGAGTGGCAAAAACCACTTTCGCCGCCGCGTCGGGCTCGCCGGCGGCTAAACGCCGGCAGCCAACGTGGAATTTGACCACGGGTGGGCCCTGGTTGACTCTCCTGAGTCAATGACAGGTGGGGCCCAGCCCTGTTAAATAATTAGGTTTAGTTTTAATTAAAAGTTAGTTAAGCTAATTACTCTGACACGTGGGACCCACTGCCAGTTTGACCTGGGCCGCCCCAGTTGACTTGATGACGTCACCCTGACGTGGTGCTGACGCCATAATCATTTTCTGGATTTAGTTTAATTTAGGAAATTTCAGAAAATACTCTAAACTTCAATAAATCATAGAAATTCAACCGTAACTCGGATTGAAATAATTGATATATGAAAAATGATCAGAAAAATATGAAGAATCTGTTTATGGCATTTTCATGCATGTTTGAACAAGTTAACCTCACTGAATAGGATGAATCATGATTAGGGTAATTTATGAACTAGCATTTGGAGTTGGAATTTGTTCTTGCTTGAGTTCCACTCCAATTAACCTGGCTAGATATTGCATTAGATGAATTCAGTTCCTTAACATGATCATGCATCATATATGTGCATTGCATTGATTGTGTTCTTTCTCAGTTGCCGGTGTTTGTCCCCTCTCGGTAGACGATGTTCCGACGATTATTCGATGACACCGATGAAGAACTATATTATCTTGAAGTGCCGGGCAAGCAAAACCCCTTGTTCATTCCGATATAATCCCACTCTCTCGCCTGCTCTATTTTATTGCATTAGGACAACATCGATTCAATGTTACTTGCTGCGGTAGCTGAACCCTTGATCCTTTGCATGACTGTCATTCCACAAGAATTAGATGAAACCCACTAGCATGAGTAGGAATTGTTTGAGCCATGTTGTGCCTACTCATTTATGCTTGTTGTCATGCCTGCTACGCTTAGAGTTGAGTCGGTCTGATTCATCGGGAATGAATTGGAATTGTTATGAGCATGTCCTATTGTGTGTGAGCTAAGTGTGTGAACACGATTTGGTAAAGGTAGCGGTGAGAGGCCATGTAGGAGTACATGGTGGGTTGTCTCATTGAAACCGCCCTCGTGAACTGAGTTCTGTGTTTGTGATCCATGAAACAGTTACTACCACGCATTGGGATCCTTAATTGACCCTCTCGGCTTCTTAACCACCCTTGTCCTCATCCGGAGTTGCAAGTAGTTTCGTGTTTGTAGCATGTCAGGGGCACGCAACGCTGACCTTAGGGGTGGGTTGTGTTGTGGTAGGCACTGTGGCCCGTGTACCGAGTGCCGTTTGGTATCTCGGGAACCCGCACACATCGTTCGGGGCTGTATGGGAAACCTCGGCGGACTCCTGGATGGAACCCAATAGGCGATAAACCTGGACTAGGGATTTGAGTGTTTAGGTAGGCCGTGGCCAACACCCACGCTGGGCTTCCGCTTGAAGGTTGCCGAGTACATGTCGTGTAAACGGCGGTAAGTGGTGAGAGCGTGTGAAGAAGTACACCCTGCAGGTTTAATATGATCTATTCAATAGCCGTGTCCGCGAAAAGGACTTCGGGTTGCCTATATCAGTTCATAGACAAGTGAAAGTGGATACTCTAAAATGCGCAAGATAAGCGTGAGTGCTATGGATGGCGCTCGTGGGGAGACGGAGCGGGTCCATAGTGGTGTATTGATATGGTGAATATGTGGACTCGTAGCGCCACCTCAAAAGAGTTACTTGCAATGTAGTTCAGGATAGCCACCGAGTCAAAGCTGGCTTGCTGCAGTCAAACTCCACCACCCCCTTTGATAATGATGCATATGTAGTTAGATCTGATGTAAGTCTTGCTGAGTACAATTGTACTCACGCTTGCTTATTTTATGTTTTGCGAGAGACGCTCGGTCTCGCTAGTAGTTCCGCTTGGACTTCGACGCTTAGCTTGTTACCTCAGCTACGATCTTGTGCCCTCGGCAGATCTGGTAGATAGTCGCTTCTCACCTTTTTCATTTATAGTTGTCTCACTCGCACATGTTTAGATTCCGCTTGTGCTTTGACTTGTATGTTTCGAGTGTTGGGTCATGAGACCCATGTTTGTAATATCTCGCCCTCGGAGCCTAATGAATAAATATCTGAGTCGAGAGTTATGTTGTGATGCCATGTCGTATTTACACATATTGAGCATATTGTGTGTATGTTTGAAATGCTTGGTATGTGTGGGATCCGACAAACTAGTTGTTTATCCTCGGCAGCCTCTCATATGGGGAAATGTAGTCTCGTGCTTCGAGCGATAGTAGTCCGCTACAGCCCGGTTCACGAGTCCTGCTAGCCCAAAGACTACTGCTTGGACACTTGATCGGCCGGCATGTGTTTCACTTCCGTTCCTGTCCGTCTCCTTCGGGAAATGTCACACGTGTTTTTCGAGTCCTGCCTAGCCTGCTACAGCCCGGAATACCGGAGTCCTGTTAGCCCAAAGCTACAGCCCGAATATATACGTTGATGACCGACATGCTCGATGTGATTCATGTATGCCTGTCCCCATAGGTTAGCGCCGCTTTGGGTTCACGACTAGCCATGTCGGCCCGGTTCTTAGTCATATGGATGCTAGCGACACTATCATATACGTGAGCCAAAAGGCGCAAACGGTCCCGCCATGGTAAGGCGACACCTGTGGAATACCGTGCGTGAGGCCGCAAAGTGATATGATGTGTTACATGCTAGATCGGTGTGACTTAGGATCGGGTCCCGACAGCGTTGGTATCGAGCTTTGTTGCTCAGAGGATTACCAAGCCAAACTGGTCAAGTTGTGTCTATAAATGCTTTAGTTATGTAGGGAATTGATTGTGGAAGGAACGAAGGCTCTTTTACTTTTATACCTCATGGTCTTCGATCCGAGTCATCCTCTTCTCTTCTACGGGTTTAAGAACTAGGCCTTCTCATCTATCTATCGATGACGTGTTACTAATCCCTAGACTTTTAAGATTGTTGGTTTTAAGCCCGCCTCAGTTCCTACTATTTCTGTATGATAACTGTTGATCTCAGAACCTTGTTATTGTGATGTTGAGTGGTTATGCCACCATTTTTGCAAGATGTCTCAAATCATTTTGAGCATTTACAGTCGTTATGCTGTCCGAGTCATCCCAGGTCTCTAAATAGTCTGATGCATTTGCAAATCTTTCCTTCCGTTTCCGATGTCCTTTTTGGTCAGAATAAGCACACTAACCAGTCGGTCGAGGTACTCTGTTGCCTCGACATATATGTTGGAACTGTTATTATGGCCCTAGGTGTTTAGGAAGTCACCTAGCAATCTAGCAATGCTTTGGTATTCCTAGTGTGATGATTCTGGCCATCATTTTCGAAAGCATCCCGTGATGCCATTTAGTAGTAGGTATTCTATTCCTGGGTTCTTGAACCCGAGATTCACCCTACTTACTTCATGTTGTTAGTATTTGCTAGTGCCCTTAGGATATTAGTAACCTTTGCGATAGTCCTCGAGGTCCGTGGTATTTCCTTCTTCCAAATACTACGAACCGCTTATGGCAGAAGTTCCTTGTTAAATCAAAACATCACAATAAGAGTGCTCTTGAGGAGTTCTCCATTCATAATTGTGAATCTGCCAATTCTACCTTTCTGCATGGGTTATTCGGAAGAAATGTTGAGCTTGCTCGACATACTAATCTGTGCATCCACAACTCAGAAAATTATAAGTTCCTTTGAGTTGCTCTCTTTAGTTGTACCCCGACCATCCTCTATCAGTTGATAACCAAGGGTATGGGTGCATTTGAGTTCATCGATGCCTTTTACTCTTGTGGTCTGTCAAGCCGTTCTATTTCGGAATGACTTGGAGAAACCAACTCCAGTGCCTCATCCATATCTAGGATTGGGTCAAAGCAGTTGCATTCCGCAGATCAAATGCCAATCCAGCTTTTGATTCTGTTCTACCCTGAAGTATTGCCATCTTATGTCAAGAATGTCATGGGAATTGCACAACCTCTTAGGAATTCTTGACGCAGTGATACTTCTCGCCATCACTATTCACTCCTCGGTTCCGTGTTGTTGCAACCGGAATGCCGACAAGTGAGTTGTGATGTGTGACATCAGTACTCCGAGCAACTCGTTGCTTGGTAGCTAATGGACAATATCCTCCTTCTTAGTGTGTTGGTTATTAAATCATCATCCTAAGATTGATCGTGCTACCTAGTCCTTATTTCTGGTGCACATTTCGATTGATGAGTTAGGATCTTGTCTAGTCCTCACTCATTTGATAATATCGTCTTGCCCTGAAAAGCAAGATTGTTCTCGAGCTTAGTAACATACCGGTGGTTCGTGACTTTCCAAATATCTTCTTGGAAGTGTTACCGGGTTGTTTCCTGACTGTTATGTTGGGCTCGTGATCAAGTTGGTTTCTTGTGAACCACCCCTTCTCCAAGAATCTGTGTTGGATACCCCTGAGCTAGTTGGTTAAGCTAGACAACAACTTGGAGAGTTGGAAGATAAAAGCTTGTCCAACTTAGTTCGTTCCAAAGGGATATTCTTGTGTAGTGTGTGTTGAAGAAGGATGATATCTTCATCGATTGGTCCCTGTGATCAGTTGCTGGACCTATTGTCCTATCAATTCGTTGACTTGAGTATGGGCCATTGTCAAGTCAAATCAGTACCAACGGTGCTCGTAATGTTGTCTTACTCGTGGTTGACCCCTCGAGCATACACCATTATACCTTTGGTCTGACCAATGCTATCACCGTGTTCACATGATGGTGGAAGTCCAGTGATATGGAAATTCCGATGAGCTATTGTTGAGCCCGTCAGCAGTATTTTGTCTCCCCCATGAGTCATGATGAACATCAACCTAGTGTTGGAAACTTGTGTAAGCATTTCTTTGTGTTTTGTTCATAAAGCTTATGCTTGGATGGAAGAAGTGACCTCCTCTAATTCACGTGCATTAGGTGCAAGTTGCCGCCATGAATTTGAGAAAGGGTTGTTTTGTTCCCTTGGAATCATCCCAAGTCAGTCATGCATATGTGCGAAGTATTCTGTAGCCTGGAGACTTGCAACCTTCATTCTATATGTATTCCTAGCACACCAAGCCACTGATTGATTTGCTCAAGGAAAAGAAGTCTATGCTTGGGATCTAATCCATGGACTTGCGTAAAGACTTCGATATCCTCGATTATGGTTCCCCACCTGAACTCGGTAGTGTTTTATTATAAGACTACTACGTGGCCATGTTTGTCCAGGACAACGTGTTCACTGTTTGTAGCGTAACCCGCTCATGCTTTGGAGCCTACTACCTTGGTTCATTCCACGAGAATCTCGCAACGCCTTCTCGCCGATTTGTGTTGCAACCTTTCCTTTTCGGACATGCTGAGTCTGAAGTATCCCATCACCAATCGGATCTGAATCTCGTGCAGATATGATGGTTGGAACATTCCAACAGCTTGCATTTCGTTCCCAGCTACTTCCGCCCTTGTGCCTTTTTCACTATGGGCTGCCCTCTTGGCAGTTGTTGTCTAGGATCATCCTCAAAAGTGGACTTACCATGGGTCCCATCCATCTCCGATGTTAAGCAAAATCATCCATTGCGTTGTCTTCAACAAGGTAGTCCACATCATCCATTCTAGTCTGGATATGCCATTCCTTTGCACTCCACCAAACGATCGTCTGTGATTGCCTTAGGCTGGTATAAAGAGTTTCAATGATCTTTGTATCAAAAGTAATTCTTTTTCCACTTAAGGGAATAGTTCTATACGTCACCTTTCTCGAGGTGCCCCGTTATGGGATCATGATAAATATTTCCTCGCCACCTTGACACCATCCACCATCTCCCTAAGCGTGGAATTGTTGCCACCAATCAAACCCCGTTGTTGTTCTCCCATCCCTTTCGATGTATTTTGTGTCTCAACTCGAGATGTGTCACCGTCTCAGTCCGTGAGTCGATCATGTTTACTTGATCTTCGTGAAGATCGAATCATGTAGGGTTTTCCCCTTCTTTCTGTTGTCGTGTCGAGTGAAGACCTCGAAAGCAAGGACGTCAAGACCAAGATGATGGAATGAATCAACATTTTCGAGGAGGGCAAATGGATCATGGAGATTGTGATAGTTTGTGACTTCCCTTTTCCTCTTACTCTCGCCTTGAATCTCGGTGAGATTCTTGTTTAGTGGGGTGAGTATCACACCCTGATCAGCCCTAGAGCTTGCTTGTAACCCGTGGCATTGCATCCATGCATCATGTTTAATTTCATGAAAATTTGAAATGGGGATGACCAAGCCCTAGCACCAAAAACAATTCAAATAGGTTCAATTAAGAAAATATTTTCAATGAACCAAATGGCCTTCAAAATGTTCACCATTTTGGAAAAATGCTGAAACTTGAAACGGAGATGTTGCACATTTTTCCATGACATTTGGACTTTTGAATTAATTCATATGGTATTTGCATTTGGGCATTTAAATACTATAAAATATTTTAAATGCTCAAATAATCATAAACTTAAATGTTTGCTGTTGGATATTTTCCAAACAGTAGGCTGAAACAAGTTTCATGATTTTTGGGGTAGCATTAGTATTTTTAATAAAGCCCGAAAGTTACTGTAAAATTAGAAAACTAAAACAAATGAAAGAGAGAGAGAGAAGGACTACAGGCGCCACCGGCAGCCCACTTACAGCCTTCTCATCAGAGCAGCCCAGCCCACCACCGCAGCCATCCCTGTCGTCTTCCTCCTCGGACAGTAGGCAGGGGCGCGTGCCCGGCGCGCGTGGCCACACGCCGGCCACCTCCTCCCTGCCTGGCTGCCTCCTCCTCCCCTAGACGCTTCCCC
The DNA here is from genome assembly GCA_021605205.1 of Aegilops longissima. NCBI lineage: Eukaryota > Viridiplantae > Streptophyta > Magnoliopsida > Poales > Poaceae > Aegilops > Aegilops longissima. Next base: position 91,994,779 of record CM038678.1, read on the forward strand.
GAGCGCCACGCACCCCCCACTGATCCCTCTCTCCCTCGCCCGTGGCCTCTCCCCTCCTCTGGCCCTCTCCCTCACGCGACCGAGCGGAGCTCGTCGCCGCCGCTCGCCACCACCGCGGCCACAGGGCCTCCCTCGCTCCCCCAACTAGCCCACCAGCTCCGCCACTCCATCCTCGCCCTCCCCGCCATCACACGCGACCGGAGAAGCCCCGAGGCGCCGCCCCGCCGCTTTTCCCTCCTCGACCACGCTGTCGCCGTCGCCCGATCGTCGGCTCGGTGCCTCCCAGAGCTTCGCCGATGCCATCGCCGCACCCGCCGTGAGCTCCTCTATCGCTTCCCCTCTTCCCGACTCGTTCTCCCCTCTAGCCACCGTTCCCACATGGCAAGCTTCGCCGCCGCCGTGCCTCGTCGCCGGCGTGGCTAGAGCCTCAATGGCTCGAAGCCAACCCCACCTCTGGGCTCACCGCAGCACCAGGAGCTCGCAGCACCCCTCCGCACCTCCTGCCGTGCCTCCTAGCGACGTGCCCGAACTCGCCCGAGCTCCGGCCGCCGCCAAACACGCCGCCGCGCCGATCCCGCCACCCCGACCCAGCTAACCCCACCAATAGCTTCGGCTCCTCCCAGCTCCTCCTAGATGCCTCCATGAGCCATTTGGTCGCGGAGTGGCAAAACCACTGCAAATCGCCGCGTCGGGCTCGCCGGGCGGCTAAGCGCCGACAGCCAACATGGAATTTGACCACGGGTGGGCCCTGGTTGACTCTCCTGAGTCAATGACAGGTGGGGCCCAGCCCTGTTAAATAATTAGGTTTAGTTTTAATTAAAAGCTAGTTAAGCTAATTACTCTGACACGTGGGACCCACTGCCAGTTTGACCTGGGCCGCCCCAGTTGACTTGATGACGTCACCCTGACGTGGTGCTGACGCCATAATCATTTTCTGGATTTAGTTTAATTTAGGAAATTTCAGAAAATACTCTAAACTTCAATAAATCATAGAAATTCAACCGTAACTCGGATTGAAATAATTTATATATGAAAAATGATCAGAAAAATATGAAGAATCTGTTTATGGCATTTTCATGCATGTTTGAACAAGTTAACCTCACTGAATAGGATGAATCATGATTAGGGTAATTTATGAACTAGCATTTGGAGTTGGAAGTTGTTCTTGCTTGAGTTCCACTCCAATTAACCTGGCTAGATATTGCATTAGATGAATTCAGTTCCTTAACATGATCATGCATCATATATGTGCATTGCATTGATTGTGTTCTTTCTCGCTTGCGGTGTTTGTCCCTCTCGGTGACGATGTTCAACGATTATTCGATGACACCGATGAAGAACTATATTATCTTCGAAGTGCTGTGCAAGCAAAACCCCTTGTTCATTCCGATACAATCCCACTCTCTCGCTCCTGCTCTATTTTATTGCATTAGGACAACATCGATTCAATCACTTGCTGCGGTAGCTGAACCCCTTGATCCTTTGCATGACTGTCATTCCACAAGAATTAGATGAAACCCACTAGCATGAGTAGGAATTGTTTGAGCCATGTTGTGCCTACTCATTTATGCTTGTTGTCATGCCTGCTATCGCTTAGAGTTGAGTCGGTCGATTCATCGGGAATGAATTGGAATTGTTATGAGCATGTCCTATTGTGTGTGAGCTAAGTGTGTGAACACGATTTGGTAAAGGTAGCGGTGAGAGGCCATGTAGGAGTACATGGTGGGTTGTCTCATTGAAACCGTCCTCGTGAACTGAGTTCTGTGTTTGTGATCCATGAAACAGTTACTACCACGCATTGGGATCCTTAATTGACCCTCTCGGCTTCTTAACCACCCTTGTCCTCATCCGGAGTTGCAAGTAGTTTCGTGTTTGTAGCATCTTTGGGGCCGCACGCAACGCTGACCTTAGGGGTGGGTTGTGTTGCGGTAGGCACCGTGGCCCGGTGTACCGAGTGCCCGTTTGGTATCTCGGGAACCCTGCACACATCGTTCGGGGCTGTATGGGAAACCTCGGCCGGACTCCCTGCGGATGGAACCCGAATAGGCGATAAACCTGGACTAGGGATTTGAGTGTTTAGGTAGGCCGTGGCCGACACCCACGTTGGGCTTCCGCTTGAAGGTTGCCGAGTACATGTCGTGTAAACGGCGGTAAGTGGTGAGAGCGTGTGTGAAGAAGTACACCCCTGCAGGGTTTAATATGATCTATTCAAATAGCCGTGTCCATGAAAAGGACTTCGGGTTGCCTATATCAGTTCATAGACAAGTGAAAGTGGATACTCTAAAATGCGCAAGATAAGCGTGAGTGCTATGGATGGCGTTCTCGTAGGGAGACGGAGCGGGTCCATAGTGGTGTATTGATATGGTGAATATGTGGACTCGTGTGCGCCACCTCAAAGAGTTACTTGCAATCGTAGTTCAGATAGCCACCGAGTCAAAGCTGGCTTGCTGCGCTTAAACTCCACCACCCCTTTGATAATGATGCATATGTAGTTAGATCTGATGTAAGTCTTGCTGAGTGCAATTGTACTCACGTTTGCTTATTTTATGTTTTGCAGAGAGACGTCGGTCTCGCTAGTAGTTCCGCTTGGACTTGACGCTTAGCTTGTTACCTCAGCTACGATCTTGTGCCCTCGGCGGAGATCTCGTAGATAGTCGCTTCTCAGCCTTTTTCATTTATAGTTTTACGTACTCGACATGTTTAGATTCCGCTTGTGCTTTGACTTGTATGCTCTGAGTGTTGGGTCATGAGACCCATGTTTGTAATATCTCGCTCCTCAGAGCCTAATGAATAAATATCTGAGTCGAGAGTTATGTTGTGATGCCACGTCGTATTTACACATATTGAGCATATTGTGTGTATGTTTGAAATGCTTGGTATGTGTGGGATCCGACAAACTAGTTGTTTATCCTCGGCAGCCTCTCATATGGGGAAATGTAGTCTCGTGCTTCGAGCGATAGTAGTCCGCTACAGCCCGGTTCACGGAGTCCTGCTAGCCCAAAGACTACCGCTTGGACACTTGACTGGCGGCATGTGTTTCACTGTTCCTATGTCATCCCTTCGGGAAATGTCACGCGGTGTTTTTCGAGTCCTGCCTAGCCGCTACAGCCCGAATACCGGAGTCCTGTTAGCCCAGTGCTACAGCCCGAATATATCGTTGATGACCGACATGCTCGATGTGATTCATGTATGCCTGTCCCCATAGGTTAGCGCCGCTTTGGGTTCACGACTAGCCATGTCGGCCCGGGTTCTTAGTCATATGGATGCTAGCGACACTATCATATACGTGAGCCAAAAGGCACAAACGGTCCCGGCCATGGTAAGGCGACACCCGTGGGAATACCGTGCGTGAGGCCGCAAAGTGATATGATGTGTTACATGCTAGATCGGTGTGACTTAGGATCGGGGTCCTGACAGAACATGCAGAGGAGCAATGAAGACCAAACACGGGATATTCGGGACATCTTCAAGGAGCATGGCAAGTTAAAGAGGAGCTGCACCGAACCTGTAAAACGAGCTTTGTTAAGTAACACCCTTTCAATTACTTTCGTGTAGCCCCGTGTTCTTCGATGTGTATATGTCATAGTTTCTGTTTCTCTTAAGCGTGGTGTTCTTCGATGTGTAATAAGAAGAGTCTTAATCGTCCTAATGCTTTCATTTTTAGCTTGATGTAGGAAGTGGGTGTTCTCACCTTGTAGTCTGTTTTTTTCCTTTTGAATTCACTTCTCCGAGTTCTGTTTATCTGGCTTCTACTAAATGGATCTAGGTTGCTCTGGGTATTGATCTAAAAAAGAAGTAACTTCCTGTCAGGATGTAGTTCCTGCGAGGAGGGAAGTATGGTCAACCTCGAGATCATGTTTCCAAAATGAGGTTGGATTACACACAAGGTTCCAGTTCCCTAATGATGCTGGATTAGACATAAGGTGCAAATTCCCAGATGATGTTGGATTACACACAAGCTAGGTGGAGTCGTCAGCTGTTCGTGTCCTCGTGGCATTAGTAAAGGCTGAAAGAAAGCGTGCAGCAGCCCTTGAGAATGTAGCTGAGTTCCTGAAGAAGCAAAAAGAGCAATCAGATGCTTTCTTCACCCAAGCCAAAGAAGAGATGGAAGAAGCCAGAAATAAGCTAGCAGAGGCAGAGCGGGATAGGCGTCTCCTGCTATCTAAAACTGTTGTCAATACAAAATTTCCTTCATAATAGCTAGGTTCAAATGTTTATCCAGCCAGCATGCCTGTTGTGGTGTCCGTGCATCTACTGTTGTGGCACAAAATGTTTTTTTCGGGTCATGTAATAACAGCAATTACTTTCCAAACAATAACAGACGAAGCATTGAACATGGTATAGTTCATGCACAAGCCCGACATTCCAAGTTCAACTTCCACATCAAACTCATGTTCACAGATATCTGCACGTTTCATAGATAATGTCCACAACCATGATTCATTTCAAAGCCAAAAAAATGTGAGGAGAGTTATAAATAAAGAAAAACCTCTACTAGTTCCTACTACCAGTGCGAGCACAACAAGTCAAGACCATGCGTAAATTAATTATATTTTAGTCATTTTTTGTGTTCTAAAATGCCTGCCGGCTCGCGGAAGGACGTGACGTGTTGCCGGCACACGCGCGGATTCAATGAAGGCAGGCGTGGCAGTCTTAAGCTGGTTGCACGCGGCGGAGGCGTGCTCGGCCGGCTGCAGCGAGTCGTGCCCCTCTTGGCCGGTGCGCCGCTCAATGCCTGCGGTATGAGAGGTCGCGTCTGTCGAGCAATCACTCCTCCAGTCCTTTTTGTTTGGTTATAACAAAATCTTGTTTTCCATTCACATTTTACAAGTAAAATTCATGGACAAACTTTGACCCAAAGTACGATGGGGACTAGTAAACCAGAATGGAGGTAGTAGTTTTTAATCAAAGAAGGGTTCCCCTCCGATTTTCATTCTTGAAAACCAGCATCTAAATCTAAACCATAGTATTTGCCCTAGAACTACCAGGTTCAACATCTCGCAACATAAACCCATACAACCTCCATCGCAAAAAAAAACCATACAACCATATGCCAAGGAGGTACGTAGTACTATGAATTCCATTTTCGCTCCATACCAATCGTTCTGAAAACTACTTACTACTTATAACGCGCCATTGAAAATCGGAACTCTTAACCCCGCTAGAAAAACGATATTTTAAACGTGGCTACTCGATCTGTGGCAACTGGTGAGCCACCGCGCTCCAAGTCGTTCACCTGTGGTCCCGACCATCAACTCCTATGGATCAAATTATCACCCGAGCTGACTATTCCTACAAAGGTGCTCCAATACGTACCCGGTACCCGCGAATGCAGCAATCGTGCACCTAGGGTTTTAGGGTTTATTTGTTAACGTCGCCTTTACGTAACACTGTGTGCGAGACAGCGAGAGGCCGATCGCGTCGTCGCGCTCTTCTCTTCAGATATGTACTCCACCATTTGTCTGGTGTCCAAAAAATTATAATAACTACTAGCAATGTGCCAATGCGTTGCCACATGATCAAAGTAGATTATTACATATTCACCGATTTGATAGAAAAAAAAGTCTATTTTTGAAATACGTGTATCACTAAAAATATGTTATGTTTCACTCAAAATATATTCCTTTGGCATTTTGATGAGATAAGGGAGGAATGTTGTTGGTTTCAAGATTCGAAGTGGTATATGTCTAATTTCTACTTTACTAGCAAGATGCCCGTCGTTGCACGGAACATCAAGATCTTGTGGGAGAAAAGGATGAACGAGGGAAGGCCTTATCTGTAAATGTGGTGAAGAGTGCGGGTAAATTGCCATATTTTCCTTCCTATCCGTCGAGATATAAATCGGACGACCTACGTTGTAGATGGCAGGCCCACCATCATCACCAACTCTATTTTTATCCCTACTCTTATAAAAAGCATTGTCGGTGATGATCGTGTGCCTGCCATCCTGCAATATAGGCCGTCCGATCTATATCTCATGGATAGGAAGGAAACTATGGCAATTTTTCAAAATATACCCACACCCTCTCCACATTTGCAAATAAGGCCTTCCTCGCTCATCCTTTTCCCCACAAGATAAACTACTCATATAAATGCATCTTGATGTTCCAGATAACGCATGGGCATCTTGCTAGTTGTTGCAAAAAGCCCATGTGTGTGTGAGAGAGAGGAGAGTGGAGGACGACGGAGTGCATGTGTGACAAAGACACAAGGAGTGTGTGTGCGATAGGTATCAGCTTAAAATGAGGCGATAGTGCGTGTGTGCATGATCGAGAGGGCGGTCTCGAGAAGGAAGAAAATCTACATAGATACAAGGAGCAGGAGAGAGACATGTATGCGATGGTGGAAGCACGAGTGTGCGGGTGTATAAACCTATCTAGAGGCTAGCTAGTCGATAAATGTTTGTGAGATAAGTACGAGTCGGGGTGCGAAAGCGAGATTTTTGTGTGTGTGAGAGAGAGACGGTAGTCGGGAAGGGGAGTGGAAGCAGGAGTTGTGTGTGTGTGTGTCTGTGTGAGAGAGAGAGAGAGGAGACGGTAGTCAGGGTTGTGTGATCGGTAAACAAATGAATAATGTCAGTCTGGGATGGAGACGAAAAGGAGACCGCAACAAATGTTGTGTCTACAGGAGAGAGAGAGAGAGAGAGAGAGAGAGAGTAATTTTAGTGGTATGAGTCATATGTAGAGACATATAGGGTGTGTGAGAGAATCCCATAGAGAGAAAGACAAAGTGAAAAACGAGTGGAGACTGTGTGTGGCGGTGAAAAAGAAAGCTTAGGTAACGAGTACCAGAGAACAGTAGAGACGTGAGAGATAATGAAAACCGTGTAATGTATAATGATAGGGAGAGTGTGACACTTCTCAAGGAGACGCCGAGAGACCATGTTTGCGAGGATAGGAGAAACATGAAGTGAGCGTCTGGGTGAGCTGGAGAAAAGAGGGTGATAGCTACCAAGGAGCATGCATGCGAGAGAGATGGGCGTGAAAGGAGGAACAAAAAGGGATTCAAATATTTGAATTGAGATGATGATACATGTAATCCATACTCGAACCAAAATTGATCTATCAAACATGCATACTCATATGAATTCACGCACATCTATGTTATTTAATATGTAGGTATTACTGATCCATACATTTTAGTAGAACATAATTTGGTTAAATTTTTTTGAATTCAACCGTAAGATTTCAAGATCGTTGTATTTGTAAATCATATTATACATATAAAGGAGCAGAATTCTTTGTTGTGCTTTTGAAAGTATATATAAAAAATGATGTATATAGAATGTAATTCCAATTGAAAATGGATCCCGCCCGAAAAAAATAGAATACAAATGGGATTCGAATTGAGTTGGCACGGTAAACGTGCACTCTGCAAAATTTGAACGAAGCGGGGAAAGTCGCAGTAACCGCCCGAAACCAAAATCTGCGAGATGGAAATCACTACTGCCTATCCCTGCCACGCAAAGCCTATCTACTGGATTTCTATAGGTTTCGATAGGGGTAGGTTTGTAATTTCACCCAAACGTGACGTAACCGCCTCTCACCCGGATTCATACACGGTGGGCGCCAAAACACAGTGTGTCCTCGGCCGAAATCGACTCCCTCCCCGATTCATATTCATACACGGTGGGCGCCAAAATCAAACTCTCATCGGCAAATATTCGGTGTATGCGAAATTACCGTCCTATCCCCAACCGACTAATGTTGCTGTGATGTAGTATAAATTCGAAACGGGGGCTAAGTTTGTAAATTTCCTCGCATTTGAGACAAGCGCGCCTTGAATACATGGTTCCCCCCTTCCTCTCTACCTCCCTTTTCCCCATTCGTACTCCGTGGGCGCCAAAACACCCTCTCCACCCCACCCTCCTCCGTCCGCCCGTCCAAGCACCCATCCACTGCCGTCCTCCTCCACCATGCCGGAGCTGATACCCCGACGCCGCCGTCCATTACAAGAGGTCGACCTCTCTCATCCACTCCTTCGGACCGGGATCCTTGCATCCCGTCCTCTCGCTTCATCCCCCCCATCGTCCACCTTGCCGGCGCCACTCCTATGACCGTCTCGTCCACCGCGCCTCGCCGCCACCGTCTACCCTCCTAGTTCTGCTTCCACGCCGCCGACAGCCATCGCTACCGCAGCACCGTCAAATTCTCAGCAGATGCGTAAACGGCGCCGCACCAGAGGCGGTACTTTTCAGATTCTGCTCAACTTATTTATCGCAGCAAGAAAATAGATCGCCACCGCATTACTCTGATTTCTTGTCTTGGTTGCGGTTGCCTTTGTCCGGTTTGCACCTTCAGATCCGCCATGGCACGCCAACACTATACTCCCAATGCTTATGGTTTTCCCTTTATATTCCACACTAGTTAAATCATAGTAGACTAAATTTCAAAATTGGGTCACTCGATTTTTCAGAGCTTGCGGAGTTCACGGCATGATCAAGGGGCTCGGGTGGTTGGGAGCCCACGAACTAAGAAAACTCTTGCTGGTGGGGGTTGGGGCGTGGGTGGGGGTGGGGTGGCGGAGGAACACAGCGGTTGGGGTCGGTGGTCCGCCGTGGCCCGTGCAAGGTGTTCTGTATGGGAAGAATCGAGACGAGGAAGAAGAAGGGTTAGGAGACGAGGATCTTCATCCAACCGCCAAATGGTCGAGAGACAGCTGGGAGTTGCATTCTTAGTGCGCTCTGGTTCATCATGTGGGCACTTGCAACCAACATTTTATTATCCAAAATCTGCTTGCTCTTCTTTACCATGTTCCTCTTCCGTTCTTCTTTAATATGTACTCTCTCGTTTTAAATACAAGTCTTTGTATAGATTCCACCATGGACTACATATGGAGCAAAATGAGTGAATCTACACTCTAAAATGTATCTGGATACATCTCAGATGTGATCCATAGTGGAAATCTCTACCAAGACTTATATTTTGGAACGGAGGGAGTATGCTAGTAGTACAATATGTTCCTTGTACTGAAGATGAGCAGGGACATTTGCAGTGTAGAGGTCTATATGGTCGGTTGTGATGGACACTTTGAGCCTCTTTGATTCGTAGGATCTTTGTAAACATAGGAATAGGATTTGTAGTGGCCTACCCACTTGAATCCTATAAGAATAGCAAGGAAATGCAGGGAGCTGTGTCGCCTTTGAGAGTTACACTGATATTAACAGTACCGCACCTTCACTTGAAGAGAGCTGGTATCCGAAGCCTTTCTAGCCGTACCGGCAATACTAGCACATATATTCCAGCAAGTTGCACGTTGCTGATTTTACTCTGATGCTTAAGGTTTTCCCGTTGTATCTACACTATGATCTGTGTAGCTGCTTTATGTCACACTAGCAGCAGTCCACTCTTCAAGCTAAACACTGCAATGACTTACAAAATTGGCACCAAGGCATTGAGTGCCATTCTGGATGCAATAAAACTCATACGCTCCCCACCTGTTGATTCTTGTTCAGAATATGATCCTAATGACTATTCTAACCTCGAGGAGTCAAAGGCAGATGGCCTGTCCTGTTCACCCATCAAGGTGCCTGTTCTAATTTGGCAAGGTTTTATTGATTGCGCGTATCTTGCATATGTTGTCTTGCATTTCTTCTACTTTGTTGCACCAACATCTGCTTAGTTTACTCATCATATAACTCCTAGTGGCGTCGGGGATGACACCACCGATCCTGACTACACAACCCCTAGTGGCGTCGGGGATGACACCACTGATGGTGCCGCCGAGGATGCCACCACTGATGATGGCAGCGCACGCACAGATGGCAGCCAACCGAAGAGGCAACGGAAGGACCGGCGCCCGAACGTGCTCAGCACCGTCAAGGAGGAATTTACTGAAGTGTCCTCCAAGGGGAATCCAACGGCGCCCAAAGAAATAGTCAAGGGGTACGCGGTTCAGCTCGGGTGCATTCTCCGGAGCACCGTCTCGGTCAACACCGAGAACCTAATGTTGGAAATATGCCCTAGAGGCAATAATAAAATGGTTATTATTATATTTCTTTGTTCATGATAATTGTCTATTGTTCATGCTATAATTGTATTATCCGGAAATCGTAATACATGTGTGAATGCATAGACCACAACAACTGTAACGCCCCCGATGCGGCTATATCTCCCACGTGTCGAGGCACGACTTAGAGGCATAACCGCATTGAAAGCAATGTCGCAAGTGAGGTAATCTTCACACAACCCATGTAATAATTAAGGGAAAGAGATACATAGCTGGCTTACAGTCGCCACTTCACACAAGACATAAATAAACATCCATCATTCGAGTACACTCAAGGTCCGACTACGGAACCAAAATAAAAGAAGATACCCCAAATGCTACACAGATCCCGAATCGTCCCAACTGGGCACCACTACTGATCATCGGGAAAAGACACATAGTAACGACCACGCCCTCGTCGAACTCCCACTTGAGCTCGGTTGCGCCACCTGCACCGCATCGCCGGAACCTGCAACTGTTTGGAAGTATCTGTGAGTCACGGGACTCAGCAATCTCACACCCGCGAGATCAAGACTATTTAAGCTTATAGGAAGGACAGAGTAGTAAAGTGGAGCTGCTGCAGCGACTAGCATATATGGTGGCTACTTAGCAAAAGAGAGCGAGAAGAGGAGCAAAGCACGGACGTGAAGCTAGTAGCGATCAAGAAGTGATCCTGAACTACTTACGCCGACATAACTCCAACACCGTGTTCACTTCCGGACTCCGCGAGAAGAGACCATCACGGTTACACACGCGTTGATGTGCATTTTAATTGAGGTCAACTTTGGGTTTTCTACAACCGACATTAACAAATTCCCATCTGCCTCATAACATGGGCACGGCTTTGAAAGATATTACCCTGCAGGGTGTCCCAACTTAGCCCATTATAAGCTCTCACGGTCAACGAAGGATATTCCTTCTACCGGAAGACCCGATCAATCTCGGAATCCGGACTACAAGACATTTCGACAGAATAAAACAAGACCAGCAAAGCCGCCCGATTGTGCCGACAAATCCCGATAGGAGCTGCACATATCTCGCTCTCGTGGCACATCCGGATAAGTCAAGCTACGAGTAAAACCAAGCCTCGAGTTTCCTCGTGGTGGCCCCAAGAGGTTGCTCGGTTCGGGCCAGCACTCGAAGGAGCACCGTCCGGGGGTTAAAATAAAGATGACCCTCGAGCTCGCGAAACCCGGGGAAAAAGGCTTAGGTGGCAAATGGTAAAACCAATGTTGGGCCTTCTTTGGACGAGTCTTATTCAAAGCGAACTGTCAAGGGGTCCCATAAATCACCCAACCGTAAGGAACGTGAAATCAAGGAACATAACACCGTATGACGGAAACTAGGTGGCAAGAGGAACAAAACACTGCATAAGGCCGAGCCTTCCACCCTTTACCAAATATATAGATGTATTAATTATAGCAGATATGTATATTGTGATATCCCCAACAAGTAATCATGTTCCAACAAGGAACAACATCTCCATGTTCCAACAAGGAACAAACTTCAGCTTCACCTGCAACTAGCAACGCTATAAGAGGGCTGAGCAAAGCGGTAACATAGCCAATCAACGGTTTGCTAGGAAAAGATGGTTAGGGGCCGACATGGCAATATGGGTGGCATGATATAGCAAGTGGTAGGCATCGCAGCATACGCATAGCAAAAGAGCGAGCAACTAGCATAGCAAAGATATAAGTGATTTCGAGGGTATGGTCATCTTGCTCGCAATGTTCTCGAGTTGTCGAAAGCTTGATCCTCGTAGCGTTCTCAACAGGTTCCTCGCTCACGCACTCGCCTCCGCCTCTACCCAAAGCAACAACACAAACAAAGGAACCACAATAAATCACGGTGCAATGCACAATCAACATGATGCAAAACATGACATGATATGCGGATGTGATATGCAATGCGTATAAAGCGCCCGGAAGGAAAATGATGAACCAGGCATCAACTTGGCAAACCAAGCATGCCACTGGAAAGATGAGATGATTTCGGTTGAAATCGATATAAAGATCACCGGAATCGGATGCACGGTTTGCAAATGGCAAGCAAAACAAGAATGGCACAAATCTGCCATTAACAGCATGATGCTACTTAGCAAGCAACAATTAATTAAGCTACTGCACCCAAACTTATCAACAAAGTACATGGCAGCGATCTACATAAGATGCTCGACAAAAGATGAGCACTGAGCTACGGCTAGTTCACATCATAACAGCTTCAAACAAGCATGGCAAAAGTGCTCAAAATATCAGGCTGGACATGGCAAAAACAGCATCAAGTTGCAATGTTCAGAGCAACAAAACTTGATGCTAAAGGAACTTAAAATAGCAAAACAAGGCATGGCATGAATCTACTCAAAGCATAAAACAAAAGTCCATTACTGACCATAAGCCAAAAAGGATCATAAAATATAGTAACACCCATGTTAATATTGAAAGTTTCGTTAACAGATTCAGCAACATGGCATGTCAAAAACTGATAACGAGTAGGCATATTTACAAGCTCAATGCACTCACTACAGAGACTTATATGATAAACTAAGCATACATACATCAAGAAGACATGGCATAGAAGACATACATGGCAAGAACAATAACATAGCATATACGGATCAACCACAACAAGCTTGGCAAAATTGAATAACATGTAAACAATCTGCCAGGAAACATTTGATAGCAAAAGTAGAGCTCGATTGACTCAAGCTATGGCACTCCATAATTGCAAACAAAGGCATGGATGGATAGAGCAAGGCATGTTTTACAAAACATCCTTACTGAAGTATCTCAAAATATGCATGGATCTCTTGGTATCATCAAGTTAACATGGCATCAAAATATCAGCTAAACAGGGCTGAAATCAGCAACATCAGGAAGCCTACTTTGCATGCTTGTGCTAGTCACCACATAGATCACAAAAATACATGGCATACACCCCTGGAAAGATGGCATGGCATATTTCAAAACACATGTAGGACTCAAATTCATAGGATGCTCACATCAATCATGGCAAAAATAACAAAAGTGCAAGTTCTGTTAAGAAACAGAAACTAACATCACATAGCACTCTTCTAACAGCATTTCGGGCATCAAGATGAGCTCAAATGAAAATGATGCACTGAGATGAAATGATCTACTCTTCGAGACGAACATTTTGATATATTATACGCGGAAAATGGATCTACAGATGCAAAGATATAGCATGAAGAAAATGACACAAAATAACATCGATATAAAAAACTTAGTAGAAAAAGGAGGGGGGAGAAGTCAACGGGATCGGATCCGGATCGGGCCGATCCGGATCGAGCGGCGGCGACGGCGGTTCCTCGCCGGAGAGGAGACGGGCCGGGGCAGGGCCGGGCGGAGGAGGGGACGGCGGCGGCGGCGGGCTGGCGCGCCGGGCCGGCGGCGGGGGCGGCGACCACCGCGAGCGAGGCGGCCAGGCCGCTGGCGGCGCCGGCGCGGCGCGGCGGCGGCGGCGGCGGCGGGCGGCGGCGGCGGGCGCGGAGGCGCGGTGGGGCGGCGCGCGGACGGGCGCGGCCACGGGCAAGGCGGCGCGGCGACGGGGGCGGAAGGGCCGGGGCGGCCGTGGCTCATGGGCTCAAGGGCGGCGCTGGAGGCGAGGCCGATGGCGGCCTCCCACTGGCTGTGGGCGGCGGCGGGTCGTGTCCGGCGGCGGACGGACGTCCGTGGGCGCGGGGACAGATTTTAGGGTTTCGGGAGGAATGATCCGGATTTGGAGGGGGTTTGCTTAAATAGGCATAGAGGAGCTAGGAGAGTCCAAATGAGGTGTAGTTTTCCACACGATCGTGATCGAACGACGGAGAGCATGGAAGTGACTTAGATGGGTTATTGGGCTGTTTTGGAGGGGTGTTGGGCTGCAACTTCAAAGAGGCCTTTGCGAGAGAGCGGTTAACCGTTGGAGTACCAAACGAGCTCCCAATGACCCGAAACTTGACCGGTGGTCTACGGGTGGTATACCAAGGCCACTAGACAAACCTCGGTCCATTTCGAGAAGGTTTAGTACCCGCACGGAAAAAACGTAAAAGGGCCGCCGGGGAGATAGGAGTGCCGGATTGCAAAACGGACAACGGAAAAATGCTCGGAATCATGAGACGAACACGTATGCAAATGCGATGCACATGATGACATGATAAAAATGCATGACATGGACAAAAGCAAAAGGAGAAAGACCCATCCACGGAGGGAATATCATATAACAATGCCGAAATGGCAAGAGTTGGAGTTACAAATATGGAAAGTTACTCCGGGTGTTACAACACTCCACCACTACAAGAGGATCTCGCCCCGAGATCTAGGACTGAAAGAACTCCGATATTCGAACGGAGGTGATCCTCGCGCCCCGTGTAGCTTCTCGGTCGGAATGGTGTGACCACTTCACTTTCAGGAATTTGATTGACTTGTTGCGAGTCTTGCGCTCGGTTTCTTCAAGAATAGCAACGGGGTGCTCATGGTAAGAGAGATCTTCTTGAAGGTCAATCTCTTGAAGTTGATAGTGCGTTCAGAGTCTTGAAGCACTTGCGAAGTTGTGACACGTGAAACACATCGCACGCTTGCAAAGTTGGATGGAAGCTCGTTGATAGGCGAGATCGCCTCTTTTGCCAATGATCTTGAAAGGACCCACGATCTAGGGGCAAGCTTCCTTTGATACCGGGTTTACGAGTGCCTTTCATTGAGAGACGCGAGGTAGACATGGTCTCCGATTTCAAAAGCCACATCACCGTGCTTATCATCATAATAGCTCTTCCGCGCGATTATGCGGCTTTGAGATTCTCACGAATGACTTGGCACATTTCTTCCGCTTCGTGATCAAGTCGCTGCCAAGAAGTTGGCGTTCACCGCCCGAGCACCAATTGAGAGGAGTACGGCACTTTCGCCATAGAGAATTTCAATGGGGCCTTGCCCAACTCGCTTGGAAGCTGTTGTTGTAGGAGAACTCGGCATATGGAAGACAATCTTCCCACTTCATACCGAAAGAAATGACACAAGCCCGAGCATATCTTCAAGGATTTGATTTACTCGCTCAACTTGGCCACTTGTTTGAGGATGGAAAGCTGTCTTTGAAACGAATGTTGGTGCCCATGGCCTTCAAAAGAATCCCAAAACTTGGAGGTAAAGATGCTGCCACGGTCTCAAGAGATCACTTGTGGAATGCCGTGCAAGGAGACAATCCTCGAGGTGTATAACTCGCCAACCGAGCTGCTGTGATAGATTCTTTGATAGGAAGAAAATGAGCCACTTTAGTAAGCTTGTCAATGACAACGAAGATAGCATCATTTCCACGCTTGGACTTTGGAAACCCAGTCACGAAGTCCATCTCAATATGATCAAACTTCCATTCTGGAATAGCAAGAGGTTGGAGGAGACCAGCTGGTCTTTGGTGTTCTGCTTTCACTTTTCTGCAGACATCACACTCATTCACGAATTGAGCAATTTCTCGCTTCATTCGAGTCCACCAATATGACTGCTTGAGGTCATGGTACATCTTCGCATTTCTTCGGGATGAATGGATAGAAGCGAATTGTGAGCCTCGCTCATAATGACTTTTCTCAGATCACCCTTAGGAACCACAATCCGTCCTCAAAGAAAAGAGTATCTTTGTCATCAATGTGGAAGCACTTGTACTTGAAATGCCCTTGTCGATACCACGCTTCACCTTTTTCACCATGGTATCCAGAAGTTGAGCCTCACGAATCTGATCTTCCAAAGTAGGAGAGACTATGAGGTTGGCAAGAAAGCCTTGAGGAACAACTTGAAGATTCAGCTTATGGAAAGCTTCACAGAGATCCGCCGAAAGGGCTTGAGGATTAGACTGTTGCAGTAAGCCTTCCTGCTCAAAGCATCTGCAATGACATTGGCCTTGCCCGGAGTATATTCAATACTTGGGTTGTACTCTTGAATCATTTCGACCCATCGAGTCTGCCTGAGGTTGAGGTTGGGCTGGGTGAAGATATACTTGAGACTCTTGTGATCGGTGAAAATGTCCACTTTCCTTCCCAACAAGAGATGTCTCCACGTTATCAATGCATGGACAACTGCCGCCAACTCAAGATCGTGAGTGGGGTAGTTCTTTTCGTTGGGCTTCAATCAAGCGAGAAGTATAAGCCACAACTCTCTTCTCTTGCATTAACACAAAGACCGAGACCTTGAAGAGAAGCATCACGTAAAACTTCAAATGGCTTGGATTCATCAGAGGAGTCAAGACAGAGCTGTGACGAGTTTCTCTTTGAGGGTATTGAAAGCAACGCCACACTCAAGAGACCGACATACTTCACATGCTTCGGAGGAGGTTGGAAAGAGGCTTTGCAATCTTGGAGAAGTTCTCAACGAATCTTCGCAATAGCTTGCAAGACCAAGAAAATCATGGAGCTGCTTGACATTCCGAGGAGGTTCCCAATTCACAATTGCGGACACCTTCTCGGATTAACAGCGATGCCCTTGGCGGAGATGATATGACCAAGATAAAGCACTTCATCAAGCCAAAATTCACATTTGGAGAACTTAGCATAGAATTGGTACTCTCTGAGCTTGTCTAGCACCAATCGCAAATGTTTGGCATGATCCTTCTTATTCTTGGAGAAGACCAAAATATCATCAAGATAGACCAAGACGAATTCATTGGTGTAGGGGTTGAATATGAAGTTCATCATCCGAGAGAATGTTGGAGGAGCATTGACAAGGCCGAAAGACATGACAGTATATTCATAAGAACCAAAGCTTGTTCGAATGCTGTCTTGGGAATATCTTGTTCACGAATGCGAATCGATGATACCCCATACGAAGGTCAAGCTTGAGAACACTTTAGCACCTTTGAGTTGCTCGAAAAGCTCATTGATGTTGGGAAGTGGATACTTGTTCTTGATTGTCTTCTTATTCAATGGACGGTAATCGACGCAAAGTCGGTCCGTGCCATCCTTCTTCCGGACAAAAGAACACCACAACCCCAAGGAGATGAACTCGGTCCGATCAAACCCAGACGCTCTTGTTCATCGAGCTGCTTCTTCAATTCCTTCAGCTCATCAGGTCCAAGCTTGTATGGACGCTTGCAAAGGGGTTCAATGCGGTGCTCAAGATCGATAACGAACTCAATCGCCGATGAGGAGGCATACCCGGAAGCTCTTCCGAAAGACATCTTGGTACTCACAAACGATTGGAATCGAGAGATGGCATCCAATTCGCCCTTCTCATTGAGAGAAAACAACCAAATGGTTTCATCACGAGCGCATAGATGATCACATCATTAGAAGAGTGAGTCAATTGAATTTCCACAGCAGCACAATCAAGCTGAGCTTTGTGCCGATAAAGCCACCCATTCCGAGAATAAGATCAATATCCGAGTCACCAAGGACAATAGGTTTAGAAAGAAATCTATAATCGCCCATCTTGATAGAAACATCCGAACCACCAAACTGGAGCTCAACCGCTTACCCGGAGAAATGACATCCATGGGTTTCCCAAATGAGAAGAAGTGAATTCATGCTTGGCAAAAACGGTCTTGACATGAAACAATGCGATGCACCAAGATCAAATAAGACTTTTGCAGAATATCATTAATCGAGAGATTACCCATGATCACATCGGAAGAATCCTCCGCTTGAGCTGCATTCATCATATTGACCTTGGCATGCTTTGGATTATGCTTGACCACCGCATTGCTGGAAGATTTCACAGAGGAGGAGGCGGAAGACGCCTCTGGTTGAAGCACTTGTTCGCATAGTGACCTTTCTGCTGACATTTGTTGCAAGTCACCTCAGAGAGCGGACGGTGGTAAGGAGCACTTGACCTTGGAGCTTGAGAATTAGACTTGTTCTGATAGCTTGGGTTGGGTGGGTGGGAAGATCCACGGCCACCTGAGTTCTTCTGCTGATAAGGCTGACGGAACGGAGGAGGAGGAAGGTAGAACTTCTGCTGCTTAGCTGCCACCTGAGAGGAAGAAGAAGACTGAACTGCATCCCTGATTCTCTTCTTAGAAGCCTCACATTTGAGCTGGGCAGCTTCTTGCTTCAAAGCCATGTTGTAGAAATCATCATACTTATCTGGCTCAAAAAGCACAAGAGCTAATTGCAGATCTTCTCTCGCACCACCTCTGAATTGATAGATCATACTCTTTTCATCGTGCACGCCTTGCTTAGCAAAACGAAGCGAAGCTTCGAACTGGATATTGTATTGATAGACAGACATGTTGCCCTGCTTGAGATTGCGGAACTCCTCACGCTTGCTCTCAACAACACTTTTCGAATGTGGTGAGCTCAAATCTCGGCGAACTCATCCTGTAATGACACGACCTCCTCTCGAATCTTTGTATTGTCGGTACCACTCAGCAGCTTGATCCTTGAGTTGAAACGATGCAAACTTGACAAAGTCCTCGTGTCCGACATTGCTACAATCAAAATGCTTGCAGATGTCCACTAACCAATCGTCGGCGTCTGTGGCCTCGACACGTAAACCGAAAGACTTCGCTGATTAGCGAGGAACCGATCGAGAGTAGCAAAGTGCGGCTGATTGTTGCCTTGACCTTGATTTCCTTGATTGCCTTGCCCTCGAGTACGCTTCTTGCAAGAGCTGCAAAATCATCGAGCATTGGCATTGGTGGCTGCCATGATAGCTTGCCGTGCCTCCGAGGCGGAGGTGGAGGTGGAGGTTGACCGATCCCCATCATTGCGATCCGGATTCGACGCGTTGGCGGAGCCATCTCAAGAGGGTGACATCCGTTAGTCCTTTGATAGACAAAAGATAAGTAGAATCAACGGATAGAAATTGCAACATATAGTCTTCACAATAAACATTCAACAAGAATGAACGAATGAATTCCAAAGTTAATCATCACACGCCCATTAAGGTGAGAAGCCACTTAGATAAAGATATGGAAACAACATCTGTCTTAGAAACAAATCGAATATCATAACTGAAAACAAAAGATTGGCCTCTAGAATGAGCCGAACAAACACATGATAGAGATTTCGCCCAAAGTGTTCGTGATGGGGCCCACACGGACACGACGTATAGCGGACGTCACGAATGACAAACAAGACGCCCCGAATCAGCATAGCCAAGGATTCTTTAAGACGCCTCGCGACCATCAGAATCGACCGTGAATGGGCGGACCACTAGACGTTGAACCCCAATCTCAAATCATACATCCGTCGGAAAGAATATCCTGTAAGCTACTAGAATTCCCACCTATAAACTCCCTAAACTTTCGGTTATGCAATCTGTGTTGGGGATACAGGGACACAAAATATATCACCCAAACTAACAATACCTAGATCCAATTGTATCCATCCGTCAACACATAACCAAGAAATCCTCGAAATCGTGTACCTCGACCTTCAAAAACATCCGTTATACAAGTCATGGCAATACTCCCTTTTCGCCTCGAGATCGGGCTATCGGGTTATCTCACCAACAACTGCACAAAAGAGATTTCGATGTCGGCAAAACTCGGTATTCCAGAATCGCAACGATAAAATTGTGACGACAACACCTCGGAGCTCAACTCCCGGACACCGCCACAACCCCTAAATGTCGAGGCACCAAGAACAATGTTCTCGCCACAAAACCATCGAACAATTCCAAGATACCCACGTGATCCTAAAAATTTTTTAGTGAAATTTGAGGAGAGAAGAGTCAAAACTCTCACGTCAGATACCTCACCAGAGCGACGAAGGGACTGGGAGTAAAAAGAATCCTACTCTCGATATATATAAACCTAAGACTCAAAACATTTTCCATTCTAGACTCAACAACGCCAAAGAAACAATCAAGTAGGGGCTCCTAAGTCGGGAAGGCTCGATTACCAACTTGTAACGCCCGATGCGGCTATATCTCCCACGTGTCGAGGCACGACTTAGAGGCATAACCGCATTGAAAGCAATGTCGCAAGTGAGGTAATCTTCACACAACCCATGTAATAATTAAGGAAAGAGATACATAGTTGGCTTACAATGCCACTTCACACAAGACATAAATAAACATCCATCATTCAGAGTACACTCAAGGTCCGACTACGGAACCAAAATAAAAGAAGATACCCCAAATGCTACACAGATCCCGAATCGTCCCAACTGGGCACCACTATCGATCATCGGAAAAGACACATAGTAACGACCACGTTCCTCGTCGAACTCCCACTTGAGCTCGGTTGCGCCACCGCACCGCATCGCCGGAACTCGCAACTGTTTGAAGTATCTGTGAGTCACGGGACTCAGCAATCTCACACCCGCGAGATCAAGACTATTTAAGCTTATAGGAAGGACAGAGTAGTAAAGTGGAGCTGCTGCAAGCGACTAGCATATATGGTGGCTACTTCAAAAAGAGAGCGAGAAGAGGAGCAAAGCACGGACGTGAAGCTAGTAGCGATCAAGAAGTGATCCCGAACTACTTACGCCGACATAACTCCAACACCGTGTTCACTTCCGGACTCCGAGAAGAGACCATCACGGTTACACACGCGTTGATGTGTATTTTAATTGAGGTCAACTTTGGGTTTTCTACAACCGACATTAACAAATTCCCATCTGCCTCATAACCATGGGCACGGCTTTGAAAGATATTACCCGCAGGGTGTCCCAACTTAGCCCATTATAAGCTCTCACGGTCAACGAAGGATATTCCTTCTACCGGGAAGACCCGATCAATCTCGGAATCCCGGACTACAAGACATTTCGACAGCAATAAAACAAGACCAGCAAAGCCGCCCGATTGTGCCGACAAATCCCGATAGGAGCTGCACATATCTCGTTCTCAGGGCACATCCGGATAAGTCAAGCTACGAGTAAAACCAAGCCTCGAGTTTCCCCGTGGTGGCCCCGCAGGCTGCTCGGTTCAGGCCAGCACTCGAAGGAGCACTGGTCCGGGGGGGTTAAAATAAAGATGACCCTCGGGCTCGCGAAAACCCGGGGGAAAAAGGCTTAGGTGGCAAATGGTAAAACCAATGTTGGGCCTTGCTGGACGAGTCTTATTCAAAGCGAACTGTCAAGGGGGTCCCATAAATCACCCAACCGTGTAAGGAACGCGAAATCAAGGAACATAACACCGGTATGACGGAAACTAGGGTGGCAAGAGTGGAACAAAACACCAGGCATAAGGCCGAGCCTTCCACCCTTTACCAAATATATAGATGTATTAATTATAGCAGATATATATTGTGATATCCCCAACAAGTAAACATGTTCCAACAAGGAACAACATCTCCATGTTCCAACAAGGAACAAACTTCAGCTTCACCGCAACTAGCAACGCTATAAGAGGGCTGAGCAAAGCGGTAACATAGCCAATCAACGGTTTGCTAGGAAAAGATGGTTAGGGCTGACATGGCAATATGGGTGGCATGATATAGCAAGTGGTAGGCATCGCAGCATAGGCATAGCAAAAGAGCGAGCAACTAGCATAGCAAAGATAGAAGTGATTTCGAGGGTATGGTCATCTTGCTCGCAATGTTCTCGAGTTGTCGAAAGCTTGATCCTCGTAAGCGTTCTCAACAGGTTCCTCATTCACGTACTCGCCTCCGGCTCTACCCAAAGCAACAACACAAACAAAGGAACCACAATAAATCACGGTGCAATGCACAATCAACATGATGCAAAACATGACATGATATGCGGATGTGATATGCAATGCGATAAAGGCCCGAAGGAAAATGATGAACCAGGCATCAACTTGGCAAACCAAGCATGCCACTGAAAGATGAGATGATTTCGCTTGAAATCGATATAAAGATCACCGAATCGGATGCACGGTTTGCAAATGACAAGCAAAACAAGAATGGCACAAATCTGCCATTAACAGCATGATGCCACATAGCAAGCAACAATTAATTAAGCTACTGCACCCAAACGTATCAACAAAGTACATGGCAGTGATCTACACAAGATGCTCGACAAAAGATGAGCACTGAGCTACGGCTAGTTCACATCATAACAGGTTCAAACAAGCATGGCAAAAGTGCACAAAATATCAGGCTGGACATGGCAAAACAGCATCAGGTTGCAATGTTCAGAGCAACAAAACTACATGCTACAGGAACTTACAATAGCAAAACAAGGCATGGCATGAATCTACTCAAAGCATAGAACAAAAGTCCCTTACTGACCATAAGCCAAAAGGATCAGAAAATATAGTAACACCCATGTCAATATTGAAAGTTTCATAACAGATTCAGCAACATGGCATGTCAAAACTGATAACGAGTAGGCATGTTTACAAGCTCAATGCACTCACTACAGAGACTTATATGATAAACTAAGCATACATACATCAAGAAGACATGGCATAGAAGACATACATGGGAAGAACAATAACATAGCATATACGGATCAACCACAACAAGCTTGGCAAAATTGAATAACATGTAAACAATCTGCCAGGAAACATTTGATAGCAAAAGTAGAGCTCGATTGACTCAAGCTATGGCACTCCATAATTGCAAACAAAGGCATGGATGGATAGAGCAAGGCATGTTTTACAAAACATCCTTACTGAAGTATCTCAAAATATGCATGGATCTCTTGGTATCATCAAGTTAACATGGCATCAAAATATCAGCTAAACAGGGCTGAAATCAGCAACATCAGGAAGCCTACTTTGCATGCTTGTGCTAGTCACCACATAGATCACAAAAATAAATGGCATACACCCCTGGAAAGATGGCATGGCATATTTCAAAACACATGTAGGACTCAAATTCATAGGATGCTCACATCAATCATGGCAAAAATAACAAAAGTGCAAGTTCTGTTAAGAAACAGAAACTAACATCACATAGCACTCTTCTAACATCATTTCGGGCATCAAGATGAGCTCAAATGAAAATGACGCAATGAGATGAAATGATCTACTCTTCGAGACGAACATTTTGATATATTATACGCGCAAAATGGATCTACATATGCAAAGATATAGCATGAAGAAAATGACACAAAATATCATCGATATAAAAAACTTAGTAGAAAAAGGAGGGGGGAGAAGTCAACGGGATCGGATCCGGATCGGGCCGATCCGGATCGAGCGGCGGCGGCGGCGATTCCTCGCCGGAGAGGAGACGGCAGACAGGGCCGCGCGCGGAGGAGGGACGGCGGCGGCGGCGGGCGGGCGGCCGGCCGCCGAGGCGGCGGCGGCGACGACACGGCGGCGGGCGAGGGAGGCCGGGCGGCCGCTGGCGGCAAGGGCGGGCGCCGGGCGGCGGCGGCGGCGAGCGCGAGGCGGGGCGGGGCGGCGCTGGCCGGCGGGCGGCGCTGCGGGCAAGGCGGCTCAGCGACGGGACGGAAGCCGGCCGGGGCGGGCGTGGGCTGGCAAGGGCGGCGGCTGGAGGTGCAGGCTACGTGGCGGCCTCCCACTCGGCTGCGGGCGGCGGCGGCGGCGTGTCCGCGGTGGCGGACGTGTCCGCGGGCGAGGGACAGATTTTAGGGTTTCGGGAGGAATGATCCGGATTTGGAGGGGTTTGCTTAAATAGGCATAGAGGAGCTAGGAGAGTCCAAATGAGGTGTAGTTTTCGCACGATCGTGATCGAACGACGGAGAGCATGGAAGTGACTTAGATGGGTTATTGGGCTGTTTTGGAGGGGTGTTGGGCTGCAACTTCAAAGAGGCCTTTGCGAGAGAGCGGTTAACCGTTGGAGTACCAAACGAGCTCCCAATGACCCGAAACTTGACCGGTGGTCTACGGGTGGTATACCAAGGCCACTAGACAAACCTCGGTCCATTTCGAGAAGGTTTAGTACCCGCACACGGAAAAACGTAAAAGGGGCCGCCGGGGGAGATAGGAGTGCCGGATTGCAAAACGGACAACGGGAAAAATGCTCGGAATCATGAGACGAACACGTATGCAAATGCGATGCACATGATGACATGATAAAAATGCATGACATGGACAAAAAGCAAAAAGGAGAAAGACCCAACCATGGAGGGAATATCATATAACAATGCCGAAAATGGCAAGAGTTGGAGTTACAAATATGGAAAGTTACTTCCGGGGTGTTACAACAAGTCCCTAGTGAGCCTCTAGTTGACTAGCTCGTTGATCAACAGATAGTCATGGTTTCCTGACTATGGACATTGGATGTCATTGATAACGGGATCACATCATTAGGAGAATGATGTGATGGACAAGACCCAATCATAAGCATAGCACAAAGATCGTGTAGTTCGTTTCGCTAGAGCTTTTCCAAATGTCAAGTATCATTTCCTTAGACCATGAGATTGTGCAACTCCCGGATACTGTAGGAGTGCTTTGGGTGTGCCAAACGTCACAAGTAACTGGGTGGCTATAAAGGTGCACTACGGGTATCTCCGAAAGTGTCTGTTGGGTTGGCACGAATCGAGAGTGGGATTTGTTACTCCGTATGACGGAGAGGTATCTCTGGGCCCACTCGGTAATGCATCATCATAATGAGCTCTGTGTGACCAAGTGTCTGGTCACGGGATCATGCATTACGGTACGAGTAAAGTGACTTGCCGGTAACGAGATTAAACGAGGTATTGGGATACCGACGATCGAGTCTCAGGCAAGTAACTTACCGATTGACAAAGGGAATTGTATACGGGATTGATTGAATCCTTGACATCATGGTTCATCCGATGAGATCATCGAGGAGCATGTGGGAGCCAACATGGGTATCCAGATCCCGCTGTTGGTTATTGACCGGAGAGGCGTCTCGGTCATGTCTGCATGTCTCCCGAACCCGTAGGGTCTACATACTTAAGATTCGGTGACGCTAGGGTTGTAGAGATATGAGTATGCAGTAACCCGAAAGTTGTTCGGAGTCCCGTATGAGATCCCGTACGTCACGAGGAGTTCCGGAATGGTCCGGAGGTGAAGAATTATGTATAGGAAGTCAGGTTTCGGCCATCAGGAAAGTTTTGGGGTCACCGGTATTGTACCGGACCGCCGGAAGGGTCCTGGGTCCACCGGTGGGGCCACCTATCCGGAGGGCCCCATGGGCTGAAGTGGAGGGGAACCAGCCTGGTGGCTGGTGCGCCTCTCTTTCCCCCTGCGCCTAGGGTTGGGAACCCTAGGCGTGGGGCGCCCCACCGGCTTGGGGGAAGCCACCCAGCCGCCGCCCCTTGGAGATCCCATCTCAGGGCTGGCGCCCCTAGGGGCCTATATAAGGGGAGGGAGGCAGCCGCACCCATAAGTCTTGGCGCCCCTCTCCCTGCTACACCTCTCCTCTCGCAGGCTCGGCAAGCCCCGCCGAGATCGCTGCTGCATCCACCACCACTGTCAGGTCTGCTGATCTCCGCCAACCTCTCCTTCCCCTTGCTAGATCAAGAAGGAGGAGACGCCTTCCCCAACCGCACGTGTGTTGAATGCGGAGGTGCTGTCCGCTCAGACTAGGATCATCGGTGATTTGGATCACGACGAGTACGACTCCTCAACCCTGTTCTCTTGAACGCTCCGCCGCGATCTACAAGGGTATGTAGATGCACTCCTTTCTCTCGTTGCTAGATGAACTCATAGATTGATCTTGGTGAAAGCGTAGAAAATTTTTATTTTCTACAACGTTCCCCAACAGTGGCATCATGAGCTAGGTCTAAGCGTAGTTCTCTTTGCACGAGTAGAACACAAATTTGTTGTGGGCGTAGATGTTGTCAACTTTCTTGCCACTACTAGTCTTATTTTGCATCAGCGGTATTAAGCGGCCCGGACCGACCTTACACGTACGCTTACGTGAGACAGGTTCCACCGACTAACATGCACTAGTTGCATAAGGTGGCTAGCGGGTGTCTGTCTCTCCCACTTTAGTTGGAGCGGATTCGATGAAAAGGGTCCTTATGAAGGGTAAATAGAAGTTGGGAAATCACGTTGTGGCTTTCACGTAGGTAAGAAAATGTTCTTGCTAGAACCCAATTGCAGCCACGTAAAAACTTGCAACAACAACTAGAGGACGTCTAACTTGTTTTTGCAGCAAGTGTTTTGTGATGTGATATGGCCAAAAGTTGTGATGAATGATGAATGATATATATGTGATGTATGAGATCATGTTCTTGTAATAGGAATCACAACTTGCATGTCAATGAGTATGACAACCGGCAGGAGCCATAGGAGTTGTCTTTATATTTTGTATGACCTGCGTGTCATTGAGAAACGCCATGTAAATTACTTTACTTTATTGCTAAACGCTGCTAGCCATAGTAGTAGAAGTAATAGTTCATGAAAGCAACTTCATGGAGACACGATGATGGAGATCATGGTGTCATGCCGGTGACGAAGATGATCATGGAGCCTCAAGATGGAGATCAAAGGAGCTATATGATATTGGCCATATCATGTCACTATTTGATTGCATGTGATGTTTATCATGTTTTTCATCTTGTTTACTTAGAACAACGGTAGTAAATAAGATGATCCTCATAATAATTTCAAGAAAAGTGTTCCCCTAATCAGCACCGTTGCGAAGGTTCGTTGTTTCAAGCACCACGTGATGATCGGGTGTGATAGATCCTAACGTCAATACAACGGGTGTAAGCCAGATTTACACACGCAATACACTTAGGTTGACTTGACGAGCCTAGCATGTACAGACATGGCGTCAGAACACGGAGGACCGAAAGGTCCAGCATGAGTCATATAGAAGATACGATCAACATGGAGATGTTCACCGATGTCGACTAGTCCGTCTCACGTGATGATCGGACACGGCCTAGTTGACTCGGATCATGTTTCACTTAGATGACTAGAGGGATGTCTAATCTGAGTGGGAGTTCATTGAATAATTTGATTAGATGAACTTAATTATCATGAACTTAGTCTAAAATCTTTACAATATGTCTTGTAGATCAAATGGCCCACGTTACCCTCAACTTCAACGTGTTCCTAGAGAAAACCAAGTTGAAAGATGATGGCAGCAACTATACGGACTGGGTCCGGAACCTGAGGATCATCCTCATAGCTGCCAAGAAAGATTATGTCCTAGAAGCACCGCTAGGTGAAGCACCAATCCTGCAGAACCAAGACGTTATGAACGCTATGCAGTCTCGTCTTGATGATTACTCCCTCGCTTAGTGCGGCATGCTTTACAGCTTAGAACCGGGCTCCAAAAGCGTTTTGAGCAACACAGAGCATATGAGATGTTCGAGGAGCTGAAAATGGTTTTCCAAGCTCATGCCCGGGTCGAGAGATATGAAGTCTCAGACAAATTCTTCAGCTGTAAGATGGAGGAAAATGGTTTGTCGGTGGAGCACATACTCAAGATGTCAAGGTTGCACAACCGCTGACTCAGCCGGAGTTAATCTCCGGATGACGCGTCATTGACAGAATCCTCCGCCGCTTCCACCGAGCTACAAGAGCTTTGTGATGAACTTCAATATGCAGGGGATGGAAAAGACCATTCCCGAGGTGTATTCAATACTGAAATCAGCGGAGGTGGAGATCAAAAAGGAACATCAAGTGTTGATGGTGAATAAAACCACTAAGTTCAAGAAAGGCAAGGGTAAGAAGAACTTCAATAAGGACGGCAAGGGAGTTGCCGCGCCCGGTAAGCCAGTTGTCGGGAAGAAGTCAAGCAATGGACCCAAGCCTGAAACTGAGTGCTTTTATTGCAAGGGACGTGGTCACTGGAAGCGGAACTGCCCCAAGTACTTAGCGGACAAGAAGGCCGGCAAAACCAAAGGTATATGTGATATACATGTAATTGATGTGTACCTTACCAAGACTGTATTAGCTCTTGGGTATTTGATACCGGTGCGGTTGCTCATATTTGTAACTCAAAGCAGAGCTGCGGAATAAGCGGAGATCGCGAAGGACGAGGTGATGATGCGCGCCGAATGGTTCCAAGGTCGATGTGATCGCCGCCGCACGCTGCCTCTACATTTACCTCACGGGATTAGTGTTAAACCTCAATAATTGTTATTTAGTACCAGCTTTGAGCATGAACGTTGTATCAGGATCTCGTTTAATTCAAGATGGCTACTCATTTAAATCCGAGAATAATGGTTGTTCTATTTATATAGTGATATGTTTTATGGTCATGCCCCGCTGGTGAATGGTTTATTCTTAATGAATCTCGAGCGTAATGTTACACATATTCATAGTGTGAATACCAAAAGATGTGAAGTTGATAACGATAGTCCCACATACTTGTGGCATCGCCGCCTTTGGTCACATTGGTGTCAAGCGCATGAAGAAGCTCCATGCTGATGGACTTTAGAGTCTCTCGATTATGAATCATTTGACACGTATAACCATGCCTCATGGGCAAATGACCAAGACTCCGCTTCTCCGAACGATGGAGCGAGCAACCAACTTATTGGAAATCATACATACCGATGTAAAAGCGGTCCAATGAGCGTTGAGGCTCATGGAGGATATCGTTATGTTCTCACTCTCACTGATGACTTGAGTAGATATGGGTATGTCTACTTGATGAAACACAAGTCTGAGACCTTTGAAAAGTTCAAGGAATTTTAGAATGAGGTAGAAATCAACGTGACCGAAAGATAAAGTTCTTACGATCTGATCGTGGGGGAGAATATTTAAGTCACGAATTTGGTGCGCACTTAAGGAAATGTGGAATCGCTTCACAACTCACGCTACCGAACATCTCAAAGATAATGGTGTATCCGAACGTCAGAATCGCACTCTATTGGATATGGTGCGATCTATGATGTCACTTACCGATTTACCGCTATCATTTTGGGGATACGCCTAGACACAGCTACATTCACTTTAAATAGGGCACCGCCTAAACTGCTGAGACGACACCGTATGAATTATGGTTTGAAAGAAACATAAGCTGTCGCTTCTAAAAGTTTGGTGATGCGATGCTTATGTCAAGAAACTCCAACCGAAAAGCTCGAACCCAAGTCGGAAAAATGCTTCTTCATAGGATACCCTAAGGAAACCATTGGGTATACCTTCTACTTAAGATCCAAGGCAAGATCTTTGTTGTTAAGAACGGGTCCTTTCGAGAAAGAGTTTCTCTCGAAGGACTAAGTGGGAGGAAAGTAGAGCTTGATGAAGTACTACCTCTTGAAACGGTAAGTAGCGCAACTCAGAAGAAGTTCCCGTGGTGCCTGCACCGCTAAGAGAGGAGGTTAATGATGATGATCAAGATACTTCGGATCAAGCTCCTCATGAACTTCAAGGTCCACAAGGACACGCCCGCACTGCAGTGGTACGGCAACCCTGTCTTGGAAATCATGTTGTTAGACAACGTGAACTTTCAACTATGAAGAAGCAATGGCGGCCCAGATTCCAATAAATGGCTTGAAGCCATGCAATCCGAGATAGGATCCATGTATGAAAACAAAGTATGGACTTTGATGACTTGCCCGTGATCGGCGAGCAATAGAAAACAAATGGATCTTTAAGAAGAAGACAGACGCGGATGGTAATGTTACCATATAAAAGCTCGACTTGTTGCTAAGGGTTATCGACAAGTTCAAGGGATTGACTACGATGAGACTTTCTCTCCCGTAGCGAAGCTGAAGTCCGCTCAATCATGTTAGCAATTGTCGATACTATGATTATGAGATATGGCAATGGACGCCAAAACAGCATTCCTTAACGGTCATCTTAAGGAAGAATCAGATATGATGCAGCCGAAGGTTTTGTCGACCACGAGAATGCTAATAAGGTATGCAAGCTCCAGCGATCCATTTATGGGCTGGTGCAAGCATCTCGAGTTGGAACATTTGCTTTGATGAGATGATCAAAGCGTTTAGTTTACGCAGACTTATGGAGAAGCCTGCGCTTACAAGAAAGTGAGTGGGAGCTCTGTAGCATATCTCATATTATATGTAGATGACATACTTTTGATGGGAAATGATATAGAACTTTTGGACAACATTAACGCCTACTTGAATAAGTGTTTTTCAATGAAGGACCTTGGAGAAGCTGCTTACATATTAGGCATCAAGATCTATAGGGATAGATCGAGACGCCTCATAGGTCTTTCACAATGCACATACCTTGATAAGATATTGAAGACGTTCAATATGGATTAGTCCAAGAAAGGGTTCTTGCCTGTATTGCAAGGTGTGAGATTGAGCTCGGCTCAATGCCCGACTACGGTAGAAGATAAAGAAGAGATGAGTGTCATCCCCTATGCCTCAGCCATGGGGTCTATTATGTATGCCATGCTGTGTACCAGACCTGATGTAAACCTTGCCGTAAGTTTGGTAGGAAGGTACCAAAGTAATCCCGGCAAGGAACACTAGACAGCGGTCAAGAACATCCTAAAGTAATTGAAAAGGACTAAGGATATGTTTCTCGTTTATGGAGGTGATGAAGAGCTCGTCGTAAAGCGTTACGTCAATGCTAGCTTCGACACAGATCTGGATGACTCTAAGTCACAAACCGGATACGTGTATATTTTGAATGGTGGGGCAGTAAGCTGGTGCAGTTGCAAGCAGAGCGTGGTGGCGGGATCTACATGTGAAGCGGAGTACATGGCAGCCTCGGAGGCAGCGCATGAAGCAATCTGGGTGAAGGAGTTCATCACCGACCTAGGAGTCATATCCAATGCGTCGGGGCCGATCGCACTCTTCTGTGACAACACTGGAGCTATTGCACTTGCCAAGGAGCCTAGGTTTCACAAGAAGACAAGGCACATCAAGCGTCGCTTCAACTCCATTCGTGAAAATGTTCAAGATGGAGACATAGATATTTGTAAAGTACATACGGACCTGAATGTAGCAGATCCGTTGACTAAAGCTCTCCCTAGAGCAAAACATGATCAACACCAGAATGCTATGGGTGTTCGATTCATCACAATGTAACTAGAATATTGACTCTAGTGCAAGTGGGAGTCTGTTGGAAATATGCCCTAGAGGCAATAATAAAATGGTTATTATTATATTTCTTTGTTCATGATAATTGTCTATTGTTCATGCTATAATTGTATTATCCGGAAATCGTAATACATGTGTGAATGCATAGACCACAACAAGTCCCTAGTGAGCCTCTAGTTGACTAGCTCGTTGATCAACAGATAGTCATGGTTTCCTAACTATGGACATTGGATGTCATTGATAACGGGATCACATCATTAGGAGAATGATGTGATGGACAAGACCCAATCATAAGCATAGCACAAAGATCGTGTAGTTCGTTTCGCTAGAGCTTTTCCAAATGTCAAGTATCATTTCCTTAGACCATCAGATTGTGCAACTCCCGGATACCGTAGGAGTACTTTGGGTGTGCCAAACGTCACAACGTAACCGGGTGGCTATAAAGGTGCACTACGGGTATCTCCGAAAGTGTCTGCTGGGTTGGCACGAATCGAGGCTGGGATTTGTCACTCCGTATGACGAAGAGGTATCTCTGGGCCCACTCGGTAATGCATCATCATAATGAGCTCTATGTGACCAAGTGTCTGGTCACGGGATCATGCATTACGGTACAAGTAAAGTGACTTGACGGTAACGAGATTAAACGAGGTATTGGGATACCGATGATCGAGTCTCGGGCAAGTAACGTACCGATTGACAGAGGGAATTGTATACGGGATTGATTGAATCCTCGACATCGTGCTTCATCCGATGAGATCATCGAGGAGCATGTGGGAGCCAACATGGGTATCCAGATCCCGCTGTTGGTTATTGACCGGAGAGGCGTCTCGGTCATGTATGCATGTCTCCTGAACCCGTAGGGTCTACACACTTAAGGTTCGGTGACGCTAGGGTTGTAGAGATATGAGTATGCAGTAACCCGAAAGTTGTTCGGAGTCCCGGATGAGATCCCGGACGCCACGAGGAGTTCCGGAATGGTCCGGAGGTGAAGAATTATGTATAGGAAGTCAGGTTTCGGCCATCGGGAAAGTTTCGGGGGTCACCAGTATTGTACCGGGACCACCGGAAGGGTCCCGGGGGTCCACCGGGTGGGGCCACCTATCCCGGAGGGCCCCATGGGCTGAAGTGGAGGGGAACCAGCCTCGGTGGCTGGTGCGCCTTGGGGCCCCTGCGCCTAGGGTTGGGAACCCTAGGGGGGGGCGCCCACCGCTTGGGGAAGCACTGCCGCCGCCTCTTGGAGATCCCATCTCAGGGCGGGCGCCTAGGGGGCCTATATAAAGGGGAGGAGGCAGCCGCACCCATAAGTCTTGGCGCCCCTCTTCCCTGCTACACCTCTCCTCTCGCAGAAGCTCAGCCAAGCCTCGCCGAGATCGCTGCTGATCCACCACCACGCCGTCGTCAGCCGGATCTCCGCCAACCTCTCGCTTCCCCTTGCTGGATCAAGAAGGAGGAGACGCTTCCCAACCGTGACGTGTGTTGAATGCGGAGGTGCTGTCCGCTCAGCACTAGGATCATCGGTGATTTGGATCACGACGAGTACGACTCCCTCAACCCCGTTCTCTTGAATGCTTCCGCTCACGATCTATAAGGGTATGTAGATGCACTCCTTTCTCTCGTTGCTAGATGAACTCATAGATTGATCTTGGTGAAAGCGTAGAAAAATTTTATTTTCTGCAACATTCCCCAACACCTAAGGCATCCTGACCGAGGGAATTTGCGCAGCCTCCTCTTCACGAAGTTGCACGAACGATACAAGTTCCCCGGTGACGTCGCAAACATATGCCTCTCGGGGAATATAGTGAACAATGCCACCCTCACGAAGATGAGCACGACCCTATCTACTTGGAGAAGCACGGTGAAGAGAATGATTGACAAAGGTGATAGTTATGATAAGATCAAGGCGAAAAATCCTTCGATCAGCGAAGATGACTACAAGGAGTTCAAGATCAAGTGCGAGAGCAGCGCAACCGTGGAATCAAGTCAGTGGGGGAAAGATATGCGGGACTTGAACTTAGGGGTCCACCAACTCGGTCCCGGCAGTTACAGAGTGGCGGAACCTATATGGGACAAGGAGGACGCGGAGCGTGCTGAGCAAGGCCTACCGCCCGCTTCAAGAAATACAAAGGACAAGCAGACCAGGGACTATGTCGGGGCCCGCACAAGATTGACCCAGAACCAAGGAGCTTACCACGGATCCGAAGACCAAGGCGCTTGAGAAAGTTCTGTAAGGAATACACCCCCGTAATTTGCTCCATATATGGTTGCATTCTAGTTAATGAAGCCAAATTTCTAAATGGTTCACGTTCCTTCCGCAGACATCGAAAGCAGAGCTGGGTCGCCTCGAGCTCCCTTTTTGACACCCCTTTAAATAGGGCGTTGAACATAATGAAAACCAAGGATAAGCTCAGTAAGCCGTCGTCAGCTAGTCGTGTGGCCGGCAAAGGCTTGTCCACTAAATGGTCGGAATACTATACCGCTGGGAGAAAGGAGAGAAAGACCAGCTCGGAAAGCCAGCAGCGCGAGGTTGAACAACTCAAGGCACAAGTGGCGCGGATTCCAGAGATGGTCGAAGAGCAAGTGCAATACCAACTGGGAGCGACGATCACCGCTGTCGGTGTCAAAACCGGCGGATCTCGGGTAGGGGGTCCCAAACTGTGCGTCTAGGTGGATGGTAACAGGAGACAAGGGACATGATGTTTTTACCCAGGTTCGGGCCCTCTTGATGGAGGTAAAACCCTACTCCTGCTTGATTAATATTGATGATATGGGTAGTACAAGAGTAGATCTACCACAAGATCAGAGGCTAAACCCTAGAAGCTAGCCTATGGTATCATTGTTGTTCATCCTACGGATTAAAACCCTCCGGTTTATATAGACACCGGAGAGGGCTAGGGTTACACAGAGTCGGTTACAATGGGAGGAGATCTAAATATCCAGACGCCAAGCTTGCCTTCCACGCCAAGGAAAGTCCCATCCGCACACGGACGAAGTCTTCAATCTTGTATCTTCATAGTCCAGAGTCCGCCAAGGTCATAGTAGCCCCTAATCCAGACTCCTCAAGAGTCCCTCGAACCAGGCTTCAATGACGATGAGTCCGCGCCGCAGATTGTCTTCGCATTGCAAGGCGGGTTCTTCTCTCAATTTCGTACGTGTTGAATAGTGTCCGGCTTCTCATGAATATTGCGCTCCTTGGCTTCCACGCCCAATAATGGCAATCTTCCACGTGTCAGACAAATGCGAAAAGCCAGGGTGTTTTTACATTTACCCTCCTAGCCGTGTAAATGAGCTGCCTTTTAAAGAGACGAGGATTTAGATCCAAATCACACCATCCTCCCTTCGCGAGCATTCATCGGAGCGCATTCGACAGAGATCCATTCCATCATGGCCACCGACGCAGCTCCTCCTCTCGCCTCCCAGCCCTCAGCCCGAGATTGGGAGAGATGTCTGTCCCCGCACAGCGAGCTAGTGACGCCCAAGCCAAGGGGTTTCTTCCCCGCCTACATGGTCCTGGTTCGAGCTGGCTTGCCACCTATAATGGTGGAGAGCAAGCGGAGAGCGCCCCAATCCCTCCAAAGGAGAGCGGGTATGCCTTGTCCCTTATTTGATAAGAGGGCTCGGATTTCCAATTCATCCGCTTCTCGGGGGCTCTGAGTTCTACGGCCTCCACTGCACAACCTTACGCCGCCTCCATATTGCATATTGCGAAGCTTCAGCCCTTTGCGAGCTGTTTTTGGCATCGAGGCTCATTTCGCTGTGGAAGAAGTTGTTCGCCTTGTGCCCCGCTTCTCGAGGGGTCAATATATCAAGTGGGCGGAGCCAAACTATGGCTCATCGCCGACCAGATATCTATCCGAACCCTCAAGAAGGCGTCCAAGACTGGCCTTCGTAATGGTTTTATATAAAAGATGTCCTCTGCCAGATCCTGCTCGGATCGGCCTCCTCGAGTTTGATAACGCCCCTTGAAGAAGCGCCGAGCTGGCGCCCACGGAGCCCTCAGAAGGAAAATGACAAGGACGTTCTTTATCCGATGAGCCGGATAAGGCTGTTAGCTCATTCCGGACTGACCATGATCGAGGTCATGGCCACATGCATTATGCGGGGGGTGCAGCCGCTTCAGATAGAGGCCACCCCATGTGGGATTTCAACGGGAGGATGATGCCACCCGCCGCGCCGTAAGGGGCCGGAATCGTTGCCGCTTAAAGAAGATCTTGTCCGACATTGTACAAGGGAGAAGAGGAGGAATTCCTCCGTGTCAATTCTCAGGGCGGATTTTCTATGTACAATCCTCCAAGCTGGGTAAGCGGACACTTCTTTTTGCCCATCCGTTCCATATTCCCATAGTCAAGTACCTTATCTTGTGATTTCGACGCAGGAATTGCGCCGGGCCGTAGCGATATAAACAGCCCTCCTCCACAACCCGAGGATCCGAACGGTCCCTCGATCCGCCTCCCAAGAGGATCCGGACATATCCGTGGAGCTGATCGATGGGGTATTTTACCAACTGAGCATCGACAATGCCTTGGTGGCTATTACAGCCGATTATCCCGGACTGCTCCCCGCCTCACAAGTAATCGAGACCAAGTCCTAATACTCCGAAGATGATCCATCCGTGCTTATTTTTATCACCGATACCAATGGCGTTTCGCAGGAGGATCTCGAGGCGAATGCCGAGCCTGTGGCGACTAGTCAACAAGGGACCGCGAGGGCGGGTAGGCTAAAGAGACACGCAGTCCGGGTCAAGGCACCGGCGCAGCAGTAAGGCATGCTGCCTTATTCCAAGGTATTATTCTTACGATGCATACTAACGCCCGTGCTCTCCTTTTTTAGGAAAAAGAGGGCTCGCCGGACTATATCCGGAGAGATTGCCAATCGCGCCCACCAGCCTGTGCTCCAAAGCCAGGTCCGTAAGCGAGGCGAACACGAGGCGTGCGTCGGACGCTCCTCCGATAGAGGATGCGGATAGACTGTCCGCCACCAATTCCGAGGTGGAGAGTGCCATGAATCACAGGCGCCGCCGGACAGTTCTTCGCAACGCTTGTTTCTCCCAAGAGGCATTGGACGCCTTCAATTCGGGAGATGCATACCTCCGTGCCGCTCAAAATGGTCTAGCCAGAGCCACGGAGCAGTATGTGAAAGACAAACGGGTAAGAAAATTTGATGGTTATATATGTCAGTAGCCCCCGAGACTTGAAACAGTTAGAATAACTGATTTAAGGATCATTTGTTATGCAGGATCTTACAGAAAAGAATACCCAACTGTCCCAGGAGCTGGAAGAGTGCAAAGCCCAACTTGAGGCCGCACTAGCCGCGACACGGGAGCCCAAGGAGACCCCCTCTGGTAATATATGCTTCGAAAGATAAGTATGTTGTGAAGTGCAGCGTGTGTGCAAATCTGACAATAACATTGCAGATGGCGCCAGAGTAGATCCGGACAAGCAACAACTCTTGCGCCGTTAAAGGTCATGCGAGAGCGTGCTTACGAGGGTGAGGCAGAGAAGAATAATCTCCAAGATGCCAACACCCAGCTGGGCGAGGAACTAAAGGATGTTCGTGCCCAGCTGTCGGACTCCGTGAAGGAGAATCGGCGGCTTCGGCGCGGCATGTTTAGTAAGTGCTTGAACGAACTTTGAAAAAGAGTTCGGCAAGGAAGTCGACTAACAGAGTTATGTCTCAGAGGTATGCTCACTGTGTCGCCCCGCAGAGGAAATGCCCGGTTCTACGGGTGACCTTCTTCCCGAAGTTTACAACCGCATCGAACAAGTTCGGCAGTGATGAAAGGCGCCGCCAGGCCTTGTGGCTATCTGCCTCCATGCCCAAGGCCTTGGAGAGCTTGCAGAGAGGCTTAAGGGAGCGCGCGGCGCTTCCGATTATGGAAGATATCGGCCTGCCGCCAAGGCGCCAGGAGGCCTAGGCCATGGTGAAGACGCTGCACGGGCTGACCCAAACCACATGGCCGAGGTCGGACTGTGGGGCCGATGGGAAGGAGATCCCTGTGAGTTTAGTGTACGCCAAGTAGAGTTGGTCATTAAATATTCCCAACAGATCGTAAACTAGACAGCCTGTTGGATGGTATTGAAGAGGAATATGCCCACCAAATTGACTATGTAATTTAAGATGACATGTAAAATGCCTTCTAGCCGGATTGTAGATCGCTTGTCATGGCGGACCTTTTCGCTTCAACCTCGGGACCCGATAGTCCTGAGTGTGTCCGAATACCCTCTCTGTTATGTAAGAACCGGGCATGCATGGAGACCAAAGCGTAGGGGTCATTAGTGCTTGAATGCATAAGTGCCCAACTAGTTATGTTATATTACATGGTTAGTAAGAAACATCTTCCAGGAGAATAGTTCCGTTAGGGGTTCCTTTCTCGGGAGGCATGCCCTAAAGTGCATGTCCGACTCGCGAAAAAGCGTAAAAGCATCCGGGGCAGATAAATAAACAAGTGAGAAATCATCTTTAGTTCACCGACCGAATATTCCCCTAAGAACGCTAGCTTTTGGCTTCACCCAGTCTGAGGTACACATCCGACTTACACGGCAGTAACAATCGCAGAGGTGCTCCCTTTACCGCCTAGCCGAACAATCGGGAACGTAGGGGTAAGCACAGGAGCCAGGCATCCCAGCTTGGCCAAAACTTAAGTCATATCGATGCATATAATGGTGAATAAAAGGTACATGCGGAAGTGTGACACATGTGTTGGGCATGAAGCCTGTATAAATAAGCTTCTGTTAAAGAAGCCCCCAGGTATAATGAGGGCGGATAGCGCCGGTTGTGTGTGTAACAAGGCGCGAACAAGCCCTTAAAGGCTGTAAGGAAAGGGAGGGAGAAGGAGAGAAATATAAGACAGCTAATGTGTAAAAATAGACAGAGGAAGGAGACGAACACGAGTCCGGGCGCTAGGCGAGAATCTTCGGAGACGGGCTGTGTTCCATGGGTTCGGCTCGAGTCGGTTATCCGATGCATCTCGCAGATGGTACGCCCACCGCCAGACTTGGTCAATAATAAAGGGACCTTCCCATTTGGGCTTGAGTTTGTCCTTTTCTTGTCCGGCAGCGAGAACTAACTCGCCAACATTGTAAGTTTTGGCCCGTACTTCTCTACTTTGATATCTTCGAGCCTGCTATTGATAGAATGCGGAACGGGATTTTGCCACGTCACGCTCCTCCTCCAAGGCGTCCAAACTGTCTTGCCGATCGAGTTCGGCTTCTCTTTCTTCGTACATGCGCATGCGAGGTGAGTCATGAATTATGTCGCAGGCGTAACCGCCTCTGCGTCGTATACCATAAAGAATGGTGTGTATCCGGTGGTGCGATTCGGCGTGGTCCACAGCCGCCAGAGTACGGAGTCGAGCTCCTCTACCCAGTGCGTGTTGGATTCCTTGAGGGAACGTACTAATCTGGGTTTGATGCCGCTCATGATTAGACCATTTGCTCGCCGACTTGACCGTTAGTTTGTGGGTGATAGATCAAGCATAGTCGAGCTTGATGCCCATGTTTTGCACCAGAGTTTGACCTCGCCGGCCGTAATGTTCGTGGTCGCTATCGCGATGATGCTGTGGGGACGCCAGAACGATGTACGATCCCGATATGAAGTCTATCACCGGTCCGGATTCGCCGCCTTAACAGTGCTTGGCCTCTATCCATTTGGTGAATTTATCCACCATGACCAGTAGGTATTTTTGCTTGTGGGTTCCTCCTTTAAGGGGTCCAACCATGTCAAGCCCCTGCACTGCCAAGGGCCGTGTGATGGGTATAGTTTGAGGGCGGTGGGTGGCATATGGCTTTGGTTAGCAAAGAGCTGGCAACCGACGCATCGTTGGACTAAGTCCCGAGCATCTGCCCGGGCCGTCGGCCAATAAAATCCTGTACGGAAGGCCTTGCTTACAAGGGCCCGGGCTGCGGCGTGGTGCCCGCCGAGTCCGCATGAATTTCAGCCGAAGATTCCGCCTTCCTCTTCGGAGATACACCTTTGAAGGACTCCGTGGTGCTTTTTTTATAAAGCTCTCTCTCATGGACTTTATAGGCTTTAGATCGCCGCACTATGCAGCGTGCCTCGCTTTTGGTCCTCGGAAGTTCCTGCCTGGTTAGGTAGGCTAGGAATGGTTCTGTCCACGGGCAATGACTGCCATTATTACGTGGGCTGAAGATGTTACTTCGCTGGCGAGCCTCCCGCTGTGTCGTAATGTTCGTGTCGGGCAAGGCGTTGGGTCCGGGCTGTTATTTCCGGACTCCTTCCCATAATACGGATGGCTTGAACAGCCTCTCCAAGAAGATATTGGGGGGGCGGCATCGCGCTTTGCGCCAATGCATGCCAAGACGCTCGCTGCTGATTGTTTTCCCGAGCTATATGGTGAAATTCGAGCCCTTCAACCGAGCTGACATTTTAGGACGGCGCTATGATAAGCTGCCATTTTCGGATCCTTGGCATCAAAGTCTCCATTTATTTGGGATATCACGAGGTTCGAATCTCGCGCACCTCTAGGCGTTGAATGCCCATGGAGACCGCCATCCGGAGACCATGTAGAAGGGCCTCAGATTCGCTGCGTTGTTGGAGTCCGTATACATTATCTGAGTACGATTGAATCAGTATCTCCTGTTGGGGACGCCGAACGATGCCAGCCCCAGCACCAGCCAACATTTTGGAGCCATCAAGTGCATGATCCAGTTGAATATGTGCCGATTTTAGGGAGTTCGGCTTCACCCATTCGCAACGAAGTCGGCCAAAACTTGCGACTTAATAGCTCGTCGTGGCTTATAGGTTATGTCGAACGGAGGAGCTCAATGGCCCATTTGGCAATCCGCCCGTCGTGTCGCGGTTGTTTATAATATCGCTAAGAGGTACTTCAGAGGCTACCGTTATCGAACACTCTTGAAAGTAGTGTCGCAGCTTCCGAGATGCTATAAATACCGCAGACGCTATCTTTTGATAATGCGGTACCGTGACTTGCATGGAGGAGGACAAGGGATACGTAGTAAACCGGCTTTTGAAGGGGGAATTTGTGTCCATCCGTTTCTCGTTCGACGACGAGCACTGCGCTTACAACTTGATGAGTTGCCGAGATGTATAATAGCATTGGTTCGCCCATGTTAGGCGCGGCCAGGACCGGGTTTGTTGCCAATATGGCTTTTATTTCTTCGAGTCCGGCCGTGGCGGCATCCGTCCACTCGAAGTGTTCGGTGCGCCGGAGGAGGCGATAAAGGGGTAATGCCTTTTCTCCCAAGCGGGAGATAAAGCGGCTTAGAGCCGCCACGCATCCGGTCAATTTTTGTATTTGTTTGAGGTCCTTTGGGATATCCAATTGTGACAGAGCTCGGATCTTGGCTGGGTTTGCTTCAATTCCTCTACCGGATACAATGAAGCCCAAGAGCTTTCCGGCTGGTACGCCGAAAATGCATTTTTCCGGGTTAAGCTTGATGTCATATGTTCGGAGGTTGTCGAATGTGAGCCTCAAGTCGTCTACTAGAGTTTCGACATGCTTGGTTTTGACGACCACGTCATCTATGTATGCCTCCACTGTTTTGCCGATCTGGTTTGCCAGACATGTCTGAATCATGCGCTGATATGTTGCGCCGGCGCTTTTGAGCCCGGCGGGCATTGTGTTGAAGCGAGAATGGGCCGATGGGGTGATGAATGCCGCTATGCTTGGTCTGCTCTGCCATCTTAATTTGATGGTAGCCGAGTATGCGCCGAGGAAACACAATGAATCGTGTCCTGCGGTAGCGCCGATAATTTGATCGATGCGGGAGAGGGAAGGGATCCTTTGGGCAAGCCTTGTTGAGGTCCTTGAAATCGACGATAGGTGCGTGGATTTGTCTTTCTTTGGTACCATCACCGTGTTTGCTAGCCAGTCCGGATGTTTTATATCTCCGATGAATCCGCCTCCAAGAGTTTGGCTAGCTCTCGCCCATGGCTTGTCTCTTAGGTTCGAGAAACGCCAAGGGCTTGCTTGATCGGCTTGAACTTTTAGGATGTTTAGGCTGTGCTCGCCAGCCGCGTGGGATTCCCGGCATGTCTCGAAGGGTGCCGAAAAATGTCCCAATTTTCGCGAGGAATTCTCGTAGTCGGCGCCTACATCGGGGTTTAATTGCGCCCGATGGAGGCCGCTTTTGTAGGGTCCTTTGGATGGACTTGAATTTGACTATTTCGTCTGCCGGTTTAAAGGAGGTGGACTTGGATCTTTATCGAGTATCGCGTCGTCCCTATTCACCATGGAGCGCAGCAGAGCCGTTCCTCGGCCGCTAGGGCTTCAGATAGTGCCTCAAGGGCCAAGGCGGCTGTCTTATTTTCGGTGCGAGTGCTATGTCCGGGTCACTAGCAAGAGTGATGATACCGCTGGTCCCGGCATTTTGAGCTTCATGTACCCGTAATGGGGTATAGCTTGAAAAATTGTGAATGCCTCTCGCCCTAATAGAGTGTGATATCCGCTGCTGAACGGGCCACTTGGAACGTGACCTCCTCGGACCTGTAATTATCCGGCGTGCGAACACCACATCCAAGGTGATTTTTCCCAGACAAAGACGCTTCCCGATCGGGATTATTCCTCTAAAGGTTGTGCTGCTTCGCTCAATGCGGCTCCAGTCTATTTCCATTTTTCAAAGGGTTTCCTTGTAAATGAGGTTCAATCCGCTGCCACCGTCCATGAGTACCTTGGTAAGGCGAAATCTGTCCACTGTTCGACTGAGGACCAATGCGGCTAGTGCTCGGGCTGTTCGGAATTTAGGTTCATCACTGGCATTAAAGGTAATAGCCGTGTCACTCCATGGGTTTATTGTTGCTACTTGGTAGACTTCGATAAGGCTGCGGAGTGTTCGTTTCCACAAATTATTTGATGCGAAAGTCTCGAATACTGTTAATACCATGCTGGTATCCCTGGGCTGGTGCTCTGTGGATTCTGGAATTAGAAGCTCTTCGCCACTTCTGGCCACCTGTCGGAGTATCCAACATGCTCTAAGGCTATGAGTTGGTGTGGCGCCCTCTGTACTATGAATTTTACAGGGTCTGTTGAGCCATCCCTCCAGTACGGTTCCATGCCCTATAGAGGGTTTTTGCTTTTTGGTGTTTAACCCAGTGCCTAGCGATAATGCACCCTTTTATTTCGGATCGGGTTGTATTCGTAATGGATTGTCCCAAAATTTTATTTCGGTTTTCCAGCGCTTCCATCGCACAAGATTTTCGACGATGGACGCCAAGTCAGCAAAGCGTAATTTCACGGCGACTTATGGCGTTGAGGATTCCGTTGTCCGTGCAATTATTGCGTAAGAATGAAATTGCATCCTCCTCGCGGCAGTCCTTTATCCTATTCATGACCAGGAGGAATCGCCCAAGAATGATGTATTGTTTCAAGGGCTCTTGCCGAATTTGGGATAGATCGCTTATGTTTGGGTGGGCGGTGGAATTAAATCCGAACCTCGCCCAATCTGAGACTCAGGGGCCAAGGAGTTTCCAACTCGAAAGCTTGGGTTCTTGGATGTTGTCCAATGAATCTAGCCCGCCGCCTGACTTTAGGTTCGTGGCTTGAGGACGCCCTC
Organism: Aegilops longissima; assembly: GCA_021605205.1. Classification (NCBI taxonomy): domain Eukaryota; kingdom Viridiplantae; phylum Streptophyta; class Magnoliopsida; order Poales; family Poaceae; genus Aegilops; species Aegilops longissima. The sequence continues at coordinate 92,037,040 of CM038678.1, forward strand.
CCTCCGCGGGTATCCGGCTTGAGGATCGAATCCGACATAACTAGTCCTTAAGATAGATGAAGACTTGCCGCATTGTTCCTCCACCAATGCAGCGTGATGGGTGACCCGGGAGAGTTAATCTCTCGGATCGGGTTTAGGCCCAATCTGATCGTAGTCAGAAGCGACTCCTGAGGCGGTGCGATCCAAGAGCTCGTTTAAGGAAGAGAGCTCCATCGGATCTAACCGCCGGCGAAGTTCCGAGTTGACGTGAAGATTGCTTTCGATGACCCGAGAAGTCATCGTTGGCGCGGCGGCCGAACAGGCGGTCATAAGAAAACCGCCTAGCCGGAGAGTTTGGCCGATAGCTAAAGCTCCTTTAGCAACAGTGCCGTATTTAAAGACGGGATGAGGCATCCTTCCTGATGGCGACGGCACAAAGGAACTCTCAATGAAAGCACCAATGTCGGACCGGCGGATCTCGGGTAGGGGGTCCCGAACTGTGCGTCTAGGCGGATGGTAACAGGAGACAAGGGACACGATGTTTTTACCCAGGTTCAAGCCCTCTCGATGGAGGTAAAACCCTACTCCTGCTTGATTAATATTGATGATATGGGTAGAACAAGAGTAGATCTACCACGAGATCAGAGAGGCTAAACCCTAGAAGCTAGCCTATGGTATCATTGTTGTTCGTCCTACAGACTAAAACCCTCCGGTTTATATAGACACCGGAGAGGGCTAGGGTTACACAGAGTCGGTTACAATGGGAGGAGATCTACATATCCGTATCGCCAAGCTTGCCTTCCATGCCAAGGGAAGTCCCATCTGGACACGGGACGAAGTCTTCAATCTTGTATCTTCATAGTCCAGGAGTTCGGCAGAAGGTCATAGTCCGGCTATCCGGACACCCCCTAATCCAGGACTCCCTCAACCGCCATTATGCCTACCTTGGTTTCTGGGCTGCAGGCGTGGGTGGCGGGCGGCCAACAGGGGCCACCCCCGATTCCCAGCTTCACAGGCAGCAACTCGCGCAACGCGCCGGCGGCGCCATTGGTGTCTCCGGGGGAGGCGGCATTGGTGTCTCCCGCGGCGGTGCCATTGGTGTCTCCGGCGGCGGCGGCATTGGTGTCTCCCGCCCCGGCACCGGCATTGCAGCTTAATGCACCCGGGTGTGGGAAGTATATGCCGGCCGGCACCTCGGCAGCAAGCGGCCCCTCCGTCAATTGCACGCCCGCCGTTGGCGGTGCCTCGACATTAGCCGAGCTCGACGCCATCACGGTAACTAATTAAGCCTCTCGGCCGATGACTTCATCTCCTTGCCTTTGACTGCGCATCCCTGACGCCCTACATGTTTTCGCAGGGCTCCGCTGACGTTCTGTGCACTCTCCTGCACTTCGTGAACGACGAGTTGGTCGATGTCGCCAAGGTCAGAATCGTTCAACCGGGCAGCCGCGTGTTCCACGGTAATCCGATGCCACCCACCGCTTATAGGGTTCAACTGGTTCGGTGCTGCCGGCTTCGACGACATGTTACCTCGTGACGACCCCATGGGGCCGATTTAAGATGATGTGATGACCCTCAACGCCTGCATAAGCTGGCCCATGCTTTGGCCGAAGAGCCAGATTCGTTTCGGCGCGGGGGATACCACCCCAAAGACAACTCCGCCAGTCGTGCCGGCGCCAAGCCATGGCAAGACCCCCGCAATGCTACCGAAAATGCCGGACGTGCATATGGCACAGGATCCGGACATGCATATGGCACAGGATTTGGACTACGACGGCGACGACGATGGTACATTTACCAACGTCGGTAAGTACTTCACCAAACATGGGTACGATGACGTATTCTTGGGGCCTCCTTCTCAAGAACCCAACCCTGCAAAAGATGATCGCGATCTAGCTGGTACCGCGGAGAAACCCAATTGCAACAAAGGCCGTCGGGCGCTCAGTTCTCGAGACGCCCACCTGCCGCCTTCACCGAGCCTCGAGATAGCCGAGGTGCGAAATATTATCAGCCCCAACACACTCAAGAAGGCGGTCTCGAGCGTAACTCGATCCATTATAGCAGAAGAAGAAAGGATGGAAAAGAAAGAGTAACAAGGGTGCGAGCCAGCCGGCACCGAGTACGATCCGTGCTCAGAACGGTCCACCTTCACCTAAGGATATCTCGAGGAGGGTGCATGTGGCGGGTACGCCGATGCTACCGACTAATCTGCTCAATGCTACAACTGGTGCTATGCGGAGTCTGCATGACAGTGTTCTTTCTTTGGAGAAGCGCGCCTCCGAGAATGATGTGGCATACCCGGTTTTCGTGGCCAAGGTGCCAGAGGGCAAGGGCTTTGTGGATAACGCCATCGGGGGTACGATTGTCCTGCGGTTTGATGACATCTTCGCTATGTTTAACCTTCATCCGCTGCACTACACCTTCGCTCGCTATTTTCGCTGAGTATGGAGATGCGGATCATTAGAGACAAGACCCGGACATCGTGATAGTCGACTTTTTACATGCGTGCAAGATCTTGGGCAGCGCTGGGACCGCAAGTCGCGAGTTCATACCTCGAAGGCGTCATTCTGGCAAACCCAGATAAGGATAACTTCCTCGTGCCTTACTTTCCCGATAAGTCATCCCCTCACCGCCCTGTAACATATGATTTCTTAGATTTCGATCGTTCTTTTTTTTCTAACATTTCGTGTTTTTTTCAGTGACACACATTGCACACTCATCCTCTTAAGCCCGAAATATTCCATGGCCACGTATTTCGACTCGGACCGTCAGTCGAAGAAAGACTACACAAATATCAAGAAAGTTCGTTATGATGTTCTCCCCGGCTACGCCAGATCTAGAGGCACCTTCAGCAGGCCAGTTCGTAGGTACGGCAAGCACATATTCACCCACAATATGACGTTCCCCTGCGTCAAGCAGCCGCCTGGCGGTCAGAAGGATGCCTACTACGCCCTCCATCACATGTGGGCGATCGTACAGGACCATAATCACCTTCTGCTACTAAATAATCTCAAAGATTGGGCCGCACGCTTGTCGGCAATCCAGGACGCGGACATGAGACAAGAATTCTTTCGCATCCAGTCGGAGTTTGCAGAAATCATCCATCAAGATGTCCTTCGTACCTCAGGGAAGTTCTACCTCAGATATCACCCGTCCAACAGTGAGATAGAAACAACGCTACAAATGCAGGCTCACAACGCCCACGATTTCATGACCATCACGAAAGACGGCGGCTTCATCCACGCTCTGGTCCCTGAGTCGAGTCGAAAGTAGTGATGCTATGTAGTTCTGAAATCTCTATTGGCTCATGTTATAATATTAAACTTTAATGAACTTGTATGTCTCTTTGGTTTGGACAGTCGTTCAACTTATATGTAATCGATGCTATTTATTAGTAGGACCATGAATCGTGCTATTAATGTGTTGCTTTTCTCTTCCGATCCTTTTGTTGCATACTTATATATTGCTTATGTATTGTCTGTGAATTGCTACTAACGTTTTGTTTGGCTAGTGCATAGAGATGCCATCGTATGTCGTGTACAATGTAAGGTTCCCGGAATCTACGGCGACTGGGAGGAGTGTCGGAGACAGGTTCACCGTTTCAGCGGTAACAGTTACAAAGGGTACACCACTAGGGCGGAGGCGGAAGTTAGATACGTGCGCTATCTAGCGGGAGAGAGGAGGCAGCGTTGGAGGAACCGGATGAAGACCAGTTTCATCGCGATGATGCTCATCGTGATGACCGCAGCTCTCTTCTATGTGATGGTAGTTTAGATGATCGATATCGACTTGTAATGTGAAGACAAACTCGTTACTCGCGGTCTCGAGACTTGTAATGTTCTAACTTTGTTCGGTATTTTAAATTCGGAGACTAATATGATGAATTGTATTCGGAGACTAATCTCTTATTGTATTTGATAAATCTGTTGTTTATATGTTGTGCTCTCTATATTCTGTTCAGTAATATATTTTGTAACCTGTGCAAATATCAGAAAAGAAAAAAATCCCTAATATTCATACTAGTGGCGCACCACTCAGCACTTTAGTGGCGCACTGCAAAAAGCACACTAGTGGCGCATCATCAATTAGTGCGCCATTACTAAGCCAGAGCACATGGGTAAATATGGCCCCCTGGGAGGCATACTAATGGCGCACTGTGTGGTGCGCCATTAGTATACCAGATACTAATGGCGCACCTGTGATGTGCCATTAGTAAAAAATTCTAATGGCGTGATGCTAGTGGCGCACGTGTAGTGCGCCATTAGTAGCCAAAACAGGTGCGCCACTAGCAGGCCTATTCATAGTAGTGTGCGTTCGTTACTTCGATAATTCGATATGTGGGTGGACCGGTTCTTGGGTGCTGCCCTTCCTTGGACAAGCCTCCCACTGATGATTAACCCCTCTCGCAAGCATCCGCAACTACGAAAAAGGAATTAAGATAAATCTAACCATAGCATGAAACATATGGATCCAAATCAGCCCCTAACGAAGCAACGCATAAACTAGGGTTTAAGCTTCTGTCACTCTAGCAACCCATCATCTACTTATTACTTCCCAATGCCTTCCCCTAGGCCCAAATCATGGTGAAGTGTCATGTAGTCGACGTTCACATAACACCACTAGAGGAAAGACAACATACATCTCATCAAAATATCTAACGAATACCAAATTTACATGATTACTTATAACAAGACTTCTCCCATGTCCTCAGGAACAAATGTAACTACTCACAAAGCATATTCATGTTCATAATCAGAGGAGTATTAATTATCATTAAGGATATGAACATATGATCTTCCACTGAATAAACCAACTAGCATCAACCACAAGGAGTAATCAACACTACTAGTGTCGGATTGCAGGTTCCAGCAAAACCCTTAAGGTTCGAACTCTGGGGTGCGCACGAAGATCCCTCCCTCCCCCTAGCTCACTCACTCATCAGGATCTCAAAGCTCAGCTCGTCAAACTCGAAGAACAAGGGACACAAGAGTTTATACTGGTTCGGGCCACCGATGTGGTGTAATACCCTACTCCAGTGTGGTGTGGTGGATTGCCTTATAGGCTGAGGATGAACAAGTACAAGGGAAGAACAGCCTCCTGAGTGGAGGTGTTCTTGAGCCCAGTGAGCTTGTGAGTGTGAGGGTGGAATGTATATGATCCAAAGTCCGTCCCTTTCCTATGGTGGTGGCTAGTCCTATTTATAGAGGCCCCGATCCTCTTCCCAAATGTTAGGCGGGAAGGGATCCCACAACAACCAATTTGAAGGGGGGCAGCTAGTACAAGCTATCCTGACAAAAGGTGGTCTTCGCCTGCTAAAGGCTCTGGTGGTGACGCCGTTGTGGGCTCCGCAATGACCTCCGTCCTGCCGTCCTGCTGGTCTTGGTCTCATTGCACCGATATGGAAACCTTTGCCTGATGCCTCGGGACTCTTCGCCTATGCCTGATCCTTTAGCATTGAAGAGGAAACCAGTACTCTGCGCCCGTTGGCGCCCGCTAGGCCTTGATCGTCATGGCTCACGTCATGGGAACCTCACGAGGTGCCCCTCGCCTTGATCTATCCGCTCCTCGCAAGCCGGCCTAGTGAGGCCGCCCCTGAGGAGGTCTTGTGTCGTCTGCCTCACAAGGCTTGGCCCCTCATGAGTCTTGAGTGTTCTTTGGTGAAGATGGGCGTACCGAGCCCTTTGGAGGAGCCACGCCCGTGGGCATAGCGAGCAAGTCTGGGGACCCCCGTTCCCAGAACGCCGACAGTAGCCCCCGGGCCCAAGGCGCGCTCGGACTTGGCTTCAAGGCGAAGCCAAGGGGCAAGTGCGGAGTGCCACGGGCACCAACCGCATGCGGACTTGATTGACGCGTAGTGACTGACGGGACGTGGGCGTCTCCGCTTCCCCATGCTGCATCGGTAACTGCCTGACTTGACGAGTCCCTGGTGCATGAAGAAAAAACCATCATTACCTACAATCGTGGGGGTCGCCAGTTGGCCTTCTCCTGCTATAAATGGGGAGGGGCGGAGCCCCCGTCGCCCATTTTTTTCCGTTTTGCTTACTTCTTCTTTCTTGCTTCACTGCTAGCAGCGACACCCATGGCACCGATACGGAGATTCTCGGCCGCTAAGAAGGGAAAAAAACCCGCGACGAGCCGGGGCTACTTCCGCCGAACAAGAGGCTGGTCCGCTGCCGCGACGTCGTCGTGAGGCCGGAGGTGATGAGGCCTTCACATGAGCGGCCTCCCCCTGGCTATCTGCTGCCGCCCAGGCCGAAGGCTCTGGAGGAGGAGGCGGCAATCAGCGTCGTCCACGCCGCAGCCGTGGTCGCAGCGCCGCGGTGGCGCGCGCCATCGCCCTAGGAACCCACGCCGGGGGCTCCTCGCGCGAACTGGTGGTGTGGGCGGCGATGCCTCCGTGCTCTTGGATTCGCTTCCCGCAGTTCTTCTTCGCCAAGATGCCGCCGAGGGGTCCCCTCGATCTATGGCTGTAGCACACCGAGTGCGATGCCCCGGCGACGGGGGCGGAGGTTGAGGTCGTCTCCCCGGGCAAGATCTTCATGACTCGCGGATGGGGTGAGGTCGCTCGAGTTTGCCATGCGGAGGGCGCCCTTGCCATCCACTTCGAATACAATGGCTCCTCCACGATGTTCTTCAAGGTCTTCAACGGGGAAGGCCGCCGCCTGGAGTGCTGCCTTGGAGGGGGTCGTTAGGGCGACACAGCGGCAGGAGCCGGGCCAGCTGCTGGCCTCACCAGCGGTTCCTCCGGTAGTAGTGACGGCGCTTGGGAGTCCAGCGACTCTCCCGAGCCCTACGAGACTCCGGAGATGAGCGACGACAGCTACGTGCCCCCGAGCTCTCGTCGTGCCCGTAGCGTAGCTACGGCGTCCGCCTGCCGCTGCCGTTGATCCGGATGGGGTTGACATCGGCCTCCCGTGGCCCACTGTTGATGATGGCGTCGGCGGCGTTGGTGCTTGTAGATAGGGCTCCTAGAAACCTTCTTATTTTGTTCCCTGCAAAGAATCGAGACGAACCCCATGGGGGCGTGTAAAGGATCTGTAGTGCCTTTTGTTAATATTGCCCTTATTATGAAGATTTACGACTGCATTCTTGCTTCGGCTCCGTCCCCCCTTTCCGACCTCGCGGTAGGTTGGTGCTCTACGCCGACAAGTCTCGATCCCCAGGGAGGCTGCAACCGTCGCTGGTATGCCAGGTCGCGATGCCGTGGTCAAGGTGAGGAGGTGAGCGGCCCGAGGTCTAGTAAGAGCTCCTGAGGCGCGATGCTCAAGAGGTCCCCTTTAGCGTGCAAGCAGCTACCTGAAGGTAGTAAAGGAAAGCGGCGTCATCGTAGCAAGGCTGCAAGAGATGGGAATCCTATGCCGCAGCGCGTGGCTGGCCCAGGCGCGAAACTTATCTTAGCGGTCCAGAGTCGACTCCTTGTGCTGCGCCAGGCTCGTGCGTCAATGGCCATTGTGTAGCCGGCTTAGGACCGTGCGAGCTTTCCCCTTTTTACCACGCTCTTCCGTGTGATCTACGTCCTCGAGTCCCGGCCCTCGAGCGAGCTCAGCCGCCGCTGGTATGCTAGGTCGCGATGCCATGGTCAAGGCCAGGGGGTGAGGGCTGGAGAGCCAGTAAGTGCTCCTGAGGCGCGATGCTCGGGTGCCCCCCTTTAAATGCGCAAGCGAATTGCATGGGAAAAGATGGTGCCCGCGGTACTGCCCGCTATCATCCCCGGGAGGTTCCTGCAGGTTAGTTTGAGAGAGAGCATAGCCCGTGATCGCGCTGGTTACCCAGTTGTTGATCGTTCCACAAGAAGACGAAGGCACCGAGGATCTGATGAGCTGACATGTGCGGAGCGGGCTGCGAGCCAGAGCTCGATCTCTCAGGTTTATCAGCATTGCAGGGACGGACCCGAGCACAAGCGCCGTGCCGGTATGTGGAGTTTTCACCACGGGGTAAACAGGAGATCGGTTAGCAACGCGGGATGTAATCAAACAAGCGACAGCCGTAAGAAAACCATGCAAGGAGATAAGCTAGTTCAGATAGATGCAAGAACGATGCATGCCACCGGGACGGACCCGGGCGGTCTGGGGATGATGCAGCCCGAGGGGCGCCCCCGACAAAGTAAGCTAAAGATGCAAAAAGGATACATGCCGCAGGGACAGGCTTGTGCGACCTGGGAATCATGCAGCCCGAGGGGCGCTCCCAGCCGAGTAAACTTGGAAAATGTCACCTGGTACCGTCGTCGAAGGAGGGTTGAGGTAGCCAAAAGCACGCGATGAAGGAGTCGCTCCTCATGAGCTGCCAGGACCCTGAGCCTCGGGAGGCTCTCGGGGCCCGGGCGGGTCTTCGAGGATCGTCGCCATCTCCGCCCGGACTGCCTAATGCCTGGCTTCCTGAGCAGACAGGACACTCTGCAGGTGGCGCTGGAAGGCGGACGCCACGTTCGGCAACCCAAATGGCATGTAGACGTAGTTGTGAGGTGGACCCTCGCACCGCCCAACGCACGAGGGCCAGAAACGCTCCTGAGATGTGGCCCTGTTGAGCCCTGGAATGTCGATGCAGACGCGTAGCCCGCCGTCCTCGCCAGGATGGGGAGCTGCGCCAGGTGGTGGGCGGTGGTCGCCGCGCATGGTCCTTGCTTCTTGAAGCTCCTGGGTGGCCTTGATGATGAACTCCTGAGCACCGAGCGCTCCTCGCCCAATGCCCACTTGAGGGTAATGTGCCTCAAAGCACGCCTCCACGTGGTGCCCGAGCACCTCCCTTGTGATGTTGGCTAGGTCTGAGGCCCTCCAGAAGAGAGCCCCCGAGCCCTGCCCGAGAAAGGCGTCGGGGGCGCCTTCCTATCTTGAGGAGGGCGCCCAGTGCGGCGCTGATCTGGCGGCACCGCTGGATCGCCCGCTCTCGATGTCTGTCTTGAGTAGTTGCTTCTTCTTCTTGGGGATGGCCTCAGGAGGGTACAGGGTGCCCTCGTTGTTGGGGTCTTCGATTGCTACGGCTTGGAAGGCGCGCTCCAGGGAGCACACCGCATCTCTTTCTTCGCAGGGGACTGTGATGATTCCGCCGCTTCCTGGCATTTTGAGGACATTGTAGCCGTGGTGGGTCACGGCCATGAACTTGTTTAATTCTGGATACCCAAGGATGGCGTTGTACGGCAGACGGGTGTGGGCGACATCGAAATCAATGAGCTCGGTGCATATGTGTACTCGGATCTAGCATATGTGTGACCTAATCTTGTTGGTTTGAGTGATTCTCTCGTGTTTCCCCTCGTGATTTCTCCTCGTGTTCTTCGTGTTCTTCGTGGGATCCGCTCCTTTCATGAAAGATAGGGCATCTAGGGTTCCACCCTACATCATCTTGGTATCATGAGCCACGTTGATCACGATTTCGGAGCCTCGCCTCTTCGTTTTCTAGTGTAATTTTGTTGTATTCTTCCCTAATTTTGAAAATCACCAAAAAAAATATTCCCAACTTTTTTTGTGATTTGTTGGTGTGATGAAGTTTTGTTGGATTTGATCCATGGATTTCGTTTATTACTAGTGGATCTAGCTTTCCTCCATTTTTCCCACTTTTCATCCACAAAACCTCCGCAATTTTGCCCCCGAAATCATCAATTTCCGCCCCAAAAATCGAGTTCCTCGAGTTCATCCTCGGATTTGGAGCCCGGACATCCGGCCCATAGCCCCGGACATCCGGCCCGTAGGCCCGGACATCCGGCTTCTAGAGCGCAAATCACGCACGGTTCTGGACATCAGGTCCCGGATTTCCGGCCAAACCCCCGGATGTCCGGCCCCTGGCATTTCAGCCTTCGGTGTTTCACTGTTTTGACCATAACTAATTCATCTGGAGTCCAATTTTGATGTTCTTTAGCTAGTTTTGAAGATATTGACATCCCCCATCCATAAAAATACTACCACCATCATTTGAATCCATCAAAATTTTGGAACTTTGGCATCTTTGCCTAGGGCTTCCACCATATCATCCACATAACCACCACCGACTGCCGCCACCTAACCCATTTTGTTCCTTATAGCATTTGTGGTTGCTTGAGTAGTAATTCGAGTCTCCTAAGCTGTTTCGGCTACTTAGGGACGGTTGCTTATTCATCAACCACCACCATAACTTCCGCATAGGCTTTCCCACCATACACTTCCACCACCCCAACTTAACCCAATTTTGTTTGTGTTGTGAGTTGTGTCTCCTAAGGTGTTTCGGCTACTTAGGGACATTGCTTTCAACTCTGACACCGTGTATAGCCCATCATACCCTTCCACCACTATAACCCATTTTGACCGGGTTTCCACCAATACTTCCGCAACCACCACCACATTCCCGCTACCACCATTTTGACATTTGACGTTTGAGATTTTGAGCTCATGGTTTTTTCCTTTTCCTAAGGTGTTTCGGCTAATTAGGAACGTTTCGACATCGAGAACACTGCCACTCATCATCCCCACGAGGTTGTCATTGATATTGACCACTTCATCATTATCCATCCTTATGTACACTCGACAAACCATTGACGGTAATGATACGTCTCCAACGTATCTATAATTTTTGATTGCTCCATGCTACTTTATCTACTGTTTTGGACTATGTTGGGCTTTATTTTTCACTTTTATATTATTTTTGGGACTAACCTATTAACCGGAGGCCCGGCCCAGAATTCTGTTTTTTGCCTATTTTAGTATTTCGAAGAAACAGAATATCAAACGGAGTCCAAACGGAATGAAACCTTCGGAAACGTGATTTTCTCACCTAGCGTGATCCGGGGACTTGGACCCTACTCCAAGGAACAAAAGAGGCGGTCACGAGGGTGGGGGTGCCCCCCATAGGGCGCCCCATCTAGTGGGCCTCGGGCTGCCACCGACGTACTTCTTCTTCCTACATATACCTCGTGCCCGAAAACATCCGGGGCACCACGAAACACAATTTCCACCACCGTAACCTTACATATCATGAGATCCCATCTTGGAGCCTTCGGCACTTTCTGCCGGAGGGAATCAAGCAGGAGGGCCTCTACATCAACATCCATGCCCCTCCGATGAGTTGTGAGTAGTTTACCACAGACCTACGGGTCCATAGTTATTAGCTAGATGGCTTCTTCTCTCTTTTTGGATCTCAATACAATGTTCTCCCCCTCTCTTGTGGAGATCTATTCGATGTAATCTCTTTTTGTGGTGTGTTTGTCGAGATCCGATGAATTGTGGGTTTATGATCAAGTTTATCTATGAATAATATTTGAATCTTCTCTGAATTCTTTTATGTATGATTAAGTTATCTTTGTAAGTCTCTTCGAATTATCAGTTTGGTTTGGCCTACTAGATTGATCTTTCTTGCCATGGGAGAAGTGCTTAGCTTTGGGTTCAATCTTGCGATGTCCTTACCCAGTGATAGAAAGGGTTGCAACGCACGTATTGTATTGTTGCCATCGAGGATAACAAGATGGGGTTTATATCATATTGCATGAATTTATCCCTCTACATCATGTCATCTTGCTTAATGCGTTACTCTGTTCTTATGAACTTAATACTCTAGATGCATCTTTGGATAGCGGTCGATGTGTGGAGTAATAGTAGTAGATGCAGGCAGAAGTCGGTCTACTCATTATGGACGTGATGCCTATATACATGATCATGCCTAGAGAATCTCATAACTATGCGCTTTTCTATCAATTGCTTGACAGTAATTTGTTCACCCACCGTAATACTTATGCTATCTTGAGAGAAGCCACTAGTGAAACCTATGGCCCCCGGGTCTATCTCCTATCATATTTGTTTCCAATATACTTTTATTTTCATCTTTACTTTTTGCATCTATATTATAAAATACCAAAAATATATTTATCTTATCATAATATCTTTATCAGATCTCACTTTCGTAAGTGGCCATGAAGGGATTGATAACCCCTTTATTGTGTTGGTTGCGAGTTCTCAGTTTGTTTGTGTAGGTGTGTGGGACTTTTGAGGAGCCCCCTACTGGATTGATACCTTGGTTCTCAAAACTGAGGGAAATACTTACGCTACACTTTGCTGCATCACCCTCTCCTCTTCGAGGAAAACCAACGGAAGCTCAAGACGTAGCAAGAAGGATTTCTGGCGCCGTTGCCGGGGAGGTCTTCGCTCAAGTCAAGACATACCAAGTACCCATCACAAACCTATCTCCCTCGCATTTACATTATTTGTCATTTGCCTCTCGTTTTCCTCTCCCCCACTTCACCCTTGTCGTTTTATTCGCCCTCTCTTTCCCAGTCTCCTCTCTCTTCGCTTGCCTTCTTTTGTGTGCTTGTTTGCTTGTTTGACCTTATGGTTGCGCCTAAGGGTCCTAACCACCTTCTCAGAAGGATGGATGAGATTGAATCAAATATTAGAAGCTTCATGAATTTGCAATCTGAGCATAATAATTTCTTTAGAAAAGAGCTCAAGGAACAAAAAAGATTTTTGGGGTTTATGAACAAGGAGCTTGATGATATGAATAAAGAATTCTTTGGTGTTAACGCTCAAATTTCCCGGCTTGAAAATGCTATAGCCAAAATTTCTGACAAGCAAGCCACCTTAGCCAATAAGATGGCCGCTAAACCAGAAAAATTACATGAAAACAGTGACAAGGATCTTAAAGTTATTGATGCATCTCCAGTTAGATCTATGTTTTGCAGTATGAACTTTGATGATTATGGGACTGATGATGAATCAACTTTGCCTAGAAGGCGTCCCAAGAATTCAGAATCTTTAGATCTTAATGTTAAATTTGGTAAAAGTGAGATTGGAGAATCCTCAACTTCTAATAATGTTGAACCCACTATCTCGGACTTCAAGGAATTTAATTATGATAATTGCTCTTTAAAAGGTTGTATTTCCTTGTTGCAAGCTGCTACGTCTCGAGCTTGCGTTGGTTTTCCCTGAAGAGGAGGGGGTGATGCAGCACAGTAGCGTAAGTATTTCCCTCAGTTTTTGAGAACCAAGGTATCAATCCAGTAGGAGGTCACGCACAAGTCCCTCGTACCTGCACAACACGATAGCAACTCGCAACCAACGCTTAGGGGTTGTCAATCCCTTCACGGTCACTTACGAGTGAGATCGATAGAGATAATATTTTGGTATTTTTGGTATAAAGGCGCAAAGTAAAAAGTAAAAGCAAAGCAAGTAAATAAAGTGATGGAGATTGATATGATGAGAATAGACCCGGGGGCCATAGGTTTCACTAGTGGCTTCTCTCAAGAGCATCAGTATTCTACGGTGGGTGAACAAATTACTGTTGAGCAATTGATAGAATTGAGCATAGTTATGAGGTTATCTAGGTATGATCATGTATATAGGCATCACGTCCGTGACAAGTAGATTGAAACGATTCTGCATCTACTACTATTACTCCACCCATTGTCGGGGAAGTATGATCGTGTCCCGCGAACACCTATGGGACCTGGTCCCTTGTGGTTCGGAGGGGGAGCGGAGGATGCACAAAGAGCGGATCGAGCGATGCACACGAGCAGATTTACCCAACTTCGAGCTCTCCGGAGATAATACTCCTACTGCTGCTTTGTGGATTATATTGTGTTCTTGCTAGGGAGCAATGGGAGCTACAAAACCTAGCTTTGAGTGAGTGTGGCCATATGAGTCGAATGAACTAAGCGGGCAGAACCGAACCCTTTCTCGTTGCACTTGGGCCTCCTTTTATAGGCACAAGGGGTCACCACAGTGGCAAGTAGACAAGGGTAAGATAGTAAAACAGAGGTTGGTACACGCTTTATGCGGTGTCTGATGATCTATACCTAACTCGGCGGCAAGGGACAAGAGTCATAAATGCCCGTCTCGATCGCTGAAAGGTAACGAGGACCGTCAAGTGCGCCTCCGTTTGCCACGATGGTAGCTTGTCAGCGCCGCTTATCGCTGCTCCCGTTGGCTGCACAGCCCATCGACCGCGCGTTCTGGGAAAGCCCCGCGGCGACACGTTGGCGGATGAGCTGGAGTGGAGATGAAGAGAGTTGCTGCGCGGCAAGCGCCTTGCAGCGGCGTAACCCTTTGTCGGCTTTGGGAGCTCGGCTCACCAATCCTTCCCGCAAGCTCCTCTTGCGGGGCCTTGTTTCGCCGTGCCTTGAGTGGTCTTCCGGCAAGCTCCTCTTGCGGGCCTTGATACTTTGTTCTCGAATGGCTCCAAAGGAGCCGCGGAAGATCTTGATGGTCACCGAGGCCAGCCACGCCGCTGGTCTGCAACTGCCGTGCGAGTTCGGGGTGCTAGGGTACCCTACTCTAGTACACCGACAGAGCCCGGGCTGGGCCACACACGGCGCCAAGCTCTGTTGGGCGGGCCCAAAAGCGATTCTGCACGGGCACGCGCGTGCAGATTACGCCATTACTGCCCCTGGACCCACCACGCCTCCCACGAACGTCACGCACCGGACGTGGCGTCGTGGGGGAGATCGTGGGGCTTTCTTTAATGGAAAAATCGGAATGCCCGCCCCCTCTCCCTCTTTATAATCAGGGGGTACAGGGGCAGATCGCCCCCTTGCCATTGTTGTCACATCAGAAACCACCGCCGCTTCCCCCTTTCTTCTCGAGCCCAAAGAGAGCGACGCTCCGCCCCCTCCATTGCCACCGGTGCCACCAACGCCGTCGACCTCCTCCACCACCTCTCCCCATGGCTCGAAGGCCGACAAGGAAAAAGCGTGAAATCGGCGGCGCAGCGGCTCATGGCCTCTGCGGAAGGCGGGCCCTCTTGATCCCACGCTTGACAGGAAGGAGCTGCGGGAGCTGTACTATCTTTTACAGTCGACGGAGACCGGTCGCACCAGCAAGACGAGAGTCATCTCCGCCGCCACATCAGAAAGTTTCCATCGGGTACCCTTTCTTGGCGCTTTTCTTCCATCGCGGGCTCTGCCGCCCTTTTCTAATTCTTTTGCGATGTCATGAACACATATGGCCTCCGCCTCCTTGATTTCACCCCCAACGCTGTCCTCACCTTGGCGTTTCGCACACTCTGCGAGAACTTTGTCGGGTCCACCAAATGTAGCACTCTTCCGCCATTACTTCATGCCCAGCGTAGAGAGAGGAGAGCTTGCGGAGGGATTGCATGGGTCTCGGGATCGGAAAGAAGGAAGCATATCTTGACGGAGAGCTGCGTAGCAAGTGGGAGGAGTGGAGAGCTGGCTGGTGTTGGATCTTAGAGGAGGAGCCATAGCCTTTCACGCCTGCGCCAAACTCCCATAGTGCGTGGCAATGATTGGAGCAACTTGGCGCGGAGGGCGACAAGTTGAAGATTGCCGTGACTAGGATTTTGTGTCTTGACAAGCAGGGCTTACCGTAGGAGCTGTTGGCGCGGACTTCCCGCCGCCGCATTGCGCCCTGCGGAGAGGAGGAGGCCTGCTTGGGAATTCCAAATCTGGCGGACATTATGAGGCTGCGCCGATCTGAACTGGAATTTTCTTGTCTTGGAGTTGGACAAGCATGCTGCGGGAGCTGTTCAAGCCTGATGCGGATCACCCAGTGGTGCATGTTGCCGAGAGGAGTCGTGCCCTTGTGCAACAACTTCGTTAAACTTGACAGCATCCAGCGATGATGCCGTTGTGCGATTCCCATGGAATCGTTCCAACTTGCGAGGAGCCCGCCCGACGACGTCGTGCAGCGAGTTCTTCGACAACTTGGCGGAAGTGCGATCCGCGCCGGCGAAGCAGCGGCTCACCGCGACACCACCAATCAGGAGATGGCGCGCATCGCCACAAGGTTGGAGGCGGCGAAGCTGCCGCCGCTTGGCGTGTTTGGGTTTACCGTCGAGGCGGAAACAGCTGGGCGGCAAGTCTCCCGACCGAGAAGAGCTTCGCCCGGTGAGGAGGAGCAGGCGAGCCAGCGTCAATCCGGAAGAGCCGGCGGGGCGCTGCCCTCCGCCGTCAAGCAGCTTGCGCGGGAGGAGCCCGCCCGCCAAGAGACGCCTCCATAAGACCGAATGGCGGCGGGCGGCAGCGGCCCAACAGCCGCCTCGCCGCCCGACGCGCTCTACCGCTGCAAGCACTTGTTGCAGGAGGCGCCCATGCCGCCATGGTGACGGGGCGGGGTCTTACGGAGTCTCGGCCCCTGCATCCGCCAAGCGTCAGGAATCTTCTCCTCCAATTCTTGGCGCGGGCGAATTTGATCTCTCGCCCTCGGCTCAGGAAGAAGAGGAAGAGTAAGATCTTGTCGCTGCTACTTGTAATCCTCAATTTTATTGCTTTATTTTATATCTGTGGCTTCACTCTGAACCTTCTCCTTCTTGGGGCGCTAGCTCGGAGGGCGTCGAAGAGGCCAAGACCCGGTGGTTGTCGTCTCGGATGATTCCCACAATGGCGGCAGAGGCACGTCTGGGACTCCTTGCGGACCGGCAACCCTTCAGCAGAGCAGCCCCAGCTGGCCCAGTAAGTGTTTGGTTTACTTCTCATGGTTAGGTGTGCTTGGGTGCTTCTCCGTCACTTGATATCTGGTTTGTTGAATTATGTAGGAGCAGAGCAGCCTCATCGGGGAAGCAGGAGGTCACTCCAGTTCTGCTTGCTTCAACTCGTCGCCAAGGGAGAACTCTCCGCCAAGGGAGCGCTCTCGGCAAGGAGGCCTCTCCGACAAGGGGAGCTTCCCGACAAGGGGCAGCGCCGACGACCCTCCGGTTGTGGAGACCAGCAACAGATCCCATTGCAGGTAATTTTCTTGTTTGAAAACCTCCCTTGGAATCTCTTTTCTTCTGTTCTTCTCTTGAACACTTGCTTGACTGGTTCTTGCTCTCTCGATCGTCGAGATCCATCTGCGGAGAACCGATGGGGACCGAGGCTGCCGGCGAGGAGGGCCTTCATGGCAACAATGTCGACGCCGCCAACATGGAGGAGGAGGCCGGCGCGATGGGTCCGCCCGGCCGAGGCCGCCAAGGCTCTTGGCGCAGAGGCTGAGGGAGGATCCGCGATCGCCTTGGCCCCGAGGCCGCAGGCGCCAGGCGCTGCACCGACCGCCCGATCCTCCCGCCGCCGATGCCGCCCGGACTCGAAGAGCCCCAGCCCGGCGCCATCTCGAAGGCGGCGAGGTGTCTTTATCAAGCTCCATGGGCATCAAGCTCAGGCACCGGCGAAGGGGAGACCTTGACGCTGAACCGCTTGCCTCCAGCAGGGCTGTCGCTGGTCGGCGCTCCGAGCAGCAGCAGCGGTTAGCTGAGGAGGAGCAGCTACTAAAGAGGTTGTTGTCGCTCTACTGCGCCCGACAAGCCAAGCTGGAGTCGAGGAGGCGCTTGTCGCGAGGGCGGAGCTGACTTGGAGAAAGCGGAAGAGCTCCGTAGCGCCAACAAAAAACTCTCCGGGATATACGGAGCGCGGAGCAGCTTGATGAGGCGCACGGCCTTCATCTTGGAGAAGGCCGAGGTCGAGGAGCAGCGAGAGGCTTGCCGCCGAAGCTTTCAGCGCAGAAGGTGAGTGGCGCAGCGGAAGATCAACCTCGACAGCTATGAGGAAGATCTCGCCGTCTTGTGAGCAATAGATTGGCGGGCCACCGGAGGCAAAGGATCTGCTGCGGCTGCCGAGGCCGCCAAGAAGGAATTGGAGGCGAGGTGGCTCAGCTGGAGTCCACCCTCCGGAAGAGCGCCGAGGAGGTCGCGGGTTGAAGCCTTGGCGAAAAGGACGCCTACACCCTCAGCGAGTTGCAAGGTCGCTTGCTGAAAAGATCAAAGAGCTCGATGCCGCCAAGGACTCCAAGGCGGATCTGGAGCTAAAACGACCACCACAGCAGAGGCGGCTGAGCGGCGCCAAGGAGGCGGAAAGCGGGCTCTTTGGAGAAGATTAAAGCCAATGAGGAGCTGTTGGCGAATGCCGCGACTGCCCAGAATGATCTCAGAGATAGCATAATGCACTGGACAGAAGGTCTTGTGGACACCGCCGCCGGCATCCATAATGAGCTGATTGAGCTGGGGATGGTGGATCTTGGGTACTCCACCGACGAGAACCAGCTCAGCCTATTCTTCAAGGGCGTGCTGACGGGTCTCCAGCGGCTCCGGGAGGAAATCCCAAAGCAACTGGCAGAGGAGTCGCGCCAAGTTTGCGCCGGGGCTCTCCAGAAGGTGCTGATGAAAGTGGCCTTCCGCAACCCAGGCGTCGATTTCACCAAAGTTCTCAAGTCCCTGCCTCCATCTGCTAACGTTGAAGCGCTCAAGGCCCTTGTCGCACCCATTGTGGACAGGGTGAGCGGAGTCAAGAGGCTCGATGGCGACCCGCGTGAACTAGGCCGTAAGCTTATCTTTCTCTTGTCGCTGTAGATCATGTTTAGGCGAAAAATTTATTAGATCTGCGACAAGTTATTTCTGTATTATACTCTATCTTAGGCGTCGAATGCAATGTTATTTCCTTTACTTGACTCCTTCCTTGTATGTTTGTGCCCTCGCTTTTAGGGGAACTTGTCGGTGCGAACACCTTTGCCTGGCGCTGAGTCTGAACTTCAGCAGCCTTACGGCGATGTTGCCTCCGACAAGCAACCTTATCGCAACTAGTTGCAGCACGCTTAAGTTGTTGGCGGGCTCGAAACAAAATAAGGCGCGCAAGCTAGTCGCGAGTTGGTTCCTCCGCGCACAGGTTTTCCATACAAAGTACTATCATTCGAGGAAGATAACTTAAAAGTTTAAAACTGGTTGCTTAAACTTAGCAACTTAGCTTCTCTGTTGTTCACTTCCCGGCAAGGCGACAGTTCCTCGGCGGCGCTTGGTGGCCCACACCATTATCTTCTCCTTCCCCTCGGTTAACTTGTGGGTGGATGAACCTTCTTCTTATTTGAGAAGAAAGAAGAAAATAAAGTTATGGAGCCTAGTGGCTCGTTATAAACTACGGGTGTGGATGCTGCACAAAATGTTAGATAACACATGCATATAAGATTATGAAAGCATGTATTGACAAGTTGTGAGCAACACATAAACTTTCTTGATGCAGGGTCTGCGCCCGGCTTTGTACAAAGGATTACATGCAACAGTGGCAAGACTTGTACAAAAGGTGGTTGCGGAGCGGGTTCCGCAACCGCATATATGGGTGAAACTTGCGAAGATGCTCTATATTCCAGGAATTGCTCACGGAGCGCCATCTTGGTCTCAAAGGCGGACAACGCCGGGCCTAGTGACTCGTTTCACCCGATAAGGGCCTTCCCACTTGGCGTCAACTTGTTGGAATTCTTGGCGGATTGAGCAGCGCGAAGAACAAAATTCGCCTTCCTCGAAGCTTCGCATCAACTGCGGCTATGGTAGCAGCGCAAAGCTTCTTGTAACGAGCATCTCGTCTGCAAGCTGAAGGCGATCCTCCTCGAGGAGCAGCGCGTCATCTTATCGCAGCTGCTCTTGCTCAAACTCATCATAGCGAGCACTCGAGGTGACCCATATCTGAGTTCCGTGGGAGAACTGCCTCTGCTCCATAGACTAGGCGAAAGGTGTCGGCGATGGCTCGATTTGGCGTCGTCTGATCGACCAAAGAACCACCGGCAGCTCCTCGATCCATTTCTTCCGCGCCGCGCAGCCGAAAGTTCTGGTCTTGAGTCCCCGCAGCACTTCAGCGTTTGCTCTCTCTGCTTGACCGTTGCTTCTCGGATGAGCAACAGAAGCAAAGCAGATCTTGGCGCCAAGATCTTGGGCGTACTGCGTGAAGGTGCGGCTTGTGAACTATGTGCCGTTGTCGGTGATGATCCGGTTAGGAATCCCAAAACGGCAAACAATTGACCTGAAGAACTTGACTGCTGACTGTGCTGTCACCTTCCTCACTGGTTCCACTTCCGGCCACTTTGTGAACTTGTCGATTGCGACGTACAAGTACTCAAAGCCCCCGATAGCTCGGGGGAAGGGGCCGAGGATGTCGAGCCCCCAGACCGAAAAGGGCTAGGATAAAGGGATCGTCTTGAGAGCTTGAGCTGGTTGGTGTATCTGTTTGGAATGGGCCTTGCGCTTCACACTTGGTTACTTGTGCGATTGCATCACGGAGGGCTTCGGCGGAAGAAACCTTCTTAGGAAAGCTTTGCGGCAAGTGCTCTTCGCGCCAATGTGGTGACCACATATGCCTCCATGTATCTCTGCCAACAGCTTACATCCATCTTCCCGGCAAATACACTTCAATTTCACACCGTTGAGTCTTCTTACATGCAGGATGTTGTCAACAAACTGGTACATACTTATTCGCCGGGCTACTTTTCCGCTTCTTCTTGCTCTTGGGAAGTTCTCTGTCACAGAAGGAAATGGGCGATTTGTTGCGCCATCTTTGGAGCACGTGGCTCGACAACAAGGACTAAAGGCTCATCTACCACTGCGGGAACATTAGCTTCCACGACAGAACACGTGGTTCCGCCGACTTGATGATCCCGGCAAGCTTGCGGAGCAAAGCTTGTCGGGGCGTCTGCTTCAACGAAACAAACCACAGGGTTTGTCGGACGAACTGCTCCTCGATGATATTCGCGTTGATTTTAGGGACCTTCTTGGCGGCGGCTCGGGGAGCTCTGCGGAAAGTAGTCGCCGAAACCAATTTTCTCTTCTTGCTCATCTCATTGATGGTGTTACGGTTGGCTGAGTCGGCTTGAGCAAAAAATTCCTGGTTCCACAGTAACTTAAGTGCGGCACATTTGGAGAGGCCATCGGATATATCATTACGAGCTCTTGGAGCGTGTTCCATTTGCAGGCCTTCAAAGTGCTCTTCTAGCTTTCTCACTTCATCGGCGTGGCTTCCATCAACGGACTCGATAATCTTTATTTACTTGGCGGACGACAAGTTGCGAGTCCCCGACAATGAGCTTCTTGATCCCAAGGTCTACCGCAATCCACGAGACCGGCAAGCAAACCTTCATACTCTGGAGTATTGTTTGTTGCTTGTTCCTTGGGAAAGTGCATCTGGACTATGTACTTGAGGTGCTTTCCGGTGGGTCTGCGATAAGCAACACGCCGGCACCGGCGCCTTACAGCGAAAGGCACCATCAAAGTACATCAGCCACTCTTTATTTGCCTCCTTGGCGGGGATGCTCGTCTCGGAGTTTCTTCATCTTGCGTTGGCGTCCACTCTGCTATGAATTCTGCCAATGCTCACTTTGGATAGTTGAAGTGCTTTCAAACTTGAGACCAAAGCTTGACAGTTCGATGCCCACTCGACAATTACTGCTGTTTACTTCGGATTTTGCAAAATCCTCTTCATGAAAGCGGTGACAACTGTTATCTCATGTGCTTGGAAGTAATGGCGCAGCTTTCGAGAGCCATGAGGAGGCGAAAAACAACCGCACACGAGTACCTTGACCTAGCCCCTGCGAAGGGAATCCGACAAAAGTAGACTGGGCGCTGCACCATCCTTTTTCGTATCTTGTCGCATTCTGCAAAGATCCGTCCTTATCGGGACGGGGCTTGTCGGACCTTTGGACTTGCCGCAGCTCACGAGTGAGCGCAGGGCAACCTACGCGTCTGACAAATCGCTGGTTCCCTGGCGCATGCATATCGACGATGGGCCCGGCGCTGGTCGGATTGGCGCCGCGCTTCTCTTGGCGCTCGTCTGGTTCGGCGTCTTCTTCTTGCCGTTCTCGAAGAACTTGGCGCTGGTCGCGACGAGCTCGCCAGATCCGGCGACGCTGTGGAGTTCTTTGTCGAGGTGGATCCGGCGGTCGGCGATCTTAACCTTCGGGAAGGGGAGTACGGTGGCTGCACCCCGCAAGTCTCGTCGCCATCGGCTCGTGCCTTGTCGCCTTGCCGCGGCTGCGAGGCGCTTGGTTGCCGTGGGACGTCGCTGTTGGCAATGCCGATGAGGCTCTGGATGGTGGCCCTCCATTCGTCGATCTTGTCGGCCGTTGGAGGGTAGTCTAGAAGTAGCTGAGCTCTTGCCAAGGCTTCTGCTGGTGTGGTGGGTGGCAATGGCGTACGGAGCGAAGAACGAGACATGCTCGGACTCCTAACCAAGTTAGGAGGAGCACCGTCCGGCCCCAGCGACCGTACTCCGCTGGTACCGGCATGCTAAGCGTGCATGCGGTCTCGAGGTCCCGGATCCTCCAGCTTAGCCTTGATCTGCTCGGACGTATGGTGCTGCGAGCACCATGGCGCTGTCTTTCCCGCCTCTTAGGAAGGGCGCGGTGCGGACTCAGACGCCAAGCTTGCACCGTCTTGTCCTTGGATCTGCAGCGCCGTGGGCTCTTCGGCGCGCCCGTTCCTCCGCTTACGTCTTCTCCACCACTCGTCAGCTCCGGTGGTGGTGGGTTTGACGCGACGGCTCTGCTGCCGCCGAAGCCTTCTTCTTGGTGGCATGTTGACGAAGTGTTGATGAAGAAACTGCTCGTGTGAGCGCCGGATCGGGTTCACACAGCCTCGACGCCTTACCCGGGCGCGCCAAAGATGTCGGGAAGTATGATCGTGTCCGCGAACACCTATGGGACCTGGTCCCTTGTGGTTGGGAGGGGGAGCGGAGGATGCACAAAGCGGATCGAGCGATGCACACGAGCAGATTTACCCAACCGGAGCTCTCCGGAGAGATAATACTCCTCTGCTGCTTTGTGGATTATATTGTGTTCTTGCTAGGGAGCAATGGGAGCTACAAAACCTAGCTTGAGTGAGTGTGGCCGTATGAGTCGAATGAACTAAGCCGGGCGAACCGAACCCTTTCTACGTTGCACTTGGGCCTCCTTTTATAGGCACAAGGGGTCACTCTGGTGGCAAGTAGACAAGGGTAAGATAGTAAAACAGAGGTTGGTACACGCTTTATGCAGTGTCACGTGATCTATACCTAACTCGGCGGCAAGGGACAAGAGTCATAAATGCCCGTCTCGGTCGCTGAAACGATTAACAGGGGACCGTCAAGTGCGCCTCCGTTTGCCACGATGGTAGCTTGTCGGCGCCGCTTATCGCTGCTCCCGCTGGCTGCACAGCCCATCGACACGCGTTCTGGGAAAGCCCGCGGCGACACGTTGGCGGATGAGCTGGAGCGAGATGAAGAGAGGTTGCTGCCGCAGCAAGCGCCTTGCAGCGGCAGAACCCTTGTCGCGCTTGGGGCTCGGCGCTCACCAATCCTTCCGGCAAGCTCCTCTTGCGGGGCCTTGTTTTTCGCCGTGCCTTGAGTGGTCTTCCCGCAAGCTCCTCTTGCGGGGCCTTGATTACTTTGTTCTCGAATGGCTCCAAAGGAGCAGCGGAAGATCTTGATGGTCACCAGGCCAGCCTGCCGCGAGTGCTGCAACTGCCGTGCGAGTTAAGGTGCTAGGGGTACCCTACTCTAGTACACCGACAGAGCCCCGGGCTGGGCCACACACGGCGCCAAGCTCTGTTGGGCGGGCCCAAAAGCGGCACTGCAGACGCCTTGTCCAGATTACGCCATTACTCGCCTGGACCCACCACGCCTCCCACGAGCGTCACGCACGGACGTGGCGTCGTGGGGAGATCGTGGGCTTTCTTTAATGGAAAAATCGGAATGCCGCCCCTCTCCCTCTTTATAATCCAGAGTGCAGGGCAGATCGCCCCTGCCATTGTTGTCACATCAGAAACCACCGCCGCTTCCCCTTTCTTCTCGAGCCCAAAGAGAGCGACGCTCCGCCCCCTCCATTGCCACCGGTGCCACCAACGCCGTCGACCTCCTCCACCACCTCTCCCCATGGCTCCGAAGGCCGACAAGGGAAAAGCGTGAAATCGGCCGGCGCGCAGCTCATGCATGCCATGGAAGGAGCGGGCCCTCTTGATCCCCTCGCTGACAGAAGGAGCTGCGGGAGCTGTACTATCTTTTTCTGGTCGGCGGAGACCCGGTCGCACCAGCAAGACGAAGTCATCTCCGCCGCCACATCCGAGAAAGTTTCCATGGTACCCTTTCTTGGCGCTTTTCTTCCATCAAGGGCTCTGCCCGCCTTTTCTAATTCTTTTGCGATGTCATGAACACATATGGCCTCCGCCTCCTTGATTTCACCCCCAACGCTGTCCTCACCTTGGCCGTTTCGCACACCTCTGCGAGAACTTTGTCGGGTCCACCAAATGTAGCACTCTTCGCCATTACTTCAT
Organism: Aegilops longissima; assembly: GCA_021605205.1. Lineage (NCBI taxonomy): Eukaryota > Viridiplantae > Streptophyta > Magnoliopsida > Poales > Poaceae > Aegilops > Aegilops longissima. The sequence continues at coordinate 92,060,959 of CM038678.1, forward strand.
GCCCAGCGTAGAGAGAGAGCCGCTTGCGGAGGGATTGCATGGGTCTCGGGATCGGAAAGAAGGAAGCATATCTTGACGGAGAGCTGCGTAGCAAGTGGGAGGAGTGGAGAGCTGACTGGTGTTGGATCTTAGAGGAGGAGCCATAGCCTTTCACCGCCCTGCGCCAAACTCCCATAGTGCGTGGCAATGATTGGAGCAACTTGGCGCCGGAGGACAACAAGTTGAAGATTGCCGTGACTAGGATTTTGTGTCTTGGCAAGCAGGGCTTACCGTAGGAGCTGTTGGCGCGGACTTCCTTCGCGCCGCATTGCGCCTGCAGGAGAGGAGGAGGCCTGCTTGGGAATTCCAAAATCGGCGGACATTATGAGGCTGCGCCGGTCTGAACTGGAATTTTACTGTCTTGGAGTTGGACAGCATGCTGCGGGAGCTGTTCAAGCTGATCACGGATCACCCAGTGGTGCATGTTGCCGAGAGGAGTCGTGCCCTTGTGCAACAACTCGTCGCTTGACAGCATCCGCGATGATGATGTTGTGCGATTCCCATGGAATCGTTCCAACTTGGCAGAGCCCGCCGGCGACGTCGTGCAGCAGTTCTTCGACAACTTGGCGGAAGTGCCGATCCGCGCCGACGCAGCGTAAACGGCTCACCCGCGACACCACCAATCAGGAGATGGCGCGCGCCGCCACAAGGTTGGAGGAGGCGAAGCTGCCGCCGCTGGCGTGTTGGGTTTACCGTCGAGGCGGAAACAGCTGAGGCGGCAAGTCTCCCGACCGAGAAGAGCTTCGCGGTGAGGAGGAGCAGGCCGAGCCCGACGTCAATCCGGAAGAGCCGGCGGGGCGCTTGCCCTCCGCCGTCAAGCAGCTTGCCGCAGAGGAGCCAGCGCCCCGCCAAGGAGACGCCTCCGCAAGACCGGAGAAGTGGCGGGCGGCAGGCGGCCCAACAACCGCCTCGCCGCCCAGCAGCTCTACCGCTGCAAGCATTGTTGCCTGAGGCGCCTATGCCGCCATGGTGACAGGAGCGGGGTCTTCTGGAGTCTCGGCCCCTGCATCCGCCAAGCGTCCGAGGGAATCTTCTCCTCCAATTCTTCGCGCCGGAGCGGAATTTGATCTCTCCGCCCTCAGCTCCGAGGAAGAAGAGGAAGAGTAAGATCTTGTCGCTGCTACTTGTAATCCTCCAATTTTATTGCTTTATTTTATATCTGACTGGCTTCACTCTGAACCTTCTCCTTCTTGGGGCCGCTTAGCTCGGAGGCGTCGAAGAGGCCAAGACCCGGTGGTTGTCGTCTCGGATGATTCCCACAATGGCGGCAGGGGCACGCCTGGGACTCCTTGCTGCACCGGCAACCCTTCATGAGAGCAGCCCCAGCTGGCCCAGGCGTAAGTGTTTGGTTTACTTCTCATGGTTAGGTGTGCTTGGGTGCTTCTCCGTCCTTGATATCTGGTTTGTTGAATTATGTAGGAGCAGAGCAGCCTCATCGGGAAGCACGGAGGTCACTCCCGGTTCTGCTTGCTTCAACTCGTCGCCAAGGGAGAACTCTCCGCCAAGGGCGCTCTCCGGCAAGGGAGGCCTCTCAGACAAGGGAGCTTCCCGACAAGGGCAGCGGCGACGACCCTCGGTTGTGGAGACATGACAGCAGATCCCATTGCGTAATTTTCTTGTTTGAAAACCTCCTTGGAATCTCTTTTCTTCTCGTTCTTCTCTTGAACACTTGCTTGATGGTTCTTGCTCTCTCGATCGTCAGATCCATCTGCGGAGAACCGATGGGGCCGAGGCTGCCGGGCGAGGGCCTTCGCGGCAACAATGTCGACGCCGCCAACATGGAGGAGGAGGCCGGCGCCGATGGGTCCGCCAGCGAGGAGGCCGCCAAGGCTGCTGGCGCAGAGGCTGGGGAGGGATCCGGCGATCGCACCGACGGCCCCGAGGCCGCAGGAGCGCCAGGCGCTGCACCGACCGCCGATCCTCCGCCGCCGATGCCGCCCAGACTCGAAGAGCCCCAGCCCGCGCCTATCTCAAGGCCGGCGAGGGTGTCTTTATCAAGCTCCCATGGGCATCAAGCTCAGGGGCACCGGCGAAGGGGAGACCTTGACGCTGAATCCTTGCCTCCGCTGGGCTGTCGCTGGTCGGCGCTCGAGCAGCAGCAGCGGTTAGCCTGAGGAGGAGCAGCTACTAAAGAGGTTGTTGTCGCTCTACCGCGCCCGACAAGCCAAGCTGGAGTCCAGGGAGGCGCTTGTCGCGAGCGGGAGCTGACTTGGAGAAAGCGGAAGAGCTCCGGCGGCCAACAAAAAACTCTCGGGATATACCAGAGGCGGGAGCAACTTGATGAGGCGCCGGCCTTCATCTTGGAGAAGGCCGAGGTCGAGGAGCAGCAGAGGCTTGCGGCGAGAAGCTTTCAGCGCAGAAGGTGAGCTGGCGCAACGGAAGATCAACCTCGACAGCTATGAGGAAGATCTCGCCGTCTTGTGAGCAATAGATTGGCGGCCACTTCAGGAGGCAAAGGATGCTCGCTGCGGCTGCCGAGGCCGCCAAGAAGGAATTGGAGGCGAGGTGGCTCAGCTGGAGTCCACCCTCCAAAGAGCGCCGAGGAGGTCGCCGGGTTGAAGCCTTGGCCTTGAAAAGGACGCCTACACCCTCAGCGAGTTGCAAGGTCGCTTATTGAAAAGATCAAAGAGCTCGATGCCGCCAAGGACTCCAAGGCGGATCTGGAGCTAAAACGACCACCACAGCAGAGACGCTGAGCAGGCGCCAAGGAGCGGAAGCAGGCTGCTGGAGAAGATTAAAGCCAATGAGGAGCTGTTGGCGAATGCCGCGACGCCAGAATGATCTCGTAGATAGCATAATGCATCGGATGAAGGTCTTGTGGACACCGCCCGGCATCCATAATGAGCTGATTGAGCTGGGGATGGTGGATCTTGGGTACTCCACCGACGAGAACCAGCTCAGCCTATTCTTCAAGGGCGTGCTGACGGGTCTCCAGCGGCTCCGGGAGGAAATCCCAAAGCAATGGCAGAGGAGTCGCGCCAAGTTTGCGCCGGGCTCTCGTAAGGTCTTGATGAAAGTGGCCTTCCGCAACCCAAAGGCCGATTTCACCAAAGTTCTCAAGTCCTGCCTCCATCTGCTAACGTTGAAGCGCTCAAGGCCCTTATCGCACCCATTGTGGACAGGGGAGGCGGAGTCAAGAGGCTCGATGGCGACCAGCGTAGACTAGGCCGCCAAGCTTATCTTTCTCTTGTCATTGTAGATCATGTTTAGGCGAAAAATTTATTAGATCTGCGACAAGTTATTTCTGTATTATACTCTATCTTAGGCGATCGAATGCAATGTTATTTCCTTTACTTGACTCCTTCCCTTGTATGTTTGTGCCCTACGCTTTTAGGGAACTTGTCGGTCATGAACACCTTTGCCATGGCGCTGAGTACGGAACTTCAGCAGCCTTCTGGCGATGTTGCCTCCGACAAGCAACCTTGTCGCAACTAGTTGCAGCACGCTTAAGTTGTTGAGCGGGCTCGAAACAAAGTAAGGGCGCAAGCTAGTCGCGAGTTGGTTCCTCCGCGCACAGGTTTTCCATACAAAGTACTATCATTCGAGGAAGATAACTTAAAAAGTTTAAAAACTGGTTGCTTAAACTTAGCAACTTAGCTTCTCTGTTGTTCACTTCCCGGCAAGGCGACAGTTCCTCGAGCGACGCTTGGTGGCCCACACCATTATCTTCTCCTTCCCCCTCGGTTAACTTGTGGGTGGATGAACCTTCTTCTTATTTGAGAAGAAAGAAGAGAAAATAAAGTTATGGAGCCTAGTGGCTCGTTATCGCTTACCGGGTGTGGATGCTGCACAAAATGTTAGATAACACATGCATATAAGATTATGAAAGCATGTATTGACAAGTTGTGAGCAACACATAGGCTTTACTGATGCACGGGGTCTGCGCCCGGCTTTGTACAAAGGATTACATGCAACAGTGGCAAGACTTGTACAAAAGGGTGGTTGCCGGAACGGGTTCCGGCAACCGCGCCTTATGGGTGAAACTTGCGAAGATGCTCTATATTCCAGGAATTGCTCACCGGAACGCCATCTTCGGTCTCAAGGCGGACAACGCCGGGCCTAGTGACTCGTTTCACCCGATAAGGGCCTTCCCACTTCGGCGTCAACTTGTTGGAATTCTTGGCGGATTGAACGCGCCGAAGAACAAGGTCGCCTTCCTCGAAGCTTCTGGCATCAACTTTGCGGCTATGGTAGCAACGCAAAGCTTGCTGGTAACGAGCATCTCGTACAGCAGCCTGAAGACGATCCTCCTCGAGGAGCAGCGCGTCATCTTGTCGCAGCTGCTCTTGCTCAAGCTCATCATAAGCGAGCACTCGAGGTGACCCGATATCTGAGTTCCGTGGGGAGAACTGCCTCTGCTCCATAGACTAGAGCGAAAGGTGTCTGGCCAGTGGCTCGATTTGGCGTCGTCCTGATCGACCAAAGAACCACCGGCAGCTCCTCGATCCAGTTTCTTCCGCACTTGCGCAGCCTGTCGAAAGTTCTGGTCTTGAGTCCCCGCAGCACTTCAGCGTTTGCTCTCTCGCTGACCGTTGCTTCTCGGATGAGCAATGAAGCAAAGCAGATCTTGGCGCCAAGATCTTGGGCGTCTGCGTGAAGGTGCGGCTTGAACTATGTGCGTTGTCGGTGATGATCCGTTAGGAATCCCAAAGCGGCAAACAATTGACTGAAGAACTTGATCGCCGATCTTGTCACCTTCCTCATCGGTTCCACTTCCGCCACTTTGTGAACTTGTCGATTGCGACGTACAAGTACTCAAAGCCCCGATAGCTTCGGGGAAGGGGCCGAGGATGTCGAGCCCCGCATCGAAAAAGGGCTAGGATAAAGGGATCGTCTTGAGAGCTTGAGCTGGTTGGTGTATCTGTTTGGAATGGAACCGCACGCTTCACACTTGGTTACTTGTGCGATTGCATCTGGAGGGCTTCGGCGAAGAAACCTTGCCGAAAGCTTTGCGGCAAGTGCTCTTCTTGCCAATGTGGTGACCACATATGCCTCCATGTATCTCTCGCCAACAGCTTCATCCATCTTCCCGCAAATACACTTCAATTTCACACCGTTGAGTCTTCTTCATGCATGGATGTTGTCAACAAACTGGTACATACTTGACTGCCGGGCTACTTTTTCCGCTTCTTCTTGCTCTTGAGAAGTTCTCTGTCTGAAGGAAATGGACGATTTGTTGCGCCCATCTTTGGAGCACGTGGCTCGACAACAAGGACTAAAGGCTCATCTACCACTGCGGGAACATTAGCTTCCACGACAGAACACGTGGTTCCGCCGAGCTTGATGATCCCGGCAAGCTTGCGGAGCAAAGCTTGTCGGGGCGTCTGCTTCAACGAAACAAACCACGGGGTTTGTCGGAGCACTGCTCCTCGCTGATATTTGCGTTGATTTTAGGGACCTTCTTGGCGGCGGCTCCGGGAGCTCTGCGGAAAGTAGTCGCCGAAACCAATTTTCTCTTCTTGCTCTGTCCTGTTGATGGTGTTACGGTTGGTGAGTCAGCTTGAGCAAAAAATTCCTGGTTCCACAGGTAACTTAAGTGCGGCACATTTGGAGAGGCCATCGGATATATCATTACGAGCTCTTGGAGCGTGTTCCATTTGCAGGCCTTCAAAGTGCTCTTCTAGCTTTCTCACTTCATCGACGTAGGCTTCCATCAACGGACTCGATAATCTTTATTTACTTGGCGGACGACAAGTTGCGAGTCCCCGACAATGAGCTTCTTGATCCCAAGGTCTACCGCAATCCACGAGACCGGCAAGCAAACCTTCATACTGGAGTATTGTTTGTTGCTTGTTCCTTGGGAAAGTGCATCGGACTATGTACTTGAGGTGCTTTCCGGTGGGTGCGATAAGCAACACGCCGCACCGGGCGCCTTGCAGCGAAGGCACCATCAAAGTACATCAGCCACTCTTTATTTGCCTCCTTGGCGGGATGCTCGTCTCGAGTTTCTTCATCTTGCGTTGGCGTCCACTCTGCTATGAATTCTGCCAATGCTCGCTTTGGATAGTTGAAGTGCTTTCAAACTTGAGACCAAAGCTTGCAGTTCCGGTGCCCACTCGACAATTCTGCTGTTGCTTCGGATTTTGCAAAATCCTCTTCAGCGAAAGCGAGTGACAACTGTTATCTCATGTGCTTGGAAGTAATGGCGCAGCTTTCTCGAGGCCATGAGGAGGCGAAAAAGCAACTTCGCACACCGTAGTACCTTGACCTAGCCCCTGCGAAGGGAACCGACAAAGTAGACCGGGCGCTGCACCATCCTTTTCTCGTATCTTGTCGCAATTCTGCAAAGATCCGTCCTTATCGGGACCAGGCTTGACGGCGAAGCCCCGCTTGTCGCTGGATGCACCTGCCTCGGTTGCCGGCTCATCATCCGCCTCCCTCTCCGCTACTAACGCAGCACTAACCACTTGATTGGTCGCCGCTATATAGCAGCAACTTCTCTTGTGGCCTAGGTGCGACAAGTATTGGAGTGGAGGACAGGTATCTCTTCAAGTCTGCAGCGCAGCCTCCGCCGAGTCCATTTCATTGGACCTGCCTTTTTCAAAATCTTGAAAAATGGCGAGTAGCGCTCAGCAGACTTAGAGATAAACCTGCCGAGAGCAGCCACGCAACCGCAAGCCTTCTTACATCCTTGACGTGCTTTGGTGCTTCAATCTGCTCGATGGCCTTGATCTTGTCGGGATTGGATTCAATTCCCAGCGAGACACAAAGAACCCGAGAAGCTTGCGGAAGGAACTCCAAACACGCACTTCTCGGGGTTGAGCTTGAGGTTGATCTTATGCAGATTTACAAATGTCTCATCAAATCCTGAACCAGAGTTGCTTTGTCCTTGCTCTTGACCACTATGTCATCCATGTAGGCTTCTACATTTACGTGTATTTGTGGCTCAAAAGCATCATGGACTACTCTTGCAAAAGTTGAACCAGCATTCTTCAAACCGAAAGGCATCCGTATGAAACGATCGTGCCACATGGTGTAATGAATGCGGTTTCTCTTAATCCTCTTCGCCATGAAGATCTGATGATACCTGAATATGCATCAAGAAATGAAAGCAAATCACATCCAGTTGTGGAGTCAACAATCTGGTCTATCGTGGCAAGGGAAATGGGTCTTTGGGACAAGCTTTATTAACATCTGTGAAGTCAATACAAAGTCTCCATTTCCCATTGGCCTTGCGATACAACTACCGGATTGGCCAACCACGTGGGATGGAGTACTCCTCGACAAGGCCTGCTGCTTCCAACTTCTTGATTTCTTCCGCTATGAATTCTTGGCGCTCCACCGCTGTTTCCTAACTTTTTGCTTGACGGGCCGCGTGAGGACAGACAGCTAGGTGGTGCTCAATTACTTTCACGGGAACACCGGGATGTCGGATGGTTGCCATGCAAACACATCGACATTCGCCGCGAGAAAGCAACGAGCTCGCCTTCCTATTTAGGGTCAAGCGTGGCATCGATGGTGAAGGTACCACCAGTGCCGTCCTCCTTGGCGGGCACCTTCTTGGTCTTGGCGGAGCTGCCATCATCTTCTTGCACTTGCGGTGGAGCTCGATGGTGCGTCCTCGACGGTAGCGCAGCACCAAGAGGTGCGCTTGCCGGAGTGGGCATCATAACTCTTGCCGGACTTGGTGGTCTTCTTCTTCCCCCCGGGAGCTTCAGCGGCGAGTGGTTTGATATCTGTCGTAGCTGATGCATCCCGGTAAATCTTGTCGGCGCAGATAAGCGCATCTTTCTTGTCGCCATGGACAGAAATGACGCTTATCGGGCGGGCATCTTGAGTAAATTGTAGGCATAATGAGAAGCTGCCATGAACTTGGCAAGCGCCGACGACCAAGTATGCCATTGTAGGGCAATGGGAAATCGGCAACGTCGAATGTGACCTTCTCGATTCTGAAGTTTAGCTCATCGCCAAATGTTACCGCAGCGTGATCTTCCCTTTGGGATTGATCCTTCTGGGTTGATTCCTTGGAAAGTACCGGTCTCTTCAAGCTCATTGTCGAGGATTTGAAGCTTACGGAGCACTGCAGAGGAGATCAGGTTCAAGCCGGCCCGCCGTCAACCAACATCTTTGTGACCTTGAGGTTGCGGATAGTTGGTGATACCAACATCGGCAAGCACCGACCGCGGTGATGCGATCGGGGTGATCCTCAATGTCAAAGATGATGGGCGTCTGGACCACTTCGAGGTTTGCGCGACTCTATGGATGGTTCTGCTGCATTAACCTCACGCATCCATTGCTTGAGTTGGCGTGCAGGTATCGCAGAGAAGCACCACCGTCAACGCAAAGGACCTCCGTTGCCTTCAAACTCCTGCTCATCAGCTTCATCATCTTCCATATCTTCATCGTCATCTTCGTCTTCGTCCTTGTCGCGGCGGCGGGAGGTCTGTCTCCTTGCCGCTGCTTGGCCTTGCCAGCGGCCTCCCGGCCGGGTCTCTTCTTACTAGCTGCACCTGCACCTTCTGGGCCTTCTCCTTGTCTCGCCGCTCGTATTCAGCCCTCTGAGCTCAACAAGCTGCTCGACTTTCTTGCAGCTCTGGAGATCGTGGCCCTTAGTGCGGTGGATCTTCAAGATCTTGCTTGTTGGAGCTGTCGGGCTTATCGGCGGCCGCCACAACTTGGCGGTCGTTGTCGATGGCAACCTCCTTGCCGGGCCACCAGCCTTGGCTTTGTTGGCGGCACCATCCTTGCCGGACTGCTCGACAACTAGTACTTCTTGGTTTTTCTTCTTTCCGTTGTTTTGCCGCCGGCTCTTCCTTGCCGGGGCGGTCTCCTCACTGTCAGATTCTGCTCCCACATCCTCTCTTGGGAGTCTTCTTCCTTCTTCAGCGCGTGCACACTTGTCGGCCGTATAGAGCTCACCGACGTCTTTCACTTTGCACATCGCCATCTCCTCCTCATCCTGCGGTTTCGCACATTCGATGAAATGCACCGATCACCGCGGCAGGGTGGACATCCGGGATGTTGTAATGCACACGGCTGAATCTCTGGATGAATTTGCGCAGGACTCTCCTTCCTTCCAGGCGGCGGTGAAGGTCACCCTCTTAGCCATGAGGCTTGTGGCACACTGTGAAGGCGCCGACAAACCGGTGGCACAAATCCGCCCAAGAAGAAATAGAACTGTCCGGCAAGTGCATGAGCCAAGACCGACGTTTGGCTTGAGCACCGAGAGGAAATAGTTGGCGAGGATCTTGTCGTCTCGTCCCCCGCAGCTGCACCGCGATGGTGTAGATCTTGAGGAACTCGATGGGTGTGTCCTTCCATCATACTTCTCCGCACATCTGGTTTGAAGTTTTTCTTGTCGGGCCATTTGGACTTGCCGCAGCTCACGAGTGAACGCAGGGCAACCTACCAGACTGACAAGTCGCTGGTTCCCCTGGCGCATGCATATCGACAGTGGGCCCGGCGCGCTGGTCGGATTGACGCCGCGCTTCTCTTCGGCGCTCGATACGGGTTCGAGCGTCTTCTTCTTGCCGTTCTCGAAGAACTTGGCGCTGGTCGCGATGAGCTCGCAGATCCGACGACGCTGTGGAGTTGCTGTCGAGGTGGATCCGGCGAGTCGGCGATCTTGGCCTTCGGGAAGGGGAGTGTACGGTGGCTGCACCCCCGCAAGTCTCGTCGCCATCGGCTCGTGCCTTGTCGCCTTGCCGCGGCTGCGAGGCGCTTGGTTGCCGTGGGACGTCGCTGTTGGCAATGCCGATGAGGCTCTGGATGGTGGCCCTCCATTCGTCGATCTTGTCGGCCGTTGGAGGGTAGTCTAGAAGTAGCTGAGCTCTTGCCAAGGCTTCTGCTGGTGTGGTGGGTGGCAATGGCGTACGGAGCGAAGAACGAGACATGCTCGGACTCCTAACCAAGTTAGGAGGAGCACCGTCCCGCCCCAGCGACCGTACTCCGCTGGTACCGGCATGCTAGCGTGCATGCGGGTCTCGAGGGTCCCCGGATCCTCCAGCTTGGCCTTGATCTATCGGACGTATGGTGCTGCGAGCACCATGACGCTGTCTTTCCCGCGCCTCTTGGGAAGGACGCGGTGCGGACTCGGACGCCGAAGCTTGCACCGTCTTGTCCTTGGATCTGGCAGCGCCGTGGGCTCTTTCGACGACGCCCGTTCCTCCGCTAGCGTCTTCTCCACCACTCGTCAGCTCCGGTGGTGGTGGGTTTGACGCGGACGGCTCTGCTGCCGCCGAAGCCTTCTTCTTCGGTGGCATGTTGACGAAGGTGTTGATGAAGAAACTGCTCGTGTGAACGCCGGATCGGGTTCACACAGCCTCGACGCCCCCTACCTGGCGCGCCAAAGATGTCGGGGAAGTATGATCGTGTCCCGCGAACACCTATGGGACCTGGTCCCTTGTGGTTCGGAGGGGGAGCGGAGGATGCACAAAGAGCGGATCGAAGCGATGCACACGAGCAGATTTACCCAGCTTCGGAGCTCTCCGGAGAGATAATACTCCTACTGCTGCTTTGTGGATTATATTGTGTTCTTGCTAGGGAGCAATGGGAGCTACAAAACCTAGCTTGAGTGAGTGTGGCTTCGTATGAGTCGAATGAACTAAGCCGGAGCCGAACCGAACCCTTTCTACGTTGCACTTGGGCCTCCTTTTATAGGCACAAGGGGTCACTACAGGTGGCAAGTAGACAAGGGTAAGATAGTAAAAACAGAGGTTGGTACACCGCTTTATACAAAGTACGATGATCTATACCTAACTCGACGGCAAGGGACAAGAGTCATAAATGCCCGTCTCGATCGCTGAAACGATTAACAGGACCGTCAAGTGCGCCTCCGTTTGCCACGATGGTAGCTTGTCGGCGCCGCTTATCGCTGCTCCCGGCTGGCTGCACAGCCCATCGACACGCTCTGGGAAAGCCCAGCGGCGACACGTTGGCGGATGAGCTGGAGCAGATGATGAAGAGGTTGCTGCCGCAGAAAGCGCTTTGCCGCGGCAGAACCCTTGTCGCGCTTTGGGAGCTCGGCGCCACCAATCCTTCCCGGCAAGCTCCTCTTGCCGGGGCCTTGTTTCCTTCGTGCCTTGAGTGGTCTTCCCGGCAAGCTCCTCTTGCCGGGGCCTTGATTACTTTGTTCTCGAATGGCTCCAAAGGAGCCGCGGAAGATCTTGATGGTCACCAGGCCAGCCCTGCCGCGGGGTGCTGCAACTGCCCGTGCACGAGTTCGGGGTGCTAGGGGTACCCCTACTCTAGTACACCGACACTCATCGACCGCTATCCAGCATGCATCTAGAGTATTAAGTTAAAAACAGAGTAACGCCTTAAGCAAGATGACATGATGTAGAGGAATAAATTCATGCAATATGATAAATACCCCATCTTGTTATCCTCGATGGCAACAATACAATACGTGCCTTGCAACCCTTTACATCACTTTGGGTAAGGACACCACAAGATTAAACCCAAAGCCATGCACTTCTCCCATCGCAAGAACTACCAATCTAGTTGGCCAAACCAAACGGATAATTCGAAGAGACTTGCAAAGATAACTCAATCATACATAAAAGAATTTAGAGAAGATTCAAATATTATTCATAGATAAGCTGGATCATAAACCCACAATTCATCGGTCTCAACAAACACACCGCAAAAAGAAGATTACATCGAATAGATCTCCACGAGAGAGGGGGAGAACATTGTATTGAGATCCAAAAAGAGAGAAGAAGCCATCTAGCTACTAGCTATGGACCCGAAGTTCTGAAGTAAACTACTCACACTTCATTGGAGGGGCTATGGTGTTGATGTAGAAGCCCTCCGTGGTGAATGCCCTCTCTGGTGGAGCTCCGGAACAGGCCCCGAGATGGGATCTCGTGGATACAGGAAGTTACGGATGTGGAATTAGGTTTTTGGCTCCGTCTCTGGTCTATTGGGGATACGTAGGTATATATAGGAGGAAGGAGTACGTCGGTGGAGTTCCGAGGGGCCCACGAGGCAGGGGCGCGCCCAGGGGGAGGCGCGCCCTCCACCCTTGTGACCTCCTCGGAAGCTTCTTGGAGTAGGGTCCAAGTCTCCTGGATCACGTTCGGTGATAAGATCACGTTCCCGAAGGTTTCATTCCGTTTGGACTCCGTTTGATATTTTGTTTCTTCGAAATACTGAAATAGGCAAAAAAACAGCAATTCTGGGTTGGGCCTCCGGTTAGTAGGTTAGTCCCAAAAATAATATAAAATTGGAAAATAAATGCCATTATAGTCCAAAACAATATATAAAGTAGCATGGAGCAATCAAAAATTATAGATACGTTGGAGACGTATCACAAGCCGTTGTTAATTCTCCTCATGCTTATAGTCAAAATAAAGCTTTTACCAAGCATATTGTTGATGCCTTGATGCAATCTTATGATGAAAAACTTAATTTGGAAGTTTCTATACCTAGAAAACTTAATGATGAATGGGAACCTACTATAAAGATTAGAATTAAAGATTATGAGTGTTTTGCTTTGTGTGATTTGGGTGCTAGTGTTTCCACGATTCTGAAAACTTTATGTGATATTCTAGGTTTCCATGATCTTGATGATTGCTCTTTAAATTTGCACCTTGCGGATTCCACCATTAAAAAGCCTATGGGAAGGATCAATGATGTTCTTATCATTGCAAATAGAAATTTGGTGCCCGTAGATTTTATCGTTCTTGATATAGATTGCAATCTTTCATGTCCTATTATTCTTGGTAGACCTTTCCTTAGAACGATTGGTGCGATTATTGATATGAAGGAAGGAGTATTAGATTCCAATTTCCATTAAAGAAAGGCATGGAGCACTTTCCAAGAAACAAAGTTAAATTACCTTATGAATCTATCATGCGTGCTACTTATGAGTTTAGTGCCAAAGATGGCACTACTTAGATCTATCCTCGCTTTTATGCCTAGCTAGGGGCGTTAAACGATAGCGCTAGTTGGGAGGCAAACTAATTTTCTTTATGTTTCTTGTTTTTGTTTCTGTTTAGGAATAAATAATCCATCTAGCCTGTGTTTAGGTGTGGTTTTATCTTTTAATTAGTGTTTGTGCCAAGTTAAACCTATTAGATCTTCTTGGATGATAGTTATTTGATCTTGCTGTAATTTCCAGAAACTTTGCGCTCAGTGCCCGAATTGTTAAAAATCACCATAACGTGATAAAATAGTGATTCCAATTGCTGCTGATCAATAAACAAATTGTCTAGGTCGTCTAATTTTGGTAGATTTTTTGGAGTTCCAGAAGTTTGCGTTAGTTATAGATTACTACCGACTTTTCTGTTTTTGACAGATTCTGTTTATCGTGTGTTGTTTGCTTATTTTGATGAATCTATGGCTAGTAAAATAGTTTATAATCCATAGATAAGTTGGAATACAGTAGGTTTAACACCAATATAAATAAAGAATGAGTTCACTACAGTAATTTAAAGTAGTCTTTTGTTTTCTTTCTCTAAGGGAGCTCACGAGATTTCTATTGAGTTTTGTGTTGTGAAGTTTTCAAGTTTTGGGTAAAGCTTTTATGGACTATGGAATAAAGGGTGGCAAGATCCACAGCTTGGGGATGCCAATGGCACCCCAATATATTCAAGAATAGCCAAAAGCCTAAGCTTGGGGATGCCCCGGGAAGGCATCCCCTCTTTCGTCTTCGTTCATTGGTAACTTTACTTGGGGCTATATTTTCATTCACCACATGATAAGTGTTTTGCTTGGAGCGTCGTGTGTTATATTAGTCTTTGTTTTTTAGTTTACCACAATCATCCTTGCTGTACACACCTTTTGAGAGAGCCTTACATAAGTTGGAATTTGATAGAATACTCTATGTGCTTCACTTATATCTTTTGAGCTTGATAGTTTTGCTCATAGTGCTTCACTTATATCTTTTGAGCGTGATAATTTTTGCTCTAGTGCTTCACTTAGATATTTTAGAGCACGGTGGTATATTTTTTTAAAGAAACTATTGATCTCTCATGCTTCACTTAGATTATTTTGAGAGTCGTTAATAGCATGGTAATTTGCTTAATGTTAATATACTTGGTATTCAAGATATGTGAAACTTTCTTTTGAGTGCATTGAATACTAAGAAAAGTTTGGTGCTTGACAATTGTTTTGAGATATGAAGATGGTTATATTAGAGTCATGCTAGTTGAGTAGTTGTGAATTTAAAGAATACTTGTGTTGAAGTTTGTGATTCCCGTAGCATGCACGTATGGTGAACCGTTATGTGATGAACTCGGAGCATGATTTATTTATTGATTGTCTTCCTTATGAGTGGCGGTCGGGGACGAGCGATGGTCTTTTCCTACCAATCTATCCCCCTAGGAGCATGCGTGTAATACTTTGCTTTGATAACTTCTAGATTTTTGCAATAAGTATATGAGTTCTTTATGACTAATGTTGAGTCCATGGATTATACGCACTTTTTCCCATCCTTACACCATTGCTAGCCTCTCTAATACCGCAAGACTTTTCGCGGTATCATACACCCACCATATATCTTCCTCAAAACAGCCACCATACCTACCTATTATGGCATTTCCATAGCCATTCCGAGATATATTGCCATGCAACTTTCCACCGTTCCGTTTATTATGACACGCTCCATCATTTTCATATTGCTAGCATGATCATGTAGTTGACATCGTATTTGTGGCAAAGCCACCTTTCATAATTCTTTCATACATGTCACTCTTGAATCATTGCATATCCCGGTACACCGCCGGAGGCATTCACATAGAGTCATATTTGTTCTAAGTATCGAGTTGTAATTGTTGAGTTGTAAGAAAAATAAAAGTGTGATGATCATCATTATTAGAGCATTGTCCCAAGTGAGGAAAGGATGATGGAGACTATGATTCCCCCACAAGTCGGGATGAGACTCCGGACAAAAATTAAAAAAGAGAAAAAAAATGAAAAAGAAAAGAGGCCATAAAAAAGGTCCACATAAAAAAATGAGAGAAAAAGAGAGAAGGGACCATGCTACTATCCTTTTACCACACTTGTGATTCAAAGTAGCACCAAGATCTTCATGATAGAGAGTCTCTCATTTTGTCACTTTCATATACTAGTGGGAATTTTTCATTATAGAACTTGGCTTGTATATTCCAATGATGGGCTTCCTCAAATGCCCTAGGTCTTCGTGAGCAAGCGAGTTGGATGCACACCCACTTAGTTTCTTTTGTTGAGCTTTCATATACTTATAGATCTAGTGCATCTGTTGCATGGCAATCCCTACTCACTCACATTGATATCTATTGATGGGCATCTCCATAGCCCGTTGATACGCCTAGTTGATGTGAGAATATCTTCCCTCTTTTTGTCTTCTCCACAACCACCATTCTATTCCACATATAGTGCTATATCCATGGCTCACGCTCATGTATTGCGTGAAGATTGAAAAAGTTTTGAAAATGTTAAAGTATGAAACAATTGCTTGGCTTGTCATCGGGGTTGTGCATGATTTAAATATTTTGTGTGGGGAAGATGGAGCATAGCCAGACTATATGATTTTGTAGGGATAACTTTCTTTGGCCATGTTATTTTGAGAAGACATAATTGCTTAGTTAGTATGCTTGAATTATTTTTATTTTTATGTCAATATGAACTTTTGTCTTGAATCTTTCGGATCTGAATATTCATACCACAATTAAGAAGATTTACATTGAAATTATGCCAAAGTATCACTCCGCATCAAAAATTCTCTTTTATCATTTGCCTACTCGAGGACGAAAGCAGAACTAAGCTTGGGATGCCCGATACGTCTCCAACGTATCTATAATTTTGATTGCCCCATGCTACTTTATCTACTGTTTTGGACTATATTGGGCTTTATTTTCCACTTTTATATTATTTTGGGACTAACCTATTAACCGGAGGCCCAGCCTGCAATTGCTGTTTTTGCCTATTTCAGATTTCAAGAAATGAATATCAAACGGAGTCCAAACGGAATGAAACCTTCGAAACGTGATTTTCTCACCGAACGTGATCCAGGGGACTTGGACCCTACTCCAAGGAACAAAAGAGGCGGTCACGAGGGTGGGGGGCGCCCCCCCCCTAGGGCGTGTCCCCTGTCTCATGGGCCCCTCAGGCGGCCACCGACGTACTTCTTCTTCCAATACATACCTACGTACCCCGAAAACATCCAGGGGCACCACGAAACACAATTTCCACCGTAACCTTCTGCATCCGTGAGATCCCATCTTGGAGCCTTCGCCGGCACTCTGCCGGAGGGGGAATCAAGCACGGAGGGCCTCTACATCAACATCCTTGCCCCTCCGATAAGTTGTGAGTAGTTTACCACAGACCTACGGGTCCATAGTTATTAGCTAGATGGCTCCTTCTCTCTTTTTGGATCTCAATACAATGTTCTCCCCCTCTCTTGTGGAGATCTATTCGATGTAATCTCTTTTTGCGGTGTGTTTGTCGAGATCTGATGAATTGTGGGTTTATGATCAAGTTTATCTATGAATAATATTTGAATCTTCTCTGAATTCTTTTATGTATGATTAAGTTATCTTTGCAAGTCTCTTCGAATTATCAGTTTGGTTTGGCCTACTAGATTGATCTTTCTTGCCATGGGAGAAGTGCTTAGCTTTGGGTTCAATCTTGTGGTGTCCTTACCAAAGGATGTAAAGGGTTGCAAGGCACGATTGTATTGTTGCCATCGAGGATAACAAGATGGGGTTTATATCATATTGCATGAATTTATCCCTCTACATCATGTCATCTTGCTTAATGCGTTACTCTGTTCTCATGAACTTAATACTCTAGATGCATGCTGGATAGCGGTCGATGTGTGGAGTAATAGTAGTAGATGCAGGCAGGAGTCGGTCTACATGTTATGGACGTGATGCCTATATACATGATCATGCCTAGATAATCTCATAACTATGCGCTTTTCTATCAATTGCTCAACAGTAATTTGTTCACCCACCGTAATACTTATGCTATCTTGAGAGAAGCCACTAGTGAAACCTATGGCCCCCGGGTTTATCTGCTATCATATTTGTTTCCAATCTACTTTTATTTGCATCTTTACTTTTTGCATCTATATTATAAAATACCAAAATATATTTATCTTATCATACTATCTTTATCGATCTCACTTTCGCAAGTGGCCGTGAAGGGATTGACAACCCTTTATTGCGTTGGTTGCGAGTTCTCGCTTGTTTGTGTAGGTGCGTGGGACTTTTGAGGAGCCTCCTACTGGATTGATACCTTGGTTCTCAAAACTGAGGGAAATACTTACGCTACACTTTGCTGCATCACCCTCTTCTCTTCGAGGAAAACCAACGCAAGCTCAAGACGTAGCAGGTAACCTCGACGACACCATTGTATATTCCCCTTGCAATTGCATTGATAATCCCTAGCCCATTTTGCGTCACTTGCCTATCGAGACTAGCCATTTGAGTATTGCCGGCAATGTTACTTGTGCACATTAGTGATCTACACCTTTCATTGCATACATACCATATCATATTGGTATCATCATATCATATCCTGTGTCACAAGATTGTTCACGCATATACACAATTGCTATCTTGGTTTGTGCATTTTCCAAAGTGGCCATACAAAAAAAGAATAAGCTTTCAAGCAAAGAAAAAGAGAGCAAAGAAAATTGTAAGCAATAGCCATAGCATCATACCACACTGCATATAAGATCATCTTGGATCATCTTGAGAGGAACATCGGGAACCATATATGCATAGCATAATTGGGATAGAAGTCATCGCATTTTTGTCTCCTATAGGTTGTGCACAAGTGGCGTATCCGCCTATTGAGCAATCGTGCTAGCGTCTCTCTAGAGTTGTGCAACAAGAGCATTTTCCATGGATTCCACATTTTGAGCTCATTCCTTGGTTGCACGACCCCATTTATCTATCCATGTATGTATTTCCGTGTGCCACGTATTGCTATTGGTCTACTTGTTTCACTTGTGAATTTGTGAATCTCTTTCAACATTATTGACTCTTGCTAACATTTTGCATCAAATTTTTGTGCCACTATCCTCACTGAGCTCCATCATAAGCTTTACTTGTTTAGGTGTGAGAAATTGACGAGATCGGTACCAATTGTGATATTTCCTTTTTACGTCATTGAGTGACCATTTATCCATTCTCAACATCGGTCAAGGTACATTTGGTATAGTTCTCTGCTTTCTTCCACTCATATTTTCTCGAGTCTTGTGATGGATAGGAAAGCCATTTCATCTCCGGTCTTCCACGACAACGATGGCGCGAACAACTATATCATCAAAGCGTCCATCTTTGATCTATAATGAAAATGCAAGGCGCACAATCAAGATTGCGAGAGTGCATCAACAACCTCGCCATCTGTGATAGCCTGGCTTATTAGGGATGATAGACTACTCATATCAATAAGGAATTCCTTCTTTTCCGGGAGCCCATTCGGACAGAACTCCAAAGTTAAGCGTGCTCAGCTTGGAGTAGTGTCGATGGGTGACCGACCGAAGTTGCTCCCGGTGCGCACGAGTGAGGACAAAGTGCGCAGAAAAGACTAGTATTGATCTGTGGGGCCGCCTAGATCCCGCCAGAGTAACGACCACCGGCGGGTGTGTCCGGGCGTTACAAGTTGGTATCGAGCCGACCCTCGGTTACACGGATGGTTGCGACAGGTGCGTGGTCATGTTGTTCATGACGTTTGTGACCCGTCGTGGCACCCGACATGGCACATGTACGGATGGAAGCACGACGCTTGTGCCAAGAGGGAACGTTCTGTGGCCCGACGAGGACGCCGGTTCCTCCGAGTGGGGGTGTATGTGATAGCCTGGCTTATTAGGGATGATAGACTACTCATATCAATAAGGAATTCCTTCTTTTCGGGAGCCCATTCGGACGAACTCCAAAGTTAAGCGTGCTCAGCTTGGAGTAGTGTCGATGGGTGACCGATCGAAGTTGCTCCGGAGTGCGCACGAGTGAGGACAAAGTGCGCAGAAAAGACTAGTATTGATCTGTGGGGCCAGTCTAGATCCCGCCAGGAGTAACGACCACCGGCGGGTGTGTCCGGGGCGTTACACCATCGACACACGACACTCCGAAGCACATATAAGAGACTACTTCGACAACAAGCTTTCCGCACAAAAGGAGGAGCAAGATGCAAGGATGGAGGAGATTCGGACCTTGTTGATCAACCGTTCTTCCCCTTCATCATCCTCAAGGCGACGACGAGCATGTAGATCCTCTTCGGAGCACCCATGTGATGCAAGCACAAGTCATCCACGTCCACATCTACATGGCGACCATCATCACATTCATGATCCACATCGTCATGAAGAGCAATTCACCTCCAAGCATCATGTGCACAACGACGACGAACGACATCTACTACGAGCTCAAGCACGACAACGACACCATCAACATGAAGATGCTCGACAAGCGCAAACCTAGAAGTCCCAACAAGCTCTACATCAAGCTACGGCCAAACTTCATGAGCACAAGAGAAGGCCGCGAGACAAGCACCACCAAGAGGACGCTACGGCTACTACCACCACCACTTCGGCATCTTCTCCTTTGGATGTACGACATCTTCGCCTACTTCCCATGAGTTCGCCTACATCGACATCTTCTACAACAAGGCGACCAACTAAGAGCGAGGGCGACACTTCCATGTTCGGAAGCCCCTCAAGGAAGAAGGCTGAGCATGGGAAATTCCCTTCGGTCAGGGAGATGAGCTACGAGGTGCCACATCATATGGGCCTCATACAACAAGACGGTGACAAGAAGGTCGAGCAAAGGCCATCCCCTTCGACCACGGCGACGAGCGCAAACCTCTTCAACAACACGAAGACGGCGCCCCAACGGGACTCATACTCCGAGTCAAGCTATGAGACGCATATGAGACACTATCTTTGATCTCGGAGGAGAGTGATTTTTGCCACATCCTACGGCATTCATCTTTGGAGGCGTTATGGATGAGGAGGTTGAGAATGGGACTATCCCTTCAACCAAGGCGGTGACAGGAGTTGAGCATGGATACATTTGCACCAACATCTCTCCGACACCCACATATGAAGAGATGCCCTAATTCCCGTGTGAGGAGAGCCACCCCACCATGAGTGATATGAGTGACTCCACCATATGTGACATTGAGTTCATTTCCTATGAGAGGATGAGTGTGACCACCACTAGCCCCACACATGAGAGCATGCCACACATCCTATGTGAGGTTGAGAGCCATTTGAGTGACTCCACCAACCATACGAGTGAGAGAATCCAAGAGGGAGTGAGTGAGCCACAACACTTAGTGAGTGAGGTAGTTGAGAGGGCTTGTGAGGCCACTATGATTTCTAACGACTTAAGCTCTACTCCTAGCTAGTGTGTTTTCATTTTTGGTGCTAGGTCTCCTACATGACGACATGCCTATCCTCGACGATTCCATACCTCCAATGGAGATGACGATGGCCATGGTGGATGATGATGCACCCCCCACATGGTACCATCAAGATGAAGATGACCACGACTTGGTCTTCAACACCTCACCTACAACACATGAGCGATGCTCCAAAGGTAACATAGGTGATGGTGCTTCTCTTGTCCCACTAGTGGACTATCTTACAAATGATTGCTTGCATGATGTTGATCACCTTATGGATTCATCACATACTATATCTTCTACTTGCTTTGATATGCCATCCATCTATGATGAATATGATGATGAGCATTTTGAATTGCCTAGTTGTGATGCTATGCTCCATAGGATATCATGTGAAAATTCTATTGGTCACGTCATGTTTGACAATCCATTAAACTTGTCGTATGCTATGAGTGAGATCTCCCATATTGCATCATTTCAATCTCAACATAGTAACTATGCATGCCCCATTAAAATAAATCCCATTTGCACTTATGGCATAGATGACGAGATCATGGTCATTGGTTTTTGTTTTTCATGCGATTATATTGCTATGCTTCCTTTACATGATTTGTGCAATTCATCTACTATGCCATGCCATGATCACATTATTCCAAATATGCATTGTTTTGGATGTTGTGAATATTCTCAATGTGATGTTTCCACTAATGCTCAGGAGACCCCCATAGTTTCCTCATACATATTAGGAGATCTTGATGCATTCCATACTTTGCATGATTCCCATAATTGCTTGCACCATATGCATACCATTCATAACAATGCTCTAGATATCACTAGTGATGCATTACACAATTTGAGTCTCCATCATGCTATACATAATAACAAACCTCTCATGATGGATGACATGTTTCTATATCACGCATCTCATTTATTTGAGCATTTGCTATTTTGTGCTAACCAACACATGCACATGCGCATCATGATGGATGACATATACATATACCACGCACACACAATTTTCTTTTTGTCTTTGTTTTGTGTAGATACTCACGTATACTCATCAACCTCTCAATCCCAAGAGTTGACGAAACGAGCTCTTGAGAGCAACGATGATTTGGGATTCCGTGGACTATCCTTACCACCATTCCCTTCACGCACGGACTATGTGAATCTCTTTTACTTGGCTCTCACATGGCTATGGGCTATATATCAATTGTTCCTTTATGCCCATTGTAGCGTGTTCACTTTTCATGATACACCTCTTAATATGATTTTTCCATGCAATTGTGACCCGCACTTACATGTGATTCACCATTATACTACTCCTATGTGTATTTGCATGCTTGGTGGAGATACTTGTTGCTATTGCCATGTTCTATACATGCTACATGCTATGGTTGACTCTTGTGTTGGGAGAGTCATGATGTTCCATTGCTATTTACATAGAACTTCTCGCCAATACATTGATGATATTTTGCTCATATCTTGCTTTCATGCTTGTGATATGTCATGTGCATTATTCATGCCCACTATTTGCACACATGACATGCTTGCCATGATTCCTCCTAGTACGTTGCATCTTTGCACTACTAGCTGGCTTTACTTGATCACTATGATTGATTGCTTTGTCGCATCACCCATGTTCCATTCTTATTCGCCTTCTTGGGTTGATGACGTATATGTTCATGCCTCTCAATTGATTTGTCTTGACCATTGTTTCTTGTCTCCATTAGTTGCATCTCTCATATCACCTTGTATTGAGTGCCAACTTGCTATGCGTATTGATCGTGGAGACTTGGACATATTACTTGTGAGGCATGCTTGTTTACTTGAGCCTAATGTCTTTCACTACAAGAAATATGTCAACTTGTGACCCTCACTATTGGCCGCTGAAAGGTCATAGTTTTTCATTTGTGACCTTTTTGTGACCAAAAACAGAAGGTCAAAAGCTGGCGGTCGTAAACTGAAATTAGCGACCTTCTCTGTGTTGGTCGTTGAACCCATGACCTTCTGTTTTGGTCACTGGCTGTCTGACCAGGCCATGTCGGATCCGACGTTGCAATCTGACGTGGCAAAATTGCGACCAATTGAAAAGGTCGCTGGTTAAAATCAGCCCGGTCCAGTTCGCTGTTCTACATGGGCCTGGCCCAACAATTCAGCCTATTTGATTTTTTTCTGTCAATATTTTGGTCGACTTCATGGGCCAAGCCCAACGTTGCAGCCTTTTTTATTGTTGGTTGTGGCCTTTTGTCTAAACAATTTCATTTTCCTTTTTTATTAAATGGGTCCACTAGTCAGATGGGTCCCAGTTGTCAGGTTCTGGTAACTGGGTCCATTTGTCATGTTCTGGTAAGTGGGTCCCATCTATCATATTCTTCATTTTTCAACCAGTATTTAAATTGGCAGACAAAAAGCACACATAATACTTCAAATAAGAGCAACCAGATCACATAATACATTGGCAACATCAGTAACAAGCTCTATCCATGCCAATACATATGACCATGTGTAATACAGTACTTTACAAGCTCTACAAGTGTAACGAGCTCTACAAGTGAGATACAGTACTACTTTACAAGAAAATGACAACATGACGAACTCGTCGGACGACTAGTCGGGGCTGGGAACAAACAAAATGGCAACATGGCTTCCTGTCACCCTATTACATGAATGAGAGAAGAATTAGAAAAACTGGGGCAAATATATTAGGAACAGACCATTCAAGAAAATGACATTTATAGTTGTACCATTGCAAACCAAGAGATACCAAAAAAGTGGAGGAGCAACAATTAATAATGTACTAGATTAGTCGGTAGGCTAATTTAATTGAGTGCAGCAAATAGTTACCAAAACATAGGCATGCTATGGTAATTGATGGTTGATGTTGTTGTTTTAGCAGTAGTGGCATACTCAAAATCTAACAAGTATTAGTACTCTGATGTGCTAGTGCTAGTATTAAAAAAAAGGATAAATTTGACTAGAGCAAGGAAATGAAAACAAGGGCAGAAATTCTTTCTTGCAAATTAACGAACACATGCATAGCATAGCTAGCTAATGACCCAGAGGAAAAAAACTAATGAAGCAGCAAGGCCATGACCACCACCAGGTGCATAGCTACTCTACCTAATGGGACATTAGCAGAAAGCAAGCCGTTTACAACTAGCTAACAAACATCAACCATTATAAAAATTATGATAGCAGCAACCCGAGCAGGGAGATTAGCAGCAGGTTAGTGAGCAGAGGGAGAGGGAGGTGGTACCTGCTGGGAGCGGTGCGTGGTCGTGGTCGGGCTTGAATCGTCGAGCTCAGGCAGGGCAGCTTGGTTGCCTTGGAAGTAGAGGAGCAGACCCCTTGTTGCGGGACAGGGCCGGTGCCTAGGTGCGTCCCTCCTCCTCGAGCAGGAAAAGGCCATGTTCCCGGCTAGAACTGGCGTCCTCCTATCGTCGTCGCCGTCCACGCCGTGGGCGGTCTGTAGAAAAGTAAGAGAACTAGAGAAGGTTAGTTTGCAAAGCTACAAGCTACAGTGTGTAACAAAGATATTCAATCTATTCAGCAAAAACAACACAAAAATATATGATAGTCTGCAGAACAACATAGCATCATTCACAAGCAAAGTATAGGATGCAAACAGCAAGTAGTACCATAATTCTCATCACAGTCATACATTGAATTCATTAAAGGCTACGGATTCATAGAATTTATTAAAGGTTGCAGATAAAAATAGGTAGATTTCTTTCTTCTCTTTGATTTATGCTAGCAGAGATGTAGCAGGCAGGAAGGTAGGAAGCAATCACATATGCATGTATGTATGAAGCAGATCATGAAAAGAGCAACATCTAATTAACTTGATTGCCTTGCAGATGACACACAAGATGAAGAGCGCTTGGACAGAAGCGATGGACGCCGCGAACTGGCAAATCACAGATTTCTCCATAAGTACAGAAGTAGTATTTGCATCAGTACAGCTACACTAGCATGTAATACAAACATGGTATCACAGACATTCTCTAATTGACTAGCACCCAAATATATACATGCACCAGTTCAGGAAATTCATGGACCTATATAAGAGAGCACTCGATTCAGCAAGAAGATACAGTGGATATATCAAGATTTGATATGCCCCAATCTCTGAAGATTTGTATGTGCAAATCTGCAGATTCAGGTGTAGTGATTCAAACCGTACGTAACTACAGATTTTTTTACAGTAAAAACTGTGTGTACAAATCTGAATATAGCAAACACAAAGTGCATTCAGGATCCACTTCCCAACATCTAAATTCACCGAACATGTCCTAAAATTAGCACAACTAGAAAGTACAGAGATAAGAACAGCAATGCACACCCAAGACTAAACAAATCTGCATTCATGCGATACTGAAGAAAAATACAGATAACTAGGGCGTGGATTCTCTCGAGCTCTCGCATGGATCTTCAATGGTCGAGCAGGTGATGGCACACGCTCCTGTTCGTCCAACAGCGGCAGTTCAACACCACATCGGAGTACAAAGCAAAATAAATAAAGGAGGAGAATATGTACAATACTGCCCCAGAAGCAAGACATCAGGCAAAGAAAATAAGGAGCCTAAGAATACATCTACTCTGCTTTGCTGTCTGCTGTAGCAAACATGCACTTGATTCCTTAAGAGGTAAATGCATACACCAGTGTTGTCTGTTGTAGCAAACATGCACTTAATTCCTTAGAGGTAAATGCATACACCAGCGCAAATGTTACTCACATGTTACTGCTGGATTCAACTTACAAATATAAAGAGACATGGCACTATACATGCGTACCAGAGACGTCTAGCCTAGCATCAAAGTTGAATTCATGGTAGATGTACTAGAAAAAACTAACGAGGCTTGGATCGATCGATCGATCGTTGGAGCGAGCAGTCGTACACTGATTGATTCTATGCGGCCTGGGATACAAGAGATGAGTACATAACTTTACTACAGATCCTAGCATCTAGGAGTACTGCATTTGCCAAACACCTCCTAAGTTGACTGACACTTGAACAAAAAACAAGCACTGTACTTGGTGCCAATTTGCACCCGAATGTCCGATGGCACAGCTAGCTTAGATCCATTCATGGATAAATAAATCCGTCAAATGGTGACACGGAGCAGACCATCACTAGAGCCCCAAATCACATAAATTTCCAAGGTCAGCGCCAGCGTATAAACTAACAGGGCGGGGCTCAATGGCCGGGCATGGATACAAGGAGCACTGGAGAAAACAAAGGAGGGGAAGGTAGTGGCTCACCTACGTCCGCAGAGTCGGACTGAGCGCCCCTGAGTAGCACAAGGAAGAATCGAGAGGAGGGAGCACGCCCATCTTGTCCCCCCGAGTTCCAGCAGCGATTGATCTTGGTGAGGCCCGGATCTGGACCCCTCCTCCGGCATGGCACGGCCCGGGCGAGCGGCTTCAAAGGGCACCGACCGCACGGCCGCTTCGTCGTCGTCGACCACACAACAACGGAAGAAGCAGATGGAGCCGTTGTCTCCTACTAGGTTGTCCACCTGCGCGCATGCATTAGGGAGGGGGGAAGGAAACCACATCAGCAAAATCGAACCAAGCAACAGAGAGAGACCAGGAGGAGGAGAGAGAGGCGGACCTTGCATGGCATCGAGCAGCGCGACGAGGCGGCGGCTGTGCTCCCCGTCCTCGTCCTGGTAGAACACACCCACGATCTTCCCCAGATCCGTCCCCGCGGAGAAGTCCATGGCGGTGGCGCGCGCTGGGCCTGGGCGTTGGGTCGATGGGATCGAGGCATGCAGGAGGGGAGGCGTGCGCGCCGGGTGGTGGAGGGAGGAGGATTCGTCAGGGGACCGGGCCTTCCTCGCCATCGTCTCCGGGCGCCGTGGGGTGCGGGGTCGGGGCCCGCACGGTGGTGGCACCCTGATTGGAGCGGTGGCAGACTGGTGGAGGTCGGATCCGGCGACGCAAGAGGCAATGGAGCCGGGTGATGCGGGCAATGCAGATGGACGGCGGGTGATGGGCGGTTCGGGGTTGGGGATTGGGTTCGGGCGGCGACGGAGAGATCTGGATCGGGGAGAGACAGGCGGCGGCTGGTGTGTTCTCGGGGAGGGGGGTTGGGTTGCTGCTAGGGTTTGGGTTGGGTTGCTATGACCTGAGAGGTGAATGATAGACGTTGGATCCTTCGGACACGGACGGTTCAGATCGGCTATAGCGGGGTGATCCGTGAGAAGAGCCCTGATTGGTTCAGAAAATTTGTGATTTAAAATAGTTTCTAAGTACTAAAACTAGGAGAATTTTGTGAATCAACTATCAAAATATTTTGCAAAACGGCACAACTAAAATTTTCACTCAAGTTAGACCCCATTTTATGGATGATCACCGATTTGCATGCATTTTCTATCTTTCTAGATATTTTTAATCATTTTTCTTATGGAAAAAATGTTTTTTTGTGAAGAACATACCAAATATTTGTTGTAAAATTGGACCAAATCAATTTTCTAAAATATTATGCCATATTTAATATAAAATTGACCAAATGGTTGAGTGTGAAAAGTTTCGATCCACCTCTCATGAACAAGACAAATTTTGACCAATTCAGCTGGAAGCGGTTCAAATTTGAAATGCAGCTGCCTCATAGTTTGCTCTTTATTTTTTCCAAAAATCATTTCTAAGTACATAAGCATCTATTTAATCAGAGAAACATCAAAAAAATTCCAAGAGTAAGCCACTAGCTAGGAATGGTCATGCCCGCCATTTTGACCGCATTTTGAAACGGGCATAAAAAATTCAAAAAAAAACAAAAAAAAATGGAAAAACCTTCGCATTGTGTCATTATATGTGACCAAGTTACCAGGAAAAATAATAAACTTGTAATATGGCAATTATTTTAAAAAAGTGTTCTCAGAAAGGAGCTATCATGTGTGAAAATTCATGGCTTTCAACCCAATGATCAATCTTATGGCCACATTCATGGCATAGTTTGTTCAAATGATCTCATATTGTGCACAAGGGTGCATATTGGAATGGCAAACAATGTTGCCTAAGGAAGTGCCCAAAATGAGGTTTTTTTGTGAAGAACCTACAAAATAATTGTTGCTAAATTGGACCAAATCATTTTTATAAAATACTAGGTCATATTTAATGCACAATTGACAAAATGGTTGGGTGTCAAAAGTTTTGATCCACCTCCGGTGAAAAAGACAAATTTCTGCCGTTTTAGTTGGAAGCGGGTCAAATTTGAACTGCGGCTACCTCATAGTTTGCTCTTTATTTTTTCCAAAAATAATTTCTTGGTACAAAAGTATTTATTTAATCAGAGAAACACCAAAAAAATTCCAAGATTCAACCACTAGCTAGGAACGGTCATTCCCGCCGTTTTGACCGCATTTTGAAATGGGCATAAAAAATTCAAAAAAAAGTCAAAAATTGGAAAACCTTTGCATTGTGTCATTATATGTGACCAAGTTACCAGGAAAAATAATAAAATTGTAATACAGCAATTATTTTCAAAAAAGTGTTCTCAGAAATGAGCTATTATGTGTGAAGATCAATGGCTTTCAAGCCAAATGATCAATCTTATGGCCACATTCATGGCATAGTTTATTCAGATGATCTCATATTGTGCACAAGGGTGCATATTGGAATGGCAAACAATGTTGCCTCAGGAAGTTTTCTTTTTCTTTGGATGAAAAATACATTTTCCATTTCTCGAGTGCCCAAATGAGTTTTTTTGTGAAGGACCTACCATATATTTGTTGCAAAATTGGACCAAATAAATTTTATAAAATATTAGTCCATATTTAATGCACAATTGACAAAATGGTTGGGTGTCAAAAGTTTTGATCCACCTCTCATGAAAAAGACAAATTTCTGCCGATTCAGCAGGAAGCAGGTCAAATTTAAACTGCAACTGCCTTATAGTTTGCTCTTTATTTTTTCCAAAAATCATTTCTAGTTACATAAGTATCTATTTAATCATAAATACATGGTTTGGTGGCGATATGTCGGTGGCCGAGGGCCCCAACTCCAGAGCGCGTAAACTCGCATGCCCGCCGCGTTGTCACCGCGTGACCGTGGCATTGCCATGCGTTCTGGGCGGCCTAGGCATGTCTAGTGGGTTGGGAACTCCCCAGGTAGGTGCTAGGAATATAATGACATCATAATATTATCACGACGAGACCGAACTATGCTCAAACATGAATTAGCAGCCACGTGTTTGATGAGCGGTACGGGAAATGCACATGCCAGTGGGCGTGAGTTTTGGCTGAGGATGATCATCTACTAAGAAGACCGTCTTCACAAATTTTCAGCTCAAATGGAGGAGCCTAGGTGGTACTATCTTTGCAAAGTACCACACTAGACAAAAATATGAATGTTTGCCCTTAGTCTGCTTTGCTCAGTTTTGCCTTTGATTTTTCTCTCAGGTCATCCGAATGCCCTTTGACCGTTTGGTCAATACTTTGAAAATTTATAATAAATTCATATGAACCCACAAAAATGAAATTAAGATATCAAAATGTCTAGAAAGACATTAATTTTATGTGCATGCCCTTTGCATCATGGAAAAAAGTGATGTTTAAACTACCCAAGGTTATTAATGTTATTAACCTTACTAAAAATGAAAAGGTATAAATACTTTTTCACGAATAAAAATATTGGCATGTTGAATAAATTTGTTTTTTAACTAAATGGATAAATTTATTGGCATGTTGAACATTTCATAAATATTCCGTTTCATAGAGGTAATTAAGGGCATCTCTAGTGGACCCTCTAAAATTTTATCCCACATCCTATATATTCTTTGAAAAGCTATATTTTAAGGAACAAATGCAATTTTTACCCCTAGTCTACTTTGCTCAGTTTTGCCTTTCGATATCAGTCTAGCGGACCCTTTAAACTTTCATCCATAATCATTTCTAGGTACATATTTTTCAAATGCTTGGATTAACATTTTTAAAATACATCATCAACTTTTTCATACACATTATATATTTTTTGTATGTGTGAGACATATTTTCTCTATTCTCGTCATTTTTAATACATGCTCAACATTTTTTCATACACTTTTACATTGTTTTTTACACATTTAACATTTTCAAATATTATCATTTTTAATACATGGCCAACATTTTTCTATACACATTTAACCATTTTTCAATATATATTTTATTTTATTGAAAATATGGTCAACATTTAATCAAAAACTGTTTAACATATTTTTCAATTGCTTGGATTAACATTTTTAAATACATGATAATTTTTTCGTACACATTATATATTTTTTGTATACATATTTTATATATGTGAGACACATTTTCTCTATTCTCATTATTTTTGAATACATGGTCAACATTTTTCCTATCAACATTTAACATTCTTTTGTTCACACATTCAATTTTTTTATACTAAAATGAGAAGTAAAAAAGCTGAAAAACTTGATCATGCACTCAAGATGACGTAAAATGAGAAGTACGCCAACACGAATGTTATGCATCCCTTTGAGACGAACCAAATCGATTTTTGGATCATCCTGATCCAAGGTTACATGGAAAGTTGATGGTGAAATTTCATTTTAGATTTAATAAAAATATTTGAACTCCCTAAATTTGTGTGGACTCAAACTTGAGCGAATCACGTATTTCTCACTGATATTCTTCGTTCGTGTTGACTATGGGCCGTCGGCCCACTCGGCAATGCGAAGAATGAGGCCTCGTCCTAGTGAGGCCCAGGCCCAGCAACAGGAGGTAATGTTTAACAAAAGCCGGTTTGGTCTTTTATCACGAAGTGGATGGTGGCGTGGTGGTTCGCTCTGTAAGGAGCAAGCGGGAGGTCTTGGGTTTGAACCCTTGACGCCCTATTTTTTGCGCATTATTGGCCACGGTACCAGTGTACCAGCGTGCCTGCGTGGCGGGTTATGGGTCATAGCGGGTTCCACTAGTCAACAGGGCTGATCCCACATGGCGGGTCCTACTAGAGCTGGTGTGGCATGGTGGGTCCCACTTCTCAGTTGTATAGTTCAAACCAGTAGGGTGTGCCCACTGGTACGTAACCCGAAATTGACACATGGACATGACACATAGGCAAAATCTGTCACATGTACATGACGCATAGACAAAAATAATGAGGTGGCACCCAGTACAACATCATGACCATCTATGTTGGTCATGATCAGCTAGAAAAAAGGCAGTGGAGCAGTGCTATTTGTTTTACGACCATTTCGTATAAGGAAATCACGGCCTTTGTGACCAAAATGGTCATTATGGTTTAAGGTTTGGAGCCCCCCAAACAGCTTTTGACCAATTGGTCTCAAATGGTCGTAGATTTATGACCAATTCTTCCAGGGTCACTGACAGAAGGTCACAAGTTGACATATTTCTTGTAGTGTTTGGTTGTAGTCGCATCATATGCTTTCATACCATGTCACATCTTGTACTTTCTTATGATAAGAATGATGAGAACACTTGTTGGGTATTTCACCACACGAACGTTTGGTTTTGCATTTTCGCTAACCTCATTTGTTTTTCCGAGTGTTTGTCATGTGCTTTCATTTTGAGGAATTCACAAGGCGGTACCATCGCGATTCATATTGGTTATGTGAAGGCGTACATGATGTGCGACACCAACATTTTCGAGAAACTCCTAAAGGTGCACTCCTTCCCTTTGAGCCATCTTCACATATGCATATTGGATGGGCCATACTTTAATTGTTGTTTCCTTCTTCTTGTCTACATGATACATATATTGGATGGAGGACCGACATTGGAGATGGACCCTATGGACCTTCAAGTTGAGGAGTGCCCAGACTTAGTGGATGCACCACCGGACCAACACTTATACCACGACATCGAGCTATGGTACAACACCACCCATAACAAATTTGCATCTTATGCATGGATTGACTCACATTATGATTGCCTTGTTGCATCTTGTATTTTGATGTCATCCATGATATATGAGCTTGTGCACTTCCTTAGCAAATTTGTTGTGATCTTTCTTGATGGCATATTCACACATTATGATCATATTGCCTACCATCAATTGCATGATCACATACTCACATTGAGCACCAATTGTCATATTCATGCTATTGATAAACCGTCTCACTATGACATCATTTTGCACCGTGGTTGCATTGATCACATTCACAATACATTTGTGTGTACAATGAATGATTTTGCTCCCATGAATGCTTTGCATATCATTCTATATCATCTTACTAAGCTTCATGCGTTTTGTTACAAACAATCTTGCCGAATGGACTCATGTTTACTTGATGGACACCTTGTGTGCGCTAACCATTGTATTTCCAAGTGTCATTTGTGCATGTGTACCACTCCGGAGACACCTTGGAGTACTTGGATTGCACCATGTCTTCCACTTTGTCCAACTACAAGTCCGTCCACGACAACCATTTCCATGGTGACGAGGTTTTCGATCCAAGGTCAGATCTTTCCCAAGGAAGGGGAGATGATGCGGAGCATCCTACGATCATCCCCATGTACACTACAACTTCTCCCCAAGCCCCAAGTGCCCACATGTTGAGACCTCAAGCATACGCCATTGGACACAAGGTGAACTCGCTCTTTTTCGAATCTTCCCTTTCCGCGTGTAAGACATGGATGCTACCTCAAGCGTGGACCTTGTACATACTCAGGTACACCCGAGGAGACCATAGAGAGCCTAAGGACCAAGGCCAAGTGTGCGCGGGAGTGAAGGAAGGAGAGTCAAGAAGAGCCAGCTGCTACAGCGGCCGGAAATCCGGCCCGGCCCGGACATCCGGTCCAGCCCGGACATCCGGCCCGACCCCCGGAAATTCGGCCCCTTCCTATCCAGAGAGCTCCGGAAGCGACCCTGACAGCCCAGACATACGGCACCATGCCCCAGACATCCGGCTCCTCCCGAAGCCCCGGACATCCGGCCCCTTTGCCCGGAAATCCGTCCCCTCATCACAGAATGCGACCAAAGCCAGTCAAGTCCATCCCGGACATCCGGCCAGAGGCCCGGACATCCGGCTCTTCATGAGCCACCAGACATCCGGCCCCCAGCTCGGACATCCGGCACCTGCCTGTGCGCAGAGATCGGGCCAAGGGCCCATGTATCCCCCCTCTCACTTACCCCTTCATGGGCTAGCAATGTATATAGACCCCCTCCTCCTCCTAGTTAGGGTTAGCATTGTGATAGCTCATATGTGAGATAGAGCCTCGCTCATCCATCCGGTTCTACTCCATTGCGAGGGACCGACACCTCTTCAGAGAAAATCCACTTGGATTCAAGACCCCTAACGGGAAGACCTCAAGACCTCCTCACAGAGAAGAACCGATTACCCTATGTATCATCTCTTGTTGGATTTGGACCGTGTGGTCTCTATGTGTACTCGGATCTAGCATATGTGTGACCTAATCTTGTTGGTTTGAGTGATTCTCTCGTGTTTCACCTCGTGATTTCTCCTCGTGTTATTCGTGTTGTTCGCGGGATCCGCTCCTTTCGTGAAAGATCGGCCATCTGGGGTTCCACACTACATCAAATTAGCTAGAGTAGCTCCATGTAGAGCATTGTCGACATAGAAATTTTCGAAATACATATGGATCTGAATGTGACAGACCCGTTGACTAAACCTCTCTCACAAGCAAAACATGATCACACCTTAGTACTCTTTGGGTGTTAATCACATAACAATGTGAACTAGATTATTGACTCTAGTAAACTCTTTGGTTATTGGTCACATGGCAATGTGAACTATGGGTGTTAATCACATGATGATGTGAACTTGATTATAGACTCTAGTGCAAGTGGGAGACTGAAGGAAATATGCCCTAGAGGCAATAATAAAGTTGTTATCTTATATTTCCTTATTCATGATAAAGGTTTTGTTGGGGAACGTAGCATGCAATTTCAAAAAAAAATCTACGCTCATGCAAGATCTATCTAGGAGATGCATAGCAATGAGAGGGGAGAGTGTATCCACATACCCTCGTAGACCGAAAGCGGAAGAGTTTGGCAACGCGGTTGATGTAGTCGAACTTCTTCTCGTTCCAACCGATCAAAAGCACCGAACATACGGCACCTCCGAGTTCTGCACACGTTTAGCACGATGACGTCCCTCGAACTCTTGATCCAGCAAAGTGTCGAGGGAGAGTTTCGCCAGCACAACGGCATGGTGACGGTGATGGTGAAGTGATCCGTGCAGGGCTTCGCCTAAGAACTACAACAATATGACCGGAGGCGTAAACTGTGGAGGGGGGCACCGCGCACGGCTAGGAATAAATGTTGTGTGTTCTAGCGGTGCCCCCCATGTATATATAGGTTGGAGGGGAGGAGAGGCAGCCAAGGGGGCGCCCAAGTAGGAGGAATCCTACTTGGGCCCTGACGGTGTCCTGGACTAGGGGGTACTCACGACGTCGTCCCCCAATCGGTTAGATTGGGCCGAGGACCCCCAGGGCCGCATACTCATGGGCCAGTCCGGACAGGTGCCGCATACAAGGAAGATTCCACAAGACTTGGTGATCAAGACAAGGACTCCTCCCCCCACCGGCGTATTCGGCTAGGACTCTTGTTATCCTAGGCCTCTGGTGCATTATATAAACCAGGGCCAGGCTAGTCGACATATATACAATATACAACAATCATACCATAGGCTAGCTTCTAGGGTTTAGCCTCTTTGATCTCGTGGTAGATCTACTCTTGTAACACACATCATCAATATTAATCTAGCAGACGTAGGGTTTTACCTCCATCGAGAGGGCCCAACCTGGGTAAAACATTGTGTCCCTTGTCTCCTGTTACCATCCGCCTAGACGCACAGCCGGGACCCCCTACCCGAGATCCGCCGTTTTGACACCAACATTGGTGCTTTCATTGAGAGTTCCTCCTGTCGCCACCGATAGGCCTGATGGCTCCTTCGATCATCAACAACGACACGGTCCAGGGTGAGACTTTTCTCCCGAACAGATCTTCGTGTTCGGCGGCTTTGCATCGGGCCAATTCGCAGGCCATCCGAGCAGATCGAAGCTACGCCCCGCCGTCGAGTCAGATTTGGAAGCCTAAACTATACGGCCGATATCCACGGAGACTTGATCTTCGACGGATTCGAGCCCCAGCCAGCGTGCAGCCTTGTCTCGATGGGCATGATCTAGCTCGCAACGAACGAAGGCCACGAGGTCGCACTGAATCCGCCCGACCCTTAATCCGGGCCGGATTCCCGATCGAGGACGAGTGGTTGGACACCGCCGGGGCTTTAATCTCTACGGCGATCGAGCGAACTCCATCCTGTCCTTTGCGAAGACCTCGACTCCGTGGTGCGGACTCTATCCGGACTCAACCTCCGCCCCTTGCCGATCGAATCCGATTGGGCGCCCGTTATGGAGTTCACGGTCATGACATCTTTCAAGACTCGCCTTTTGGCGACATCCTGAATTCAAGAAAGTCTCTCTTTATCCGGAGAGCCTGGCGGACTACGGTCGATGGTTGGTATACGGTCGACGAAGAAATTCGACGCCCACCCACCACCCACTTGGTAGCCGCTGTCGACGACCTAACCGACATGCTAGACTATGACTCCGAAGACATCGACGGCATGGACGACGATGCCGGAGACGACCAAGACCCAGCGCCTACAGGGCACTGGAAGGCCACCTCGTCATACGACATATACATGGTGGACATCCCAAAAGATGGGAACGGCGATGGAACAACGGAGGATGACCCCTCCAAGAAGCAGCCCAAGCGCGGCGTCGCGGCAAGGCCGCTTAAATCCCGCCACAGAAGAATGAAGATTCCGCACCGGAGATAACAATACACCGGACAACGCCGAAGACAATCCACTCCAAAGAAGATCCATCGCAGGAGGATGAAGACGCCAGCCCTCAA
The DNA here is from genome assembly GCA_021605205.1 of Aegilops longissima. Taxonomy (NCBI): domain Eukaryota; kingdom Viridiplantae; phylum Streptophyta; class Magnoliopsida; order Poales; family Poaceae; genus Aegilops; species Aegilops longissima. The sequence goes on from CM038678.1 coordinate 92,096,123, forward strand.
GAGAGAGCGGCAGAAGAAGAGGTAGAGGATTATATGCCTCCCTCCGAAGACGAAGCAAGCCTCGACGACAATGAATTCGTCGTGCCTGAGAATCCCGTCGAACAAGAGCGTTTTAGACGCAGGCTTATGGCCACGGCAAACAGCCTAAAGAAAAGCAGCAACAGCTTAGAGCTGATCAGATATGCTAGCCGACGATGGACCAAGTCCTCGCGTCAAGAGCATGAGCTCGAACGCCTCCAAAGCTACCCTAAACGCAAGCTGCTCCCCGATTAGAGGAGGAGGCTTACGAACCCGCATCACCAGGAGACAATACGGCCGACCGACCACCCGTGGCGCGACAGAGAGCCACTAGGCCCTCCACTAGAACCGCACTCGCATCGCTCAAAAGCACTTGGCCAAAGGGGAACGCCTGACCTGCGAGATATATTGGAGGACAGGCAAGACAATCAAGATCGATCTATGGATCGCGGGCGCCCACTTGCACGCGTGATTTACAACCGTCGCGCGGACACGATAAGTCCGCCGGGCCAACAAAACAGACCAAGCTCTTTTGAGCTCCGTCGTGATATCGCCCGAGACAGAGGCGCCAAGACACCCACTATGCTTCATGCACGAAGTAATGGATCATCAAATCCCAAGGGTTTAAACCCGTCAATATTGAATCCTATGATGGCACAACAGACCCGTGGTTTGGATCAAGACTATCTCCTTCACATCCACATGGCCCGCGGTGACGATCTTCACGCCATCAAATACCTCCCCTCAAGCTTAAAGGACCAGCCCGGCATTGGCTCAACAGCTTGCCGCGAGTCAATTGGGAGCTGGGAGGACCTCGAAGCCGATTCCTCGATAACTTCCGTGGCACTTATGTGCGACCACCGACGCGATGACCTAAGCCACATAATTCAGCAGCCGATGAATCGCCGACAATTCTCGACATGGTTCTTAACCAAGAAAACCAAATCGCCGACCGTCCGGATGCGGAGGCCCTCGCGGCCTTCAAGCATAACATCCGGACGAGTGGCTTGCCCGCACCTAGGACAGGAAAAGCCAAATCCATGGCAGCCCTCACATCACTCATGACCCGCTTCACGGCGGGTGAGGACAGCTGGCTAGCACGCAGCAACAACCTCAGCAAAAATTCAGCGATCCGGACTTCAAGGACCAAAACGGCAGGCCGCGTCGTAACAAAAACAAACGCCGCACTAACGGCGATAATATTGAGGATACGGCAGTCAATGCCGGATTCAAAGGCTCTAAACCCGGTCAGCGGAAAAAGCCATTCAAACGAACTACTCCGGGTCCGTCCAGTTTGGACCGAATACTCGACCGCTTGTGCGGATACGGCACTTCAAAAGCCAGCTTAACCACACCAACAGGGACTGTTGGGTATTCAAGCAGGCAGGCAAGTTAATTGTCGAAAACAATGACAAGGGGCTGCATAGCGATGACGAGGACGAGACCCAACCGCCGAACAATAGAGGATAGAAGGGTTTCCCCCCACAGGTGCGGACGGTGAACATGATATACGCAACCCACATACCCAAAAGGGAGCGAAGCGCACTCGAGGATGTTCACGCGATGGAGCCAGTGGCCCAAGTTCAATCCATGGTCCTCCTGCCCGATCACTTTTGATCAAGGGACCACCCACCAAAGATCCGCCACGGCGGATTCACCGCACCGTCCTAGACCCAATCGTCGATGGATTTCACCTAACCGTAGTCTTGATGGATGGCGATAAAGAGCCTGAACCTGGTTTACCGTGATACAAGCGCAAAATGGGCATAGACCCTCAAGGATTAAACCTACCAAAACGACCTTTAAAGGCGTGATACTGTGTAGAAGCCAATTGCACAGTGCTCAATTACACCGAAGTGGTCTTCGGATCCCCGGATAACTTCCGAAGCGAGGAGTTAATCATCGACATAGTCCCGTTCCGCAGCGGCTATCATGCCTTGCTCGGACGTACCACGTTTGCAAAGTTCAATGCGGTGCCTGTAACACCCCAAAATTCTTGACCTTGTTTACTTAATTTAAAACTTTGCCAGGAGATTAAATTTTTATTTTTCTGGACTTTATCTTGATTTCAGAGCCTCTCTTTTCCCTAAGTTGTGGAGTTTTTCACCCCTAGTAAAAACTTTTCAAAATAGGTTATTGGACTTGTTTATCCTCTCAAGAAAAATCCTTTCTTTTCATCAGAGGAATTAAATATATAATAATCTCCATAATCTTTTGGTTTCCCATGGTTTTATGGTCCTTTTTTAACTGCAACCATTTGATAAAATCATTCAAAAATTCCACCAAAATTTGGAGATATCATGTGATGTCACCAAACCACTTTTATGCAAAAAGATATTTCATTCCCTAGATATTTTGAGCTCTACACCCAATTTTCTTCTCTGGTCCAGTGGGCAATTTTGCACTACAACCAATTTAAATATTTCTTTCTAGCCTCCACCAAAATTTTGGGATGTTAGTAGAAGCCTATGGTTCAACTTTATGCAAAAACCCAGTGTTGTCATTTGAAAATTTTGAGTGAATCAACCTCATTTTCATTCTGGTCCAACATGATGGTTTGTACAGCATCCATATTATTGCTTGCTCCTTGACCCTTGTTTCTTTCCCCTGCTTGTAGACCACCCTACACAACCCTTAAGTCCCGGAGAGTGGACCCATTGGATGATCCTAAGTGCTTGCAATCATGCCCTCTTCTTTCTTTTAGAAACTGAGGTTTTGCAAAAATTGCACTATCAAGTTTCTTCTTTTGACAAACTAGCTTCACCACCCCCTTATCCATCCAAGAAGACACTGATCTGGAGAAGTTGGTCACCCCAAGTAATGCCTAGGTGCCCGTGGCATTTTGTCAAACACCTTGAGAGCATGAACAGTTTTGGCATGAGTTTTGGTTTGCATTGTGGACCTGATCCTCCCACCCAATGACCTTGTCCACTAAGCTTCTAACTAATGCTAACCAAGACCAGTAAATCCCCAACCCCACCAAGGCCTCCTAGCATGCCCTGAATTTTGCCGAACGGTTGGCGTGCACGCCTGGTGCGGCAGAGCTGCTTTGCACGTGGTGCGCCTCGAGCTGCCGCGTCCAGTTGACCCTCCCCGAGCTCGATCTGATCCATTGGGATAGCCGTGTCGCGCCCACCCGACCGCCCTGGCTCGCTACTGCAAGCGCCAAGAGCAATCTTCTTGGCGGCATGCTTGCGGCAGATCCATGGACGGCGCCGCCCAAACCTCCTCCGCCGCTAGTTGCCCTCGTGAACAGGCCGCTCATCCCCCAGCTCCTTCAGCCACGCCGTGCCCGCTAGCCTCGCCACGCTGCCCTGCAAACCACAAGGGCGGTGAGCCACCGCCTCATCCACGGTCGTTGCCGAACCGCCTCCGTGCCTATATGAACCCACTCCGAGCTCTTCACGCTGGGCAGAACCTCCTCGATGCCATTGAAAGGCCCTCTAGCTCCCATTCCTCCAGAGGCCATCGATCTCCCGCCTCTGGCAGTTTGGGCCCGCCGCCTCCGGTCGATTCCGAGCAAACAGAGCTGCTTCCCCTCCATGCTCTCCTCCATTAGCTCCATGTCAACCCCGCGAACCCTTTCCCACTCCCATTTTCACCCGGGAGCCACGGTATGCCAAGCCCCATTCCCTCCCGAAGCTTCCCCTCCGCCATGGAGGAAGGAGCTCTCACCCCCAAACTTCACCACGCCCCTAACCACCGCAGATTGATGCGGTACCTCTTCCCGATCACCCCCATATCACGAACGCGTAGAACGGTGGCTTGTGTCGCCGGGGATCGCCGTTGGAAACGGCCTCTGTCTATGTCGAGGCGCGCACGGGGGGAGAAGATGAACCCGACAGGTGGGGACCACCTGTCGGTGAGCCAACCCAAGCCACTAGTGGCGCAACCCGACCGATACGTTTTTCTCTGGTGGAAGCATATTTCCGGTAAGTACGCAACCAATCTCAGAAGACGCAGTCCAGGCGAACCGTTTTCCTTTTTCTGTCTTTTTTAAAACAGAACTTTGACTAAACTTTGACTGGGCTTAACTTTTTAAGTATAACTCCAAATGACTTGATTCTTTTTCTGTTGCTTCCCAAATATTGTCTAGTTTATTTTCATATTTATTTGAAAATTTTCCAAGCAACTTTTTGTACTGATTTTAAAGTGTTTGTTATTTGAATATTTTTCAAAATAGGATTTTGGAGAGAAGCAGAAAACTTTCAAAAGTTTTTAGGATGCACCCTGCCTCTACACAACTTGAAGGCAAGCATTCTGAACCCCGACATAATAATTTTGGTGTGTTAGTTGACACGTTTATAACACCACCTTATTTTCGGGAACTTGTTATTTCATGTGACATGATCATATGCATGGATGCATATCAGTGTTTTCCTTGCTGTTGGAAATGAATATACCTGTGATGGTAATCATCCTCATGTACCTTGCATGCATGCCGAAAGGAATCCGGAAAGCATCTGCCTTGGGTAGGCGTGAGCTTGTCGCCGGTCTCCGTTGGGATGGTTATGTCGGTGTGGCATAGTAAGGTATAATGAGCGGTGATCCTGTTGTTTGAAAATATGTTTGTTTTACATATCATGCAGGAAATATTTAAGCCTCCTGAGTCGGCCGTAGCTCGAGCCTTGTTCCAGTAAACCCCAAACTTGTTTCGTGCTGCCATTAGTCCTTGCCATAGGTAGGGTATGGTTCAGTAAGTTGTTAACCCTTGTCTTGGCACACACCGTACAGAGAGGCCATGGTGGAAGATACCGGCTGCATCCGGTAGGCATGCCACCTGGTCCGGGAGCATGGGTGTATCCGGTTGGGACCGAGAGGGGGGCACCCCTTAGAGCGCGCGATAGAAATTTGATCCCATGCTACGCGAGGTTGTAGCCTGCCCACTTAGAGTTTTGCTTAACAAGTGTCGTGGGTGATTCCAGACACGAGTAAAGTTAAGATGGTGTGTGCAAGCCAGGCGTGTTTTCGACTAAAAGACCGTAGACGGAATTAGTCCCGATGGACTAAAGAAATACGTTACTCGTGGGTAAATAGCACACCCTCTGCAGTGGTATTAAACCTATTCGAATAACCATGTCCTCGGTTAAGGATTCTAGTCTAGGATGGGTCAAGTGTCGGTCTTAGTGTCAGTCTCCGGAGGAGAGCTACTAAACCAGAACTTGGTTTATGATTGTGACTTGCGATGATGATAATGATTATTATTATGGACTAACCCCTTTATATTATTTGAATTATTGAGTATCCCTGGGATGGTTCTACCTCCTGGATATTCACTGCATTTATTTATAAGCCCTTTATGTGGTGTCGCTCGACGCCTTGATCGTGGCATTTCTTCCGCTTATTTATAAGCCCTTTACGTGGTGTCGCTCGACGCCTTGACTATGGCATTTCTTCTGCTTATTTATAAGCCCTTTATGTGGTGTCGCCGACGCCTCGATCGTGGCATTTCTTCCATTTATTTATAAGCCCTTTATGTGGTGTCGCCGACGCCTCGATCGTGGCATTTCTTCATTTATTTGTAAGCCCTTTATGTGGTGTCGCCGACGCCTCGATCGTGGCATTTCTTCTGTTTATTTATAAGCCCTTTATGTGGTGTCGCTCAGACGCCCGACTGTAGCATTTACTACTGCTCCGTCATTACATATTTGTGGCCACTTATTAATAATCCACATGTATGCACCAAGGATTTCATTTCTTTATGACTGACGTTGTGATCATAAAATGGTCATCAAGGCATGATTTTTGATTGTTATATTATACCTGTGTTCGAATGTTTGCAGTACATTCAAAGTACGACCGGCTTGTCCCTCGCTATTGTCTTGGCCAGATTCCTTGCATGGAGAGGAGCGCTATGATGACAGCCCCGAACCTAAGCATGGAGATAGCAGCCCCGCGAAGATAGGAGTTAACCTGGTCAGCTGTTCCTGTGGGAAATGGAGTTCCATGGACACTGATGATCCACAAACCGCTTCCGCCATCAACCACTAGAAACCATTTGTTGAACTTCCAGCCGTAATGGTCTTGTACTTCATATTTTTGTATTCTGCTTGGAATTTCAGATCAAGTTGGTGCCTCATCACTAACAAGAACCTGGGCTGGTGAGCACAGCGCCATTCTGAAATTGATTCCCGGAAAACCGGTCGCGACAAAGGCCGCACTCACGCATACCTCAAGCTCAAGATGCCAGGCCCTCGAGGAGTCATTACGGTCAACGGAAACACTGAGCGCTCTCTCCGCACGGAGGAACATACAACGCTCTCGCGCGAAGTGCAATGCAGCCTCTTAAGGCAATTATCGAATCCGGCCGTTAAGCGGCGGACACAATAAGCGCTACCGAGTAACTTACAACAAGACCACCGCACGCCCGAGCACGCCAGTAGCGATGCGGCCCCAACCCCAGCTCCTACGAAACGTCAAAGCAGGCCCTTCACGTACACCATTACACTCAAGATACCATGGGCATGGGGAGGGGGCACGACCACAATACACCCAGATCGCGGCTCAACCACACAAGGGCTCTCAAGTGTGTCGTTCCTTTTCTTTTCTTTTTACCTTTTACTTTTTAACCACAGGACTCCGTTTGTCAGAAGCCCGGTCCGGCAGCAGACCTGCCGAACTCACGATGCAACAGCCAGGGAAGGATAAAGGCTACAACGAATATACAGGAAAATGATCCAGCCGGACTATATCCTTTGGCGTCACCTCGGCTGGACGGGGGGCTTCGTCAACACTTCATTACCCCATGCAGGGGACTTCGGCATCACTCTGCCGTCCTGCATTGACCGTGCTATGTCACCACTTCGGAGTGCCGAGCTCTTTTGCTCCGCCACCTCGGGATCGTCTTGGGGGATGGAACCTTGTCCCGCATCAAGCTCGGACCGCGTCGTCAATACCGAACACATTAACCAGCTAAGTTGCCTTCATGCTCAAAGTTTTAAATTTTTAACTTGTGTTCGGTTCAACCAAGCATTATACTTTTTTGAAAAAAAGTTGCTTGTAAAAATTTTCTGTGTCGAAACTTTGTTCTCACACACTTGACGCGCTACCCGCGCTCATTATACCTGGGGGCTTCTTTAACAGAAGCTTATTAATTCGGGCCTTATGCCCAACACATGTGTCACACTTCCGCATGTACCTTTTATTCACCATTATATGCATCGATATGACTTAAGTTTTGGCCAAGCTGGGTTGCACGGCTCTGTGCTTACCCCTCGTTCCTGATTGTTCGGCTAGGTGGTAAAGGAGCACCTCTGCGATTGTTCTTGTCGGGTCAGCCGGATGTGTACCTCGACCGGGTGAAGCCAAAAGCTAGCGTTTTAAGGGAATACTCGGTCGGTGAACTAAAAGATGATTTCTTACCTATTCATTTACCTGCCCCAGATGTTTTTTGCTCTTTTCGCAGTCCGACATGCACTTTAGGGCATGCCTCCTGTGAAAGGAACCCCTAACGGAACTATTCTCCACGAAGATGTTTCTTACTAACCATGTAATATAACATAACTAGTTGGGCACTTGTCCGATAAAGCACTAATGACCCCTACGCCTGGTCTCCACGCATGCCCCGGTTTTTATAACCGCGAGGGTATTCAACACACCTGCACTATTGGGTCCAGAGGTTGAAGCGAAAAGGTCCGCTACGGCGAACGATCTACAATCCGGCTAGAAGGCATTTTACATGTCACCTTACATTATATAGTCAACTTTTACCCAAGTCACTTGGGGGCTCTTATGTTTATTTGAGCCGTTTTATACTAAGTGTTTTTCTTCTTAGTCGTAGCAAAGTTTTTTATTCATCACTCCTTTTTTCGACACGAGTGTGCGGTCACTAGCCGGGGAGCCTAATTTCTCTATCAAAACCGCTAGAGTTCAGTTTTCTAAACTGGCCTAATGAGAAGTACTCCGCCTTCGGGATGGGAGACTAAAGCCGTAGGCTGACCAGCTTGAAGTCTTGAGATAGGATGTATCATGTTAAAGCACGACAGAAGCACTTTTTTTTCTAAAGTCCAATTTTCGGATTGGCATCGAACACTTGATCTTGTTCGGACGTCATGTTTTTTCTGACGTTTTTTAGTTTACCAAGCTTTTGGCACTTTTAAACTATTTGTGTGTTTTCAGCACAAGTCTCGCAGTGCAACACCGGACACCTTTAGAGATTCGGCAAAAACATTCTCGGATATTGCTATATATGCATCAGTTTCGAATTGTGTCTTCGGTCAATAGTTGGGTTGCCCGGCTCCCGCGCTTGCCTCCTACGCCCGCTTTGTTCGCTAGGTGTGCAAAGGAGAACTATCGCGATTGTGCTTCCAAAGACGCATGGTCAAGCACCTCAATGGAGAAAGCCAAAACTGACTGTCATAATAGGTGTAAACTGGTCAGCGATCCGATGACTATATTAAATGACGGGCCATTCATAAACTTGGCCGAAGTGTTTCCGGCTTGACCTCGACTGTCGCCGAACACTACCGGGGGCTAGTAACTGGCCTCCCAAACTAAATCCTCAATATTTTGCTCTTACATTGGAGCTGAGGTTTCATGATCATGCTTAGCATGACAACCCAAAGAAAGGAACCGATAGCGGGACTATTTTCTTTGTAAGAAATTTCTTCTGTTAAACAGTAATATAACATATCTCTCTGTGTACCTTTGTTTATAAAACCGTATGGCTAGATTGCCTTGTTTGTCGTAAATCTTTGCCCTCATAAAGGCTTTATAAAGTAGGATTAAACACTCCTCGCCATCTTGCCGAGGAGGTTGAAGCCGATGGTCGGTCAACAAAGTTTTGTACAATGCGGATCCGAGCATTAGTGACATACAGTACTTGGATACATTGAGTCATTACACATAATTTGTGATTTTACTATGGATATCGATCCTTAATTCAGCCACCCGTGGCCGCATTAAGGCTCGGGGGCTACTGGGCTTCGGGCTTATTATTTACAACTACTAAAGGGCACATCGATCCCCGATCCGGTGTTGCCACCGACCAGTGTCTCGGGGCTACTGCATTGCATGTTCTATGCAGAAAATTTTAAGTGCAATCTGCTTTCGAGGAGATTTTGATCCTCAGGTTGGTCGGCCACACCCAACCCGAGTCTCGAGGATCGAGCACGCCGCTTTTGTGTCCCAAGTATTCTGCCGAGCTAGGACTTGATCCTCGTGCCGATTTTGCAAATCAACCTAAGTCTCGGCTCTCTTGGGATCAGCGGTCTTACGTCATCCTTCGTGCATCTCGGTTTTAGACCGATACCCACCTTGAGGGCTACTGGCTATGTATCTCGGCAGAAAATAAATTGCACCAATAAAAAATATTGACAAAAATCAGCCCACATTCGGGGTGGTGCACCACCTCGGAAGCAGTCCGGCATAAAGCTCGAACGCTAGTGGCTGGCTCCATAGAGGGCATTTCCGGCATTAAGCTCGGCTAAACTTCTTCAAACTTCTTTGAACCAAGGTGATTTACGACACCTCGGATACAGTCCGGCGTTGGAGCTCGGATACATAGTCCGGCGTTGGAGCTCGGATACATAGTCCGGCGTTGGAGCTCGGATACCGTCCGGTGTTGGAGCTCGGATACATAGTCCGGCGATAGAGCTGGGAAGCAGTCCGCGTTGGTGCTCGGCTGCAAAGATACTCAAATGCAGTCCGGCGTTAGAGCTCGGACGCAAGAGGACACTGCCTCCCGGGAATAACTTCGAACCCGAGGCGTGGCATAAAAATAACAAGGCATTGATAAAGGCCGGAAACTTAAAGGGGCTCCTCGGATACCCGACGTATAAACTCACCGAATGCATTTCGGCGATCCTCAAGATCGAAGATGAGAAGATTTGTTGAACCAGTTTTCAAGACCGGCAACCGAAGATGAAGAACAGTTCGGAAGAATCGAGGAGCGTCCCTAACTTGAAGACCGGTTCAGGGGCTCTCGACGGTGTCCCGGACTAGGGGTACTCACCACGCCGTCCCCAATCGGTTAGATTGGGCCGAGGACCCCCAGGGCCGCATACTCATGGGCCAGTCCGGACAGGTGCCGCATACAAGGAAGATTCCACAAGACTTGGTGATCAAGACAAGGACTCCTCCCCCACCGGCGTATTCGGCTAGGACTCTTGTTATCCTAGGCCTCTGGTGCATTATATAAACCAGGGCCAGGCTAGTCGACATATATACAATATACAACAATCATACCATAGGCTAGCTTCTAGGGTTTAGCCTCTTTGATCTCGTGGTAGATCTACTCTTGTAACACACATCATCAATATTAATCTAGCAGGACGTAGGGTTTTACCTCCATCGAGAGGGCCCGAACCTGGGTAAAACATCGTGTTCCTTGTCTCCTGTTACCATCCGCCTAGACGCATAGTTCGGGACCCCCTACCCAAGATCCGCCGGTTTTGACACCGACAGGTCCCTAGTCCAATTCGTCCTCCCCCCTTTCCTTTTACCGGAAGGGGGAAAAGGGAAGAGAGGGGGAAGGAAGGAAAGGGGGGGCGAACCCCCACCTCCTTCTCCTATATGGCCTCCTTCCTTAGGGGGGTGCACCACCCCTTGTGGGCTGGTGTGCTTCCCTCCTATGGCCCATAAGGGCCATTATTCCCCCGGGGGGTTCCGGTAACCCCCTCGATACTCCGATGTGTACCCGGTATGCCCCGAAACACTTCTGCTGTCCGAATACTATCATCCTATATATGAATCTTTACCTCTCGACCATTGCGATACTCCTCGTCATGTCCGTGACCTCATCCGGGACTCCGAACAACTTTCAGTCACCAAATCACATAACTCATATAATACAAAATCATCATCAAAACGTTAAGCGTGCGGACCCTACGGGTTCGAGAACTATGTAGACATGACGAGACACCTCTCCGGTCAATAACCAACAGAGGAACCTTGATGCTCATATTGGTTCCCACATATTCTACGAAGATCTTTATCGGTCATACTGCAATGACAACATACATTATTCCCTTTGTCATCGGTATGTTACTTGCCCGAGATTCGATCGTGGGTATCTTCATACCTAGTTCAACCTCATTACCGGCAAGTCTCTTTACTTGTTCCGTAATGCGTCTACCCACAACTATCTCATTAGTCACATTGCTTGCAAGGCTTATTATGATGTGCATTATCAAGAGTGCCCAGAGATACCTCTCTGATACTCGGAGTGACAAATCCTAATCTCGATCTATGCCAACCCAACAAACACCTTCGGAGATGCCTGTAGAGCATCTTTATAATCACCCAGTTACATTGTGACGTTTGATAGCACACAAGGTATTCCTCCAGTATTCGGGAGTTGCATAATCTCATAGTCAAAGGAATATGTATATGACATGAAGAAAGCAATAGCAATAAAACTTAACGATCATTATGCTAAGATAACGGATGGGTCTTGTCCATAACATCATTCTCTGAAAGCACAAGTGCTCCCTAGGTGGTTTTGGTAATTAATGACAACATATCTCTTGTTGGACTAACACTTTTATCTAGTATGTTTCAGATAAGTTCAACAATGGAGTGGCATGGACTAAAGGATGTGGGAACTCCTTCAAGATGCTAAGGACAAAGGATTGGCTAAAGCTTCAAGCTCAAGACTCTTCATTTTACATTTTAGTGATCCAAGATCACATTGAGTCTATAGGAAAAGCCAATACTATCAAGGAGGGATGAGGTGTTGCTTAATGAGCCTCTTGCTTCATGTGCTTAGTGATATGCTTCAAAACCCTCAACTACTTTCCCACTTCCACACATATCTCCTATACCTAAAAGTCAAACTCGGCCCCACTGATTCTTTCTATCCGGTGCCACCGAGTTGTGATGTCTTAGCCACTGCCACAAACCCTAGGCAAATCGGTCTCACCGATAGGGATCTCGGTCCTACCGAGATGGGATTGTAATCTCTCTGTGTATGTCCATTATCGAAATCGGTCTCACCGAGTTTGAGTAATCGGTACTATCGAGATTACAATGCAAACTCTCTGGTTAACTTATTACCAAAATCGGTCCACTAAGTTTGAGTAATCGGTCCCACCGAGTTTTCCTGACCAACTCTCTGGTTAGCTAATTACCAAAATCGGTCTCACCGAGTTTGTGTAATCGGTCTCACCGAGATTACGTTATGCCCTAATCCTAACCATATCGGTCTTACCGAGTTGCATTTCGGTCCCACCGAAAACCCTAACGGTCACTAGGTTTACTAAAATCGTTCTGACCGATTTTGTTGATTCGGTCCTACCGAGATTGGTAAATTGTGTGTAACGGTTAGATTTTGTGTGGAGTCTATATATACCCCTCCACCTCCTCTTCATTCGTGGAAAGAGCCATCAGAACAAGCCTACACTTCCAGCATCCTATTTCTGAGAGAGAACTACCTACTCATGTGTTGAGGCCAAGATATTCCATTCCTACCATATGAATCTTGATCTCTAGCCTTCCCCAAGTTGCTTTCCACTCAAATCTTCTTTCCACCAGATCCAAAACCTATGAGAGAGAGTTGAGTGTTGGGGAGACTATCATTTGAAGCACAAGAGCAAGGAGTTCATCATCAACACACCATTTGTTACTTCTTGGAGAGTGGTGTCTCCTAGATTGGCTAGGTGTCACTTGGGAGCCTCCGACAAGATTGTGGAGTTGAACCAAGGAGTTTGTAAGGGCAAGGAGATCGCCTACTTCGTGAAGATCTACCGCTAGTGAGACAAGTCCTTCGTGGGCGACGGCCATGGTGGGATAGACAAGGTTGCTACTTCGTGGACCCTTCGTGGGTGGAGCCCTCCGTGGACTCGCGCAACCGTTACCCTTCGACGTGGATGTATGATAGCACCACCTATCGGAACCACGACAAAACATTCGTGTCTCCAATTGCGTTTCAATCCTCCAAACCCTTCCCTTTACATTCTTGCAAGATTGCATGCTTTAATTTCCGCTGCCTATATACTCTTTGCATGCTTGCTTGCTATGTATTGTGAATGTTGAAATTGTGCCTAAACTCCACTTAGACTTAAAAAGGGTTAAAAACTGCAACTTTGGTACTTAGTGTCTAATCACCCCCCCCCCCTCTAGACACCTCTTCTCAAGATCCTACAAGTGGTATCAGAGCTTTGGTCTCCATTGCCTTGGCTTAATCACCATTGGAGGAAGATGGATGAGTCTACTTTGGGGAGTCTTAGACATAGAGTTTCTATTCTTGATGGAGAGTATTTTCATGAGTGGAAAAATGAGATGCTTGCAATTTTCAATCAATATCATTTGAACAAGTACATTGCTAGCCTTTGTGCACCTCATGTTGATCCTATGCATCCTACCCTTGATGAAGCTATTGACATGACTAGAAATCTTAGAACTGTTAATCTTATTACTAGAGGCTTGCCTAGAAACTTGATTAGAATATTGCCTACTCTTGAGTGTGCCTACACTATATGGAAATTTCTTGAGGAGCGTTTTCCAAATTATTCCTTGAAAAATCTAGATGAGATTCTTCATAAGTCTATTGCTTTGAGTAAGATGAATACTAGTGATCCTATGTTTGGTGATCGTCTATTTGAGGTTACAAACCTTATACGTGCCAAAGGAGATGTTGGAATTATTGGTGATATTATTTCCGAAGCTATAAGAATTCATAGACAAGATCATTGTCAAACTCACTCTAACGAATTACCCTCTCTAGGACTTGATCCACCACATGACGATGTTGAACATGGATACTATGATGAGGATGATGATAGTGACTTCGATCTTGATGATGCGATGAGACATTTTGGTCTTATGGCAAATCTTCGGGGATATGTGTCAGGAGGAAAGGAATGGGTTCTTGACAGTGGATGTACCGATCACATGACCGGAGATAAAGACATGTTTCGTGAGCTTGCTGAAAATGATAGTCCTCGAAAGTATGTCAATTTTGGAGACAACTCAAAGGGTAAGGTGGTTGGCCTCAGTAAGGTGGCCATCTCACATGATAGCTCCATACAAAATGTCATGCTCGTTGAGTCTCTTGGCTACAACTTACTTTCAGTATCTAGACTTGCTGATTTCGGTTTCAATGTCCTATTTACTGAAGTATATTGCCAAGTGTTTCGTCGAGACAATCATAAAATGGTCTTTACCGGCATACGTAGAGGTGGTCTTTACATTGTTGACTTCTCTAAAAAGGCACAACCTAAAACTTGCTTCATTGCTAAATCCTCAAAAGGTTGGTTATGGCATAGACGACTAGGTCATGTTGGCATGAGAAACCTTGACAAGCTTATAAAAGGAAATCATATCCTTGGAGTTAACGATGTCATATTTGATAAGGATAGACTATGCAGTGCTTGTCAGGCAGGTAAACAGGTTGGAGGAAGACATCCCGTGAAGAACATTATGACCACAAGGAGGCCACTCGAGCTACTTCACATGGATCTCTTTGGTCCCAACTCTTACAAGAGTCTCGGTGGAAATTCTTTTGGTCTAGTTATAGTTGATGATTTTTCGAGATTTACGTGGGTGTTCTTTCTTGATGATAAATCGCAGGTCCAAAATATCTTCAAAAACTTCGCTAGGAAGGCCCAAAATCAATTTGAAGTGAAGATCAAGAAGGTTCACAGCGACAACGGAACGGAGTTCAAGAACGCAAATGTGGACACCTTTCTTGATGAAGAAGGGATTTCACACGAGTTCTCGGCTACGTACACACCTCAACAAAATGGAGTTGTTGAGAGGAAGAACCGGACGCTCATCAAAATGGCGAGAACGATGCTTGATGAGTACAAGACACCGAAGCACTTTTGGGCAGAAGCGGTTGAGACAGCTTGTCATGCAACAAATCGCTTGTATCTTCACAAGCTACTCGGCAAGACGGCATACGAGCTCCTCACCGGTAACAAACCCCAAGTTGGATACTTTCGAGTATTCGGCTCAAAGTGTTACATTCTTGATAAGCATCTTCGTTCTAAATTTGCTCCTAAGTCTCATGAAGGTTTCCTACTAGGTTATGGCTCAAACTCTCACACTTACCGTGTCTACAACAATTTCACCCGAAAGGTTGAAGAGACGGTAGATGTGAAGTTTGATGAATCTAACGGTTCGCAAGTAGAGCAATTGTCAATTGATGTAGGAGACAAAGACCCTTCAGAAGCAATCCAAGACTTGTCTATTGGCAAGGTCCGTCCAACGGAGGTGAAGGAGAGTACCTCGTCCGTCCAAGTGGAAGCTTCTACTTCACGACAAGGTGAACCAAGAGTTGATACGGAAGCATCCACAAGTGGGACACACCAAGATGAAGAAAACGAGGAAGAACATCACGAACGTCAACAACTTCCTTCTCCACCACGACAAGAGAACGACAACGCCAACAATGAAGAAGGCCAAGACGAAGAACAAGATGAAGAAGATGTTCAACAAAGACCCAAGCAAAAGCTATCACAAGTTCGAGCAAGAATTGCTAAAGAACATCCCGTCGAGCAAATCTACAATGATATTCAAACTGGGAGAATCACTCGCTCTAAAACTCGTTTAGCTAACTTTTGTGAAAACTATTCTTTCATCTCTAGCATTGAACCTATGAAGGTTGAAGAAGCATTGGAAGATCCGAATTGGATAAATGCCATGCATGAAGAGCTACACAATTTTGAGAGGAACCAAGTTTGGACATTGGTTGAGAAGCCCGACAACAACCACAACATCATCGGTACCAAATGGGTGTTTCGCAACAAGCAAGATGAAGATGGACAAGTGGTTCGCAACAAAGCACGCCTCTAAATCGCCCAAGGCTACACACAAGTCGAAGGTATGGACTATGGTGAGACTTATGCTCCGTTGCTAGACTTGAGTCCATTCAAGATCTTACTTGCCTATGCTAATCATCATAATATCACCTTGTACCAAATGGACATTAAAAGTGCTTTTCTAAATGGTAAAATAGAGGAGGAAGTTTATGTTAAGCAACCTCCCGGTTTTGTCGATCCTAAGAAACCAAATCATGTTTACAAACTTCACAAAGCTCTTTATGGTCTTAAACAAGCTCCTAGAGCTTGGTATAAATGCTTGACCAAGTTCCTTATTGAAAAAGGCTTTGAAATTGGGAAAATTGATTCCACACTTTTTACTAAAAGAGTTAATGGAGAATTATTTGTATGCCAAATTTATGTTGATGATATTATATTTGGTTCAACTAACCCTCATTTTAGTGAAAAGTTTGGGAAGCTAATGTCGGAGAAGTTTGAGATGTCTATGATGAGTGAACTCAAATTCTTTCTTGGTTTGCAAATCAAGCAAACTAAGGAAGGTACTTTTGTCTCTCAAACGAAATACACGAAGGACTTATTCAAGAAGTTCAACATGCAAGAATGCAAAGGTATGTCTACACCCATGCCTACTAGTGGACATCTTGACTTGACCAAAGATGGTGAACCGGTTGATCAAAAGGTTTATCGCTCTATGATTGGTTCATTGTTATATCTATGTGCTTCATGTCCGAAATCATGCTAAGTGTGTGCATGTGTGCACGATATCAAGCTGCTCCTAAAGAATGTCATCTTAAGGCCGCGAAAAGGATAGTGAGATAGTTAACTCATACACCAAATTTTGGCATTTGGTATCCTAAGAGGGCCTCTTTCGATCTTGTTGGCTATTCCGACTCGGACTATGCCGGATACAAGGTTGATAGAAAGTCCACTTCGGGTACTTGTCAATTTCTTGGTAGATCTCTTGTGTCTTGGTCCTCCAAGAAACAAAACTCCGTATCCTTATCCACCGCCGAAGCGAAATACATTGCCGCTGGATCATGTTGTGCTCAATTACTTTGGATGACCCAAACTCTTAAAGATTATGGGATATATGTGAGACATGTTCCATTGCTTTGTGACAATGAAAGTGCTATTAAAATTGGTCATAATCTTGTGCAACATTCTCGAACCAAGCATATTGAAGTTCGTCATCATTTCATTCGAGATCATGTTGCTAAGGGTGACATCGATCTTAAGCATGTTCACACTGAAAAGCAATTAGCGGATATATTCACTAAACCCCTTGATGAGGAAGTGTTTTGCAGGTTGAGAGGAGAATTGAACATCATTGATGCTTCAAACTTGGAGTAGAAACTCCATTGGTTACATGCAAGACATGAGCTTAAGACTAATCCTTGATATTTCTCTTACGATGAAAATCTTATGTCTTGGATATATTTGCATCTTGCATGTTATCTAACCCATGTAGGTACTTGGTTGAATCAAATTCCATGAGATTGTAAGCCACTCACATCTTGAGCAATCTCTACATCACCAAGTCTCTACACTATGGTGGGTGAAGTCAGGTGTGACGCCCTCGATTCAATCATACACTAATCATGCACGCAAATGTGTACGATCAAGATCAAGGACTCACGGGAAGATATCACAACACAACTCTACAAATAAAATAAGTCATACAAGCATCATAATACAAGCCGGGGCCTCGAGGGCTCGAATACAAGTGCTCGATCATAGACGAGTCAGTGAAGCAACAATATCTGAGTACGTACATAAGTTAAACAAGGTGCCATAAGATGGCTAGCACAAACCGGGATACAGATCGAAGAGGAACAGGCCTCCCGCTCGGGATCCTCCTAGGTCACTCCCGGTCGCCGCGGCGGGCTGCACGTAGTAGTAGGCACCGCCGGAGTAGTAGTCGCCGAGGCGGTGGCGTCTGCTCCTGGGCTCCATCGTCTGTTGCAGCAATCGAGTAGAGATAGGGGAAAAGGGGAACAAGGCAACCGTGAGTACTCATCCAAAGTACTGCAAGCAAGGAGCTACACTACATATGCATGGATATATGTGTAAAGGGCCATATCGATGGACTGAACTGCAGAATGCCGTAATAAGAGGGGATAGCTAGTCTTAACGAAGACTACGCTTCGGACACCGGTCTTGCATGCATGTAAGAGGACAACGGAAGTCCTCCAAGTAACATCATATAGCAATAATCCTACCCGCAATCCCCGCCATAACCCCGAGCGAGAGCGACCACCGGTTGTATCTCGCACTTGGAAGGGTGTGTTTTATCAAGTATCCGGTTCTAGTTGTCATAAGCTCAAGGTACAACTCCAAGTCGTCCTGTTATCAAGATCACGGCTATCCGAATAGATTAACTTCCCTGCAGGGTGCACCATCTTACCCAAAGACGCTTGATCCCATTTGGCGGACACACTTTCCTAGGTCATGCCCGCCGCGGAAGATCAACACGTCGTAGCCCCACCTAGGCACAACAGAGAGGCCAGACGCCGGTCTAAACCTAAGCGCCAGGGTGCAGGCCCCATCGCCTGAGCACACACTGACGTTATGAGGGCGGCCGGAAGCGCACTCTAGCCTAACAGTGCGTTCAGTCCAATCCGGCGCGCGCCGCTCGTCAGCCGACGTCTGAAGTGCTTGGTGATACCACGACGCCGGATACCCATAACTACTCCCGTAGATGGTTAGTGCGTATAAGCTCAGAGCCAACTCAGATCAAATACCAAGACCTCGTTAAGCATGTTAAGTAATCATGCGACGCCGAACAGGCCAGGCCCACCTCTCTCTAGGCGGTCTCAACCTGCCTGTCGCTCCGCCTCAAGGATCCACTCATGGGTGCTCCATCACCGACCCGACTTTAGTCTCACATGTATCATGTATAAGTATATAGTATATACCGTGATCAACTCCCGAGTGATCACGGCCCGATAGTATAGCACGCAGACGGACAAGAAAGTAGGGCCACAAATGAAAGTACTAGCATCCTATACTAAGCATATAGGATTGCGTAAGGTAACAATGGTTACAAGGACAAAGCTATGCAAAGCAAGATAGGAGTATCTCAAAACAGTAACATGCTATACTACTCTAATGCAAGCAGTGTAGATAAGAGTAGGCGATATCTGGTGATCAAGGGGGGCTTGCCTGGTTGCTCTGGCAAGAGAGAGGGGTCGTCAACTCCGTAGTCGAACGGCCAGCAGCAGCGTCGGTCTCGTAGTCTACCGAGAGAAGAGGGAAGAAACAATGAATACAAAGTAAACAGATGCATATAGATGCATGACATGCCAAGAAGCGATGCTAGGCGTGCCCTAACGTGGTATGAGGGGGTACTGGTTAGGGGAAACATCCGGGAAAGTAATCCCGGTGTTTTGGGTTTTCAGCGGAGGAGCCGAGGGAAAAGTTGCAGGTTCGATAGGTTAGGGGTGTGTGGCGACGAACGGATCGCGTATCCGGATTCGCCTCGCCGCTCGAGCAACTTTCATGTTGAAAATATTTTAATCCGAGTTACGGATTAAAAGATATGAATTTTAAAAGATTTTAATAATTTCGGAATTTAATTAATTATTTTATTAATTGAAAATGTATTTATGACGTCAAGATGATGTCATGCCGACGTCGGCGAGTCAACAGGGTTGATCGAGTCAACCTGACATGTGGGTCCCGCATGTCATTCTTCATTATCTAATTAACCTAATCAAAGTTAATTAACATTAGTTAATTAGGTTAATTAATGATTAGGTTAATTAATCGAATTAATTAGATTAATTAATTACTTACTTAATTAATTAATTAATTAGTTTTATTTAATTTTCAATTTTATGTTTATTAATAAATCATTCTTGGGGCGGGGCCCCATGTCATCGGCCTGGGGGACCATACGGCATGCTTGGCGTGGGCGGTGCCTGCCGTGCGAGGCCGAACGGGCGGGCAGCTTGAGCGCCTGATTGGGCGCAAACGGGAGGCCGAGGCCACGACGGCGGCGGAGGGGCCGCAGCCACGGCGAGGGTGGCCCAGCCAGCAAGCGGCGCCAGCGAGGCGACCGGCGGTGGTCGGGGCAGCAGCGGCCGGGCGTTCGAGAGAGTGGGCGAGCGCGTCGTCGGGGCCATGGTGGGGTCGGGCGGCCACAAGCGAGAGGTGGCGCTTGAGGCGTCGGCACAGCGTTAGCACCAGCGTCGGCCGGGTGGGGAGAACGTCCGGAAGGGCCGGGTCTTGGTGGCCGTGGGGGGCGAGAGCCTGTCACAGGAGGGAAGGAGAGGGAACGGGGAAGGCGGCGGGTGGCAGCGGGCGGAGCCGGGCGACGGAGCCGGGCGGCAGAGGCTCTGGCTGTCGTTCGGGGGAGAGGGATCGATGGGGGGAGGAGACGAAGCTCACAGCGGGCGGCGTGGGGTCTAGGGGAGCGGGCTCGATGGAGCGTGACGGCGTCCGAGGAGGCGGGCGGGGCGTTCACGGCCGTCGGGGAGGTGTCCGGTGAGGCGGGGGGAGGTCGGGGTCGATCCGCGATGGCGAGCCCCGCACGTGGGGCGAGGAGGGAGGAGGAACCCCGGTGGCGAGGAGGAGGGGGGCGGAGGCGACCGGTTGGGGGCGGCGGGGGGCCGCCGGCGACGAGGGGTGCGGCGGGGATCTCGCCCCCGATCTGGATCGGGGCGAGGGAGAGGAAAGGGGATCGGGGGAGGGGAATGCGGGGCTAGGGTTCCACCGACAGGGGGGGAGGGGTTAAGTGGCCGGGGCGCTTGGGCCGGCCCAGGGGAGGGGCTGGGCTAGGGGGAGAGGGGGCCAGGTGGGGAGGGGCTGGCTGGGCCAGGGGGGAAGGGCTGGCCCAGATGGGCCAGGGGGGGTTCCCTCTCTCTTTTCATTTTCCTTTTCTTTTCTTATTTTCTTCTATTCTGTTTTTAGCTTATTTAAATTGTCAAAACATTTTACAAAATTTAGTGCACCCCACCATAATTAGGTTTGCTATTTTAGACAACCCCCGAACATTTTACTTTTAGTTTTTGAAACCTTTTATCTTTGTTCTTGTTTTGAATTATTTGTAGACCGGGTTCGAATAAACGGGAGGTTAGCCACAGTAACCGAGGTGTTTACTGTTCCTTAATCATCCGGGTGTTACATCAAGGAAGCACGGAATCTTTCAAATATCCTTTGAAAAACTCTATGATTGAACTTCATGATTAAATTCTCTTTTTCACAAGTGCTCTTCCTTGCAAGAACTAACCCATGTAGGTAGATGGACTCAAATTCCAAGTGGTGCTCCCAACTCTAGATGAGCTACATCAACCTTGAGCAAACCACACAAGTTCAACTACATGGTCAAGTCCACCAACCAAGGTATGTCATTCCATCTTAGAGAAGCTTTACTCCGAGACATGAGCTAAAGCAACTCGACAAGATGTGAATACATCAAAATGCTTAAACGAAAAATGGTAACCCCATTTTGAGCTTAAACGATGAGTATGACCCATGATCAAGTGATCTCACTTGACTCATAAGTCAATATACTCTAACATAGGTGACTTTGTCACCGACCACCTCTATATGAAGTTCTCTCATGTTTTTGTCTGTGTTTGTGCATTTGTCTCATGCATATTTGCTTTCCCTTTCAAAAAAAACTTCATCTAGATTTCTTTCTTTCTTTCTTTTTCCTTTTAGTTGCTCTGCATTTTCTGCATCCAATTACTTGCACATCTTTCAGTTAATTCCTTGCAAATCTTTATGAGATCTTACTCGTCTAGTGAGATGAGGTGACAAGTGTTTTCTCTATGATGAACTCGGTTTCACCGACTTGCTGTTTTCGGTCCAACCGAATCCTTTCGGCACAACCGAAGCATACCACTCAGTGCCACCGATTTCACAACAGGAAAAACAGTTTGCCACTTATTCTGTGATTCTTCTGATCCAACTCCACTCAATGAATCTTGTCCTCTACAAGCATCACATTTTTTCTCATTGCTTTATGCTGTGACTCAAGGACCAAACCCATTCGACAGATTCCAGAAAACCCTTCTTGGAAATTGATGTCAAAGGGGGAGAGAGAGATCACATCAAAGCTTATCATTTAGAGAGAGATCCTCAAGGGGGAGAGAGAGAGATCTCCAGGGGGAGAGAATACTGAAAGTATTTCTCAAGGATCCCAGATGCTTGATGATCAAGAGGAGAGATACCACATGTCTTCTTGAGGGTAGAGACATGTTCATATGATCTTTTGTGCTCATTTGCATTTGCTTGCATTAGCTCTGTTCATCATTTATATCTTTCAGCTCTGATTTTCTGTTCCCTATCTTCTCCCAGTATCCCATGCTAGATTCAGGGGAGCAAGACATCTAAGGGATAGAAATCATTTGAATTCATTGCATATCTTTACTCTTGGGGACATGTCTAATCCAATGTGGTACTTAGTACTCACTCTCTACATGTCATCCCAGTCTTGGTATTCTTGTGGTTTCTTCTGTTTGCTCTGGCTAGTAGATGTACCTGTGTTATCTAACCTTGTTTGTGCAGGTTCATTCCATCCTAAGCAAACTCAAGACTACAAGGTAAGTATATGCATCACAATCATGTGTATGAGGAATTCTTGCTGATGTACATACTGTTTGCAAGAAGGACTCATGGGCATGAAGGTATTTTCCTTAATATTCTTTGCTCTGATGCATATGGCCAAGATACATGTAACACATTGCCTACTCTATCATTGTTATGCTCTCACATGCCTCTATATTCCATATTTACATGATTGCATACATGTACGGGGAGCCTATGCTTGTTACATGTCTTTCCAAAGCTTTACTTGCTACTCTTTATATATTTATCTAAAGCTTTGATGTATGTTGCCATCAATTACCAAAAAGGGGGAGATTGAAAGCACAAGTGCTCCCTAGGTGGTTTTGATAATTAATGACAACATATCTCTTGTTGGACTAACACTTTTATCTAGTATGTTTCAGATAAGTTCAACAATGGAGTGGCATGGACAAAAGGATGTGGGAACTCCTTCAAGATGCTAAGGACAAAGGATTGGCTAAAGCTTCAAGCTCAAGACTCTTCATTTTACATTTTAGTGATCCAAGATCACATTGAGTCTATAGGAAAAGCCAATACTATCAAGGAGGGATGAGGTGTTGCTTAATGAGCCTCTTGCTTCATGTGCTTAGTGATATACTCCAAAACTCTCAACTACTTTCCCACTTCCACACATATGTCCTATACCTAAAAGTCAAACTCGGCCCCACTGATTCTTTCTATCCGGCGCCACCGAGTTGTGATGTCTTAGCCACTGCCATAAACCCTAGGCAAATCGGTCTCACCGATAGGGATCTCGGTCCTACCGAGATGGGATTGTAATCTCTCTATGTATGTCCATTATCGAAATCGGTCTCACCGAGTTTGAGTAATTGGTACTACCGAGATTACAATGCAAACTCTCTGGTTAACTTATTACCAAAATCAGTCCCACCGAGTTTGAGTAATCGGTCCCACCGAGTTTGCCTGACCAACTCTCTGGTTAGCTAATTACCAAAATCGGTCTCACCGAGTTTGTGTAATCGGTCTCACCGAGATTACGTTATGCCCTAACCCTAACCATATCGGTCTTACCGAGTTGCATTTCGGTCCTACCAAAAACCCTAACGGTCACTAGGTTTACTAAAATCGGTCTGACCGAGTTTGTTGATTCGGTCCCACCGATATTGGTAAATTGTGTGTAACGGTTAGATTTTGTGTGGAGGCTATATATACCCCTCCACCTCCTCTTCATTCGTGGAGAGATCCATCAGAACAAGCCTACACTTCCAGCATCCTATTTCTGAGAGAGAACTACCTACTCATGTGTTGATGCCAAGATATTCCATTCCTACCATATGAATCCTGATCTCTAGCCTTCCCCAAGTTGCTTTCCACTCAAATCTTCTTTCCACCAGATCCAAAACCTATGAGAGAGAGTTGAGTGTTGGGAGACTATCATTTGAAGCACAAGAGCAAGGAGTTCATCATCAACACACCATTTGTTACTTCTTGGAGAGTGGTGTCTCCTAGATTGGCTAGGTGTCACTTGGGAGCCTCCGACAAGATTGTGGAGTTGAACCAAGGAGTTTGTAAGGGCAAGGAGATCGCCTACTTCATGAAGATCTACCGCTAGTGAGGCAAGTCCTTCGTGGGTGACGGCCATGGTGGGATAGACAAGGTTGCTACTTCGTGGACCCTTCGTGGGTGGAGCCCTCCGTGGACTCACAAGAACTGCTACCCTTCATGGGTTGAAGTCTCCATCAACGTGGATGTACGATAGCACCACCTATCAGAACCACAACAAAACATCCGTGTCTCCAATTGCGTTTGAATCCTCCAAACCCTTCCCTTTACATTCTTGCAAGATTGCATGCTTTAATTTCCGCTGCCTATATACTCTTTGATGCTTGCTTGCTATGTATTGTGAATGTTGAAATTGTGCCTAAACTCCACTTAAGCTTAAAAAGGGTTAAAAACTGCAACTTTGGTACTTAGTGTCTAATCACCCCCCCCCCCCCTCCTAGACACCTCTTCTCAAGATCCTACATTCTCGTAATGATGTGATCCCATTTACCAAATGACAACTCATGTCTGTGGTTAGGAAACTTAACCATCTTTGATTAACGAGCTAGTCTAGTAGAGGCTTACTAGGGACACTGTATTTTGTCTATGTATCCACACATGTATCAAGTTTCTGGTTAATACAATTATAGCATTAATAATAAAAATTTATCATGATATAAGGAAATATAAATAACAACTTTATTATTGCCTCTAGGGCATATTTCCTTCAGGTTTATTATTCATGCTAGAATTGTATTGATCGGAAACCTTAATACAGGTGTGAATACATAAACAAACACCGTGTCCCTAGTGAGCCTCTACTAGACTAGCTCGTTGATCAAAGATGGTTAAGGTTTCCTAAACATGGACATAAGTTTTCATTTGATAAAAGGGATCACATCATTAGGAGAATGATGTGATGGACAAGACCCATTCGTTAGCTTAGCATAATGATTGTTCAATTTTATTGCTATTGCTTTCTTCATGTCAAATACATATTCCTTCGATTACGGGATTATGCAACTCCCGGATACCGGAGGAAAGCCTTGTGTGCTATCAAATGTCACAACGTAACTGGGTGATTATAAAGATGCTCTACAGGTATCTCCAAAGGTGTTTGTTGAGTTGGCATAGATCGAGATTAGGATTTGTCACTCCGAGTATCAAAGAGGTATCTCTGGGCTCTCAATACACATCATAGCTTGCAAGCAAATGACTAAGGAGTTAGTCACGAGATGATGTATTACGGAACGAGTAAAGAGACTTGCCGGTAACGAGATTGAAATAGGTATGAAGATACCGACGATCGAATCTCGGGCAAGTAACATACCGATGGACAAATTGAATTACATATGTTGTCATAACGGTCCGACCGATAAAGATCTTCGTAGAACATGTAGGAGCCAATATGGTCTTTGTCACCTCCATAAACGAGAAACATATCCTTAGTCCTTTTCAGGTACTTCAGGATGTTCTTGACCGCTGTCCAGTGATCCACTCCTGGATTACTTTGGTACCTCCCTGCTAGACTTATATCAAGGCACACATTAGGTCTGGTACATAGCATAGCATACATGATATAACCTATGGTTGAGGCATAGGGAATGACTTTCATTTTCTCTCTATTATCTGCAGGGGTCGGGCATTGAGTCTAACTCAACTTCACACCTTGAAACACAGGCAAGAACCCTTTCTTTGACTAATCCATTTTGAACTCCTTCAAATGTTTATCAAGATATGTGGTTTGTGAAAGTCCAATTAAGCGGCTTGATCTATATCTATAAATCTTGATGCCCAATATATAAGCAGCTTCACCGAGGTCTTTCATTAAAAAAACTCTTATTCTAGTATCCTTTTATGCTATCCTGAAATTCTATATCATTTCCAATCAACAATATTTCATCCACATATAATATTAGAAATGTTACATAGCTCCTACTCACTTTCTTGTAAATACAGGCTTCTCCAAAAGTCTGTATAAAACCATACGCTTTGATCACCTCATCAAATCGTATATTCCAACTCCGAGATGCTTGCACCAGTCCATAAATGGATCGCTGGAGCTTGCACACTTTATTAGCACCTTTAGGATCGACAAAACCTTCCGGTTGCCTCATATACAACTCTTCTTTAAGAAATCCATTAAGGAATGCAGTTTTGATGTCCATTTGCCAGATTTCATAATCATAAAATGCGGCAATTGCTAACACGATTCGGATAGACTTAAGCATCGCTACGGGTGAGAAAGTCTCATCATAGTCAACTCCTTGAACTTGTCGAAAACCTTTCGCAACAAGTCGAGCTTTGTAGACGGTAACATTACCATCAGCGTCAGTCTTCTTCTTGAAGATCCATTTATTCTCTATGGCTTGCCGATCATCGAGCAAGTCAACCAAAGTCCATACTTTGTTCTCATACATGGATCCCATCTCAGATTTCATGGCTTCAAGCCATTTTGCGGAATCTGGGCTCATCATTGCTTCCTCATAGTTCGTAGGTTCGTCATGGTCTAGTAACATGACTTCTAGAACATGATTACCATACCACTATGGTGTGGAACATACCCTGGTTAACCTACGAGGTTCGGTAGTAACTTAATCTGAAGTTTCATGATCATTATCATTAGCTTCCTCTTCAGTTGGTGTAGGCATTACGGGAACGGTTTTCTGTAATGAGCTACTTTCTAATTTGAGAGAAGGTACAATTACCTCATCAAGTTCTACTTCCTCCCACTCACTTCTTTCGAGAGAAACTCCTTCTCTAGAAAGTATCCATTCTTAGCAACAAAGATCTTGCCTTCGGAACTGTGATAGAAGGTGTACCCAATAGTTTCTTTTGGGTATCCTATGAAGGCGCACTTCTTTGATTTGGGTTCGGTCTTATTAGGCTGAAGCTTTTCACATAAGCATCGCAACTCGAAACTTAAGAAACGACAGCTCAGGTTTCTTGCCAAACCACAGTTCATACGGTGCCGTCTCAACGGATTTAGACGGTGCCCTATTTAATGTGAATGCAGCTGTCTCTAATGCATAACCCCAAAACAATAGTGGTAAATCAGTAAGAGACATCATAGATCGCACCATATCCAATAAAGTACGGTTACGACGTACGGACACACCATTACACTGTGGTGTTCCAGGTGGCGTGAGTTGTGAAACTATTCCACATTGTTTTAAATGAAGGCCAAACTCGTAACTCAAATATTCGCCTACATGATCAGATCGTAGCAATTCTATTTTCTTGTTACGATGATTCTCCACTTCACTCTTAAATTCTTTGAACTTTCCAAATGTTTCACACTTGTGCTTCATTAAGTAGATATACCCATATCTGATCAAATCATCTGTGAAGGTCAGAAAATAATGATACCCGCCGCGAGCCTCAACACTCATCAGACCGCATACATCGGTATGTATTATTTCCAATAAGTCAGTGGCTCGCTCTATTGTTCCGGAGAACGGAGTCTTATTCATCTTGCCCATGAGGCATGGTTCGCAAGCATCAAACAATTCATAATCAAGTGATTCCAAAGTCCATCCGCATGGAGTTTCTTCATGCGCTTTATACCAATGTGACCTAAACAGCAGTGCCACAAATATGATGTACTATCATTATCAACTTTGCATCTTTTGGCATCAATGTTATGAATATGTGTATCACCACGATCGAGATTCAACAAAAATAGACCACTCTTCAAGGGTGCATGACCATAAAAGATATTACCCATATAAACAGAACAACCATTATTCTCTGATTTAAAAGAATAACCGTCTCGCATCAAACAAGATCCAGATATAATGCCATGCTCAATGCTGGCACCAAATAACAATTATTCAGGTCTAAAACTAATCCCGAAGGTAGATGTAGAGGTAGCGCGCCGACGACGATCACATCGACCTTGGAACCATTCCCGACGCACATCATCACCTCGTCCTTACCCAAACTTCGTTTAATCCGAGCCCCTATTTCAAGTTGCAAATATGAGCAACAGAACCAGTATCAAATACCCAGGCGCTACTAAGGGCATTACACATAAATAACATGTATATCAAATATACCTTTGTTCACTTTGTCGTCCTTCTTATCTGCCAAACACTTGGGGCAGTTCCGCTTCCAGTGACCAGTCCCTTTGCAGTAGAAGCACTCAATTTTAGGCTTGGATCCAGACTTGGGCTTCTTCCCGGGAGTTACAACTTGGTTGCCATTCTTCTTGAAGTTCCCCTTCTTTCCCTTGCCTTTTTTCTTGAAACTAGTGGTCTTGTTAACCATCAACACTTGATGTTCTTTGTTGATTTCTACCTCTGCAGCTTTGAGCATAGCGAAGAGCTCGGGAATTGTCTTATCCATCCCTTGCATATTATAGTTCATCACGAAGCCTTTGTAGCTTGGTGGTAGTGATTGAAGAACTCTGTCAATAACACTATCATTCGGAAGATTAACTCCCAACTGAGTCAAGTGGTTATGATACCTAGACATTCTGAGTATGTGTTCACTAACAGAACTATTCTCCTCCATCTTGCAGCTATAGAACTTGTTGGAGACTTCATATCTCTCCACTCGGGCATTTGCTTGAAATATTAACTTCAATTCCTGGAACATCCCATATGGTCCATGACGTTCAAAACGTCTTTGAAGTCCTGATTCTAAGCCGTAGAGCATGGCACACCGAACTATAGAGTAGTCATCAGACCATGTCTGCCAGACGTTCAAAGCGTCTTCATTAGCGGGAGGGGGCTTGTCACCTATCAGTGCATCAAGGACATAATTCTTCTATGCAGCAATGAGGATAATCATGAAGTTATGGACCTAGTCCATGTAGTTGCTACCATCATCTTTCAACTTAGCTTTCTCTAGGAACGCAGTAAAATTCAAGGGAACGGTAGCACGGGCCATTGATCTACAACATAGATATGCAAAAACTATCAGGACTAAGTTCATGATAAATTAAGTTCATTTAATCATATTACTTAAGAACTCCCACTTAGATAGACAACCCTCGAGTCCTCTAAATGATCATGTGATCCATATCAACTAAACCATGTCTGATCATCACGTGAGATGGAGTAATTTTCAATGGTGAACATCTCTATGTTGATCATATCTACTATATGATTCACGTTCGACCTTTCGGTCTCCAGTGTTACGAGGCCATGTCTGTACATTCTA
This sequence comes from Aegilops longissima, assembly GCA_021605205.1. Taxonomy (NCBI): domain Eukaryota; kingdom Viridiplantae; phylum Streptophyta; class Magnoliopsida; order Poales; family Poaceae; genus Aegilops; species Aegilops longissima. Next base: position 92,125,105 of record CM038678.1, read on the forward strand.
GGCTCGTCAAGTTTAACCCGAGTATTCCGCATGTGCAAAAATGTCTTGCACCCGTTGTAACGCCCCAAGACAGGAGCTTCAGTTGCCTTCCATATATTCCAGGTTTCGCCGTGTGTTTCATTTGTGCCTGCCTTTTTTTTATTTTTGCATTGCATCATGTCATCATGCCATCATATCATTAATTTTAAAACTCATCTTAATAAATTGCATAGATCTTTTGATCTATTTAAATCGAGGGAAGGTTGACTTCTCTTTATAACATATCGTCCCAATATTAGGGAGCTATATAAAATATTCCATTGTTTTGGAATCACCATAACCCACTTGCATAATAAATCCCATGCCTTTTCTGCTCCGAGTTGACCTCAAAACCTTGCCAATATTATTTCATCATTTTCCGGAGCTCCACCAAAAATCCTCAACATTTTTGGCCACACCAAACCTAGTCCCAATTCAAGACCATTTGAATTATATTCAAATGAATTTGAATTTAATTCCTTCAATCTTGCCACTTCTATTTTTCTGTGGTCATGCTTATTTTTATGAGTCCGGGAAAATTGTCCGCATGCGCAAACTCTTTCCCTAACCCTCTCTTCTTTTCTTATCTCTAGTTCTTTTCTGCTAGAAAATATAAGAGAGAGAGAAGAGAGAGGTAAGCCCAGCCAGGCCTCTGGCCATTTCCTCTCCACCTGGGCCGACCCAACCGGCCTCTAGCCCGCAGCCTAGCCGGCCCAAGGCTCAGCCCCGCTCCTAACCCTAGCGAACCCTCCTCCCGACCGCGTCGCCAGGAGAGCCTCGCTCGATCCCCTCGTCCTCCCTCTTCCCGATCCCCATCTCTCCCTCTCCTCGCGCCCGACCCCATCTCCCTCCGCGCGCAGCCCTCGATCCCCCTCCTCTCCTCGCGTCGCCTCCTCCTCCCGTCGCCCTGCCTCGACGCCTGCACCTCCGCCGGCCTCGGCCTCCCGCGTCTGTCACTGCTGGCCCCGCTGCCGAGCTCTCCGACCCGCGCCATCCTTCCTCCTGCGCCCTGCTTCTCCTCCCCTTGCTCCCGCGCTCCGCCCTCGCCGGAGGAGAGAGCCAGGCCGGAGCCCCGTCGGCCTCCTCGCCGCCGTCGCGCCCCGTTCCATCACCAGTCCGCCGCCGCTGCCTTCTTCCAGCGCCACCGCCCGCTTCTCTGCCGCCGCGCCATCGCCTTCAGGTACTCGAGCACGAGCTCACCCGCACCTCGCCTCCGACTTCTCCGTGCCGGACCATCTCCGCCTCCGCCTCCCCTCGCCGTCCCCGTCCTCAAGTCCGGCGTGGTCGTCGCCCCTGCATCCTCTGCCTCGAGCAGGAGGATGACCGTATGGCCGCGCTCGTTGACCTCCATGGCCGCGGCTACCTGTCAGCCAACCGCGCGGCTCGCCCCCTGCCTCGGCCCTCTTCGACCCTGCTCATGCCCCGAGCCTCCCGTTGCCAAGGAGCACGAGCTCCTTTGCCTTGCTGCCACGCCAACCGGAGTAGCAGCCCAGCCGGTCATCCCCTTTGGACGCGCCAAGTTTGAGTACATGGATACGCCAAGTTTCGCTCCGTACGTGTACGACTACATCCGAGGTGGATTTCGTCAAGTACCTCTACCGACGACCCCGGTCATCTACGAAACGTGTACAACTACCGCCGCTGTCGCGTGAACCACTACTTCCACTATGAGATGTACCACTACCGTCGCCTAGATCACGAGTACCTCTACCGACGCCGTGAACCCCTACTTCCCCTACCGTCACGAGAACAACTTCTTCCTCTACATTGCACCGTCCCGAATGCACGCTTTGAAGGTATAACCCCGAGATGCCGCCCGTGAACGAATGCATGTTGTATGAGATGCCCGTTTGCACCATGTCCGAATTTGTCGCTCGCTTGTTCCTCCTCGTTGCCATGCCATCGTCTCGTGGGAACCCGGTATCCGGGATCACCCCACCATCTTTTGCATGTTCCGCACATCCGCACACTTGCTCTTTTGCACCGGCATCTCAACGGGTTGTCGGATCATCGGAATGTTGCCGTGGCACCATTTCCGTTGTCGTTGCCGTGGCACCCTTTTTCGTTTCCGCCACGACGACAAATGCTTCATAACATGCTCATGTCAACATTTTCATAAAATTGCATAAAACTTGCACATGTCATCCGCATCATGATAACAACATTTAAATGTTTATAATTGTTGTTTGCATTAATTTGCTTAAATGCCATGTTAAAATGATTTATTTCATAACTAAATAACCGTAGCTCGGATTTAAATAAATTATATATGTAAATGGGGTAGAAAAATGCCTAGTTTAACATGGTGTACTTGTTTTGCATGTTTAACAACATTAAAATTGTGCTTAGGGCAGAACAGTAGCAAATTCGAAATATGCATATGGGGTTTTACCGGAATTGTTGTTTGTTGTTCCGGCCTCATTTAAACTTGCCTAAATAGTTAGTTTACTTATGCTTCACCTCTTGCCATGTTTAATAACATTTAATATTGTTTGGTAACCTAACCGAGAGAGAACTAAATAAGTGATGTGGTGTTTTGTCAATATGCAACCAGTTGCATATTGAGCTCCATTTAACTTGTAGTTTTGTTTGTGCATATTGCCATGCCATGCCTCATTAAACCGGACATGCATCATACTTGTTTGCGCATCATGCCATGTTTATGTGATGGTTGTTTTACTATGTTGTTTGCTTCTTTCCGGTTTGCTTCTCGCTTAGCTTCGGTTTCGTTCCGGAGTTGTGAGGATTCGTTCGACTTCTTCCGTTTGTCTTCTTCATGGACTCGTTCTTCTTCCTTGCGGGATTTCAGGCAAGATGACCATACCCTCGAAATCACTTCTATCTTTGCTTGCTAGATGCTCGCTCTTTTGCTATGCCTATGCTACGATGCCTATCACTTGCTTATCATGCCACCCACATTGCCATGTCAAGCCTCTAACCATCCTTTCCTAGCAAACCGTTGCTTGGCTATGTTACCGCTTTGCTCAGCCCTCTTATAGCGTTGTTAGTTGCGGTGAAGATGAAGTTTGTTCCTTGTTGGAACATGGAGATGTTGTTCCTTGTTGGAACATGTTTACTTGTTGGGATATCACAATATATCTTATTTAATTAATGCATCTATATACTTGGTAAAGGGTGGAAGGCTCGGCCTTATGCAGTGTTTTGTTCCACTCTTGCCGCCCTAGTTTCCGTCATACCGGTGTTATGTTCCCGGATTTTGCGTTCCTTACGGTTGGGTGATTTATGGGACCCCCTTGACAGTTCGCTTTGAATAAGACTCCTCCAAAGAAGGCCCAACATTGGTTTTACCATTTGCCACCTAAGCCTTTTTCCCTTGGGTTCTGCAGACTCAAGGGTCATCTTTATTTAACCCCGGACCAGTGCTCCTTGAGTGCTGGCCCAAACCGAAGCGATGTCCGGCGCCCACAGGCAATCGGGGTCTATGCCAACCCGACGTCTGGCTCATCCGGTGTGCCACGAGAACGAGATATGTGCAGCTCCTATCAGGATTTGTCGGCACATCCGGGCGGCTTTGCTGGTCTTGTTTTATTGTTTGTCGAAATGTCTTGTAGTCCGGGATTCGAGACTGATCGGGTCTTCCGGTAGAAGGAATATCCTTCGTTGACCGTGAGAGCTTATAATGGGCTAAGTTGGGACACCCTGCAGGGTATTATCTTTCAAAGCCGTGCCCATGCGGTTATGAGGCGATGGGAATTTGTTAATGTCCGGTTGTAGAAAACCCGAAGTTGAGCTTAATTAAAATACACCAACGGCGTGTGTAACCGTGATGGTCTCTTCTCGTGAGTCCGGAAGTGAACACGATGTTGGAGTTATGCTTGACGTAGGTTGTTCTAGGATCACTTCTTGATCATAGTTGTTCGACCGTGCTTTTGCCTTCTCTTCTCGCTCTCATTTGCGTATGTAGCCACCATATATGCTAGTCGCTTGCTGCAGCTCCACCTCACTACCCTGTCCTACCTTTAAGCTTAAATAGTCTTGATCTCGCGGTGTGAGATTGCTGAGTCCCGTGACTCACAGATACTTTCAAAACCAGTTTGCGTGCCGATGAAACCGTGCAGGTGGCCTTTTGAGCTCAAGGAGGAGCTCGATGAAGATCTTGTTCATTGTGTTGTTTTGTTTCAGTTGATCAAGAGTGGAGCCAGTTGGGACGATCGGGGATCTGTGTAGCATTTGGGGTAGTCTTCTTTTATTTTGGTTCCCTAGTCGGACCTTGATTGTATCTGTATGATGTAATGCTTTACTCATGTATTGTGTGAAGTGGCGATTGTAAGCCAACTATGTATCTCTTTCCCTTATGTATTACATGGGTTGTGTGAAGATTACCTCACTTGCGACATTGCTTTCAATGCGGTTATGCCTCTAAGTCGTGCTTCGACACGTGGGAGATATAGCCGCATCGAGGGCGTTACACCCGTTGTATGTGAAGATAGAGCTTATCACACCCGATCATCACTTGGTGTCTCGGCAAGACGAACTGTCGCAACGGTGCATACTCAGGGAGAACACTTATACCTTGAAATTTTAGTGAGGGAACATCTTATAATGTTACCGTTGTACTAAGCAAAATAATATGCATAAATGATAAACATCACATGCAATCAACATATGTGACATGATATGGCCATCATCATCTTGTGCCTTTGATCTCCATCTTCAAAGCACTGTCATGATTTCCATTGTCACCAGCTTGACACCTTGATCTCCATCGTAGCGTCGTGGTCGTCTCGCCAACTATTTCTTCTACAACTATCGCTAACGCATAGTGATAAAGTAAAGCACTTACATGACGTTTGCATTTCATACAATAAAGCGACAACCATAAGGCTCCTGCCAGTTGCCGATAACTTTTACAAAACATGATCATATCATACAATAACGTATATCACATCATGTCTTGACCATCACATCACAACATGCCCTACAAAAACAAGTTAGACACCCTCTACTTTGTTGTTGCAAGTTTTTACGTGGCTGCTACGGGCTTCTATTAAGAACCGTTCTTACCTACGCATCAAAACCACAACGGTGATTTATCAAGTTTGTTGTTTTAACCTTCAACAAGGACCGGCCATAGTTAAATTCGATTCAAGTAAAATTGGAGAAACAGACACCCGCCAGCCACCTTTATGCAAACTAGTTGCATGTCTGTCGGTGGAACTGGTCTCATGAACGTGGTCATGTAAGGTTGGTTTGGGCCGCTTCATCCAACAATACCGCCAAATCAAAATAAGACATTGGTGGTAAGAAATATGACGATCACCACCCACAACTCTTTGTGTTCTACTCGTGCATATCATCTATGCATAAACCTGGCTCAGATGCCACTATTGGGGAACGTAGCATGCAATTTCAGAAAAAATCCAACGCTCACGCAAGATCTATCTAGGAGATGCATAGCAATGAGAGGGTAGAGTGTGTCCACGTACCCTCGTAGACCGAAAGCGGAAGCTTTTGACAACGTGGTTGATGTAGTCGAACTTCTTCTCATTCCGACCGATCAAGCACGGAACGTACGGCACCTCCGAGTTCTGCACACATCCATCTCGATGACGTCCCTCGAACTCTTGATCCAGCAAAGTGTCGAGGGAGAGTTTCGTCAGCACGACAGCATGGTGACGGTGATGGTGAAGTGATCCACGCAGGGCTTCGCCTAAGCATTACGACAAATATGACCAGAGGCGTAAACTGTAGAGGGGGGCGCCGCACACGGCTAGGAATCAATGTTGTGTGTTCTAGCGGTGCCCCCCCAACGTATATATAGGTTGGAGGGGAGGAGAGGCAGCCAAGGGGGCGCCCAAGTAGGAGGAATCCTACTTGGGCCCCTAGTCCAATTCGGCCTTCCCCCTTTCCTTTTACCGGAAGGGGGAAAAAGGGAAGAGAGGGGAGAGGAAGGAAAGGTGGGGCCGAACCCCCACCTCCTTCTCCTATTCGGCCTCCTTCCTTAGGGGGGTGCACCACCCCTTGTGGGCTGGTGTGCTTCCCTCCTATGGCCCATAAGGCCCATTATTCCCTCGGGGGGTTCCGGTAACCCCCCCCCCCCCCCCCCCGGTACTCCGATATGTACTCGGTATGCCCTGAAACACTTCTAGTGTCTGAATACTATCATCCTATATATGAATCTTTACCTCTCAATCATTTAGAGAATCCTCGTCATGTCCGTGATCTCATCCGGGACTCTGAACAACTTTCGGTCACCAAATCACATAACTCATATAATACAAAATCGTCATCGAAATGTTAAGCGTGCGGACCCTACGGGTTTGAGAACTATGTAGACATGACCGAGACACCTCTCCAGTCAATAACCAACAGCAGAACCTAGATGCTCATATTGGTTCCCACATATTCTACGAAGATCTTTATCGGTCGTACCGTAATGACAACATACGTTATTCCCTTTGTCATCGATATGTTACTTGCCTGAGATTTGATCATCGGTATCTTCATACCTAGTTCAATCTCGTTATCGGCAAGTCTCTTTACTCATTCAGTAATGCATCATCCCGCAACTAACTCATTAATCACATTGTTTGCAAGGATTATTATGATGTGTATTATCAAGAGGGCCCAGAGATAACTCTCCGATACTCAGAGTGTCAAATCCTAATCTCGATCTATGCCAACTCAACAAACACCTTTGGAGATACCTGTAGAGCATCTTTATAATCACCTAGTTATGTTGTGACGTTTGATAGCACACAAGGTATTCCTCCGATATTCGGGAGTTGCATAATCTCATAGTCAAAGGAACATGTATATGACATGAAGAAAGCAATAGCAATAAAACTTAACGATCATTTTGCTAAGCTAACGGATGGGTCTTGTCCATCACATCATTCTCCTAATGATGTGATCCCATTTACTAAATCACAACTCATGACTATGGTTAGGAAACTTAACCATCTTTGATTAATGAGCTAGTCTAGTAGAGGCTTACTAGGGACATTGTGTTTTGTCTATGTATCCACACATGTATCAAGTTTCCGGTTAATACAAGTATAGCATTAATAATAAACATTTATCATGATATAAGGAAATATAAATAACAACTTTATTATTGCATCTAGGGCATATTTCCTTCAGGTTTATTATTCATGCTTGAATTGTACTGATCGGAAACCTTAATACATGTGTGAATACATAAACAAACACTGTGTCCGTAGTGAGCCTCTACTAGACTAGCTCGTTGATCAAAGATGGTTAAGGTTTCCTAACCATGGACATAAGTTGTTATTTGATAACGGGGTCACATCATTAGGAGAATGATGTGATGGACAAGACCCATTCGTTAGCTTAGCATAATGATCGTTCAGTTTTATTGTTATTGCTTTCTTCATGTCAAATACATATCCCTTCGACTATGAGATTATGCAACTCCCGGATACCGGAGGAATTTCTTGTGTGCTATCAAATGTCACAACGTAACTGGGTGATTATAAGATGCTCTATAGGTATCTTCGGAGGTGTTTGTTGAGTTGGCATAGATCGATATTAGGATTTGTCACTCCGAGTATCAAAGAGGTATCTCTGGGCCCTCTCGGTAATACACATCATAAGCTTGCAAGCAAATGACTAAGGAGTTAGTCACGAGGTTATGTATTACGGAATGAGTGAAGAGACTTGCTGGTAAGGAGATTGAAATAGGTATGAAGATACCGGCGATCGAATCTCGGGCAAGTAACATACCGATGGACAAAGGGTATTACGTATGTTGTCATAACGGTTCGACCGATAAAGACCTTCATAGAATATGTAGGAGCCAATAAGGGCATCCAGGTTTCGCTATTGGTTATTTACCGGAGAGGTGTCTCGGTCATGTCTAAATAGTTCTCGAACCCGTAGGGTCCGCACGCTTAACGTTCGATGACAATATAATATTATATGAGTTATGTGATTTGGTGACCGAATGTTGTTCGGAGTCCCGGATGAGATCGCAGACATGACGAGGATTCTCTAAATGGTCGAGAGGTCAAGATTGATATATATAGGACGATGGTATTTGGACACCAGAAGTGTTTCGGGGGTTATCGGGTACTTATCGGGTCACCGGAAGGAGTTCCGGGCACCCCCGACAGAAGATATGGGCCTTATGGGCCAAGAGGGGAAACACACCAGCCACAAGGGGCTGGTGCGCCCCCCATATGGGCCGGCCTAAGAGGAGAAGGAAAGAGGGTAAAGGGAAAGGAAAGAGTGGAGTCGGATTCCCCCTTCCTTCCCCCCCCCCTCTTTCCTTCCCCCGCCGACAAACATGGCAGGGAGGCGCACGGCTTGGGAGGAGCCCAAGTAGGATTCGGTCATACTTGGGGTGACCCTTGGCCTCTCCCCTCCCCCTCCCACCTATATATATGTGGGAAGGGGGCGCCTAGCACACACCAGATCAATTGTTAGCCATGTGCGGCGCCTCCTGATAACCCACAAGTATAGGGGATCGCAACAGTTTTCGAGGGTAGAGTATTCAACCCAAATTTATTGATTCGACACAAGGGGAGCCAATGAATATTCTCAAATATTAGAAGTTGAGTTGTCAATTCAACCACACCTGGAAAACTTAATATCTATAGCAAAGTATTTAGTAGCAAAGTAGTATGGAAGTAACGGTAACGGTAGCAAAGGTAACGATAGCAGTTTTGTAGTAATTATAACATGTAGCGGAAAAGTAACTAAGCAAAGATCAATATGTGAAAAGCTCGTAGGCATTGGATCAATGATGGATAATTATGTCGGATGCGATTCCTCATGCAACAGTTATAACATAGGGTGACACGGAACTAGCTCCAGTTCATCAATGTAATGTAGGCATGTATTTCGAATATAGTCATATGTACTTATGGAAAAGAACTTGTATGACATCTTTTGTCCTACCCTCCCGTGGCAGCGGGGTCCTATTGGAAACTAAGGGATATTAAGGCCTCCTTTTAATAGAGTACGGGACCAAAGCATTAACACTTAGTGAATACATGAACTCCTCAAACTACGGTCATCACCGAGAGTGGTCCCGATTATTGTCACTTCGGGGTTACCGGATCATAACACATAGTAGGTGACTATTGGCTTGCAAGATAGGATCAATAACTCACATATATTCATGAAAACATAATAGGTTCAGATCTGAAATCATGGCACTCGGGCCCTAGTGACAAGCATTAAGCATAGCAAAGTCATAGCAACATCAATCTTAGAACATAATGGATACTAGGGATCAAACCCTAACAAAACTAACTTGATTACATGATAAATCTCATCTAACCCATCACCGTCCAGCAAGCCTACGATGGGATTACTCACGCATGGCGGTAAGCATCATGAAATTGGTGATGGAGGAAGGTTGATGATGACGATGACGACGGATTCCCCTCTCCGGAGCCCCGAACGGACTCCAGATCAGCCCTCCCGAGAGAGATTAGGGCTTGGCGGCGGCTCCATATCGTAAAACGCGATGAATCCTTCTCTTTGATTTTTTTCTCCCCGAACGTGAATATATAGAGTTGGAGTTGACTCGATGGAGCCTCAGGGGGGCCACGAGGCAGGGGGCGCGCCCTCCATCCTCGTGGACAGGGTGTGGGCCCCCTGGTGTTGATTCTTTCGCCAGTATCTTTTATTAATTCCAAAAATATTCTTCGTGAAGTTTCAGGTCATTTCGAGAACTTTTATTTCTGCACAAAAATAACACCATGGCAATTCTGCTGAAAATAGCGCCAGTCCGGATTAGTTCCATACAAATCATGCAAGTTAGAGTCCAAAACAAGGGCAAAAGTGTTTGGAAAAGTAGATACGATGGAGACGTATCACCCTCCTCCACCGTTTACACTCCAGGTCATATTTTTGTAGTGCTTAGGCGAAGCCCTACGAGGATCACTTCACCATCACCGTCACCACGCCGTCGTGCTGACAGAACTCGTCTACTACCTCGACGACTTGCTGGATCAAGAAGGTGAGGGACGTCACCGAGCTGAACGTGTGCAGAACGCGGAGGTGTCGTGCGTTTGGTAATTGATCGGTTGACGTGAGAAGAAGTTCGACTACATTAACCGCGTTGTGAAACGCTTCCGCTTACGGTCTACGAGGGTACGTAGACACACTCCCCCTCGTTGCTATGCATCTCCATGGATAGACCATTGCGTGTGTGTAGAATTTTTTTTGTTTTCCATGCAACGATTCCCAACACCTAAAATTTGCAAAATAAGTTAATTGTTAGTCGCCGAATCACCCCCTCTAGTCGACTATAACGATCATTTCAACCTCGAAGCCTCTAGCAATGGCGTCGTAGGAAAATGGACATTCTGATTGCCGAGAGTCGACGGCTTGCGAATTGCTGGCAAAAATGGAGATGCGCCACACGAATCACCTGCCTGTAGAGAGCGAGGGGGAGAGAGGAAGTAGGGCGAGTGGGGAGAGAGCAGGGAGGGGGGCTTGTTCGCACAGCTGTCCAGAAGAGTGAATTGTTGCAGAACATGACATAATGATGCTCCCCTATGCCGAGATTCATGCACCTCACCCAACGGCTAGCAGAACATTCACTCGGAAACCGTTGTGATCTGATATCAGATGGTTAACATTTCTGAAAATCAATTATCTCAAAACTATAATTTTCTTTTATGAAATTTGAAGAGGCCCTAGTCTTTTGTTTCTTTTTCTTTTGCGGGATAGGCCCAAGTCTCAACTCAGCTCATTGGGGGCCCGACCTAGCAAAATCCACGAAAAAGATGAACACATGTATCCTATGTAGAATTCTCCTACTCCCTCCTAAATATGTAAGAGCAACTCCAATAGTATCTCTAAAAATCTTTTCATAAATTCAGTTTTTTTGGCTTCCCATTACTTTTAGGGGAAATTGTCTAGGAGCACCTTTTGTCAACTCCCGTAAACTTCTTCCCCTAAATCTATTTCCATTTTACTTTTTATTTGACAAATTAGCAAAATGGCCCAGGGCCCATCCAGTCAGTGACACGCGTGAAGGCCATGGGCAGGCAACGATGCGAGGCGGTGCGGGGAACATCGACGGGCGGCAAAGCAGGCTCGTGGTGGTCTTCGGAGAGGGGTGGCGTGGCCACAGGTGGCATCACGAGCGGCTGGCGGTGGCATTCGGTGGCGACGGCATGAGCAGCGGGCAGCGGTGTGAGACAGTGGATGTCCTGGTGAGTCCGGATAGTCCGTCATGTAGGATGTGAACCATTTTTTCTCGTTTTTTATTATTTCGTTTATCTCTCTCTTCGACTCCATCAATCACATGCATGTGACTGAACAATTTAGAGAGTGTGGTGTTCTTTAAAGAAATTAGGAGGTGGGGGGAGGTGTCAAAGCCGACATGTCCAGGTACTGACACCGAGCGCGTCCGCGGAGGTTTGAGTTTTTTTTTAGGGGTCAGGTTATGTTCTAAAGCTCCATCCTATTTTCGGCCTAACTTATACTCTATTTGTGGGGAATAACTTATACTCTATTTGTACTATCTAAATATGGAACGCGCAGTCAGAAAGGTTTCTCCTTTCTTTCTTTTTTCAAATGTGGAAAGGCAGAAGGGAGGGCTACGTGCAACCATGGACGGATACGGCCGGGTAAACTTTCTGTGTGCATCGTTTCTCTGTTCCGAATAGCAAACAAATAATACTTTCCAGCCCCTCAAATAAAAAAGGGAATAATTCTTTCCATATGAACGGCAGACTTACCTTTGATTCTTGTATGTACTGTATGTTGTACTTATAAATTACACGATGAAGAAAGAGAGAGCGTCCATCAATCAAATCAAATCAAAGAAAGAAGAGGACGCTGGAAATCAGAAGCGGAGGAAACTCGCCGAGCTCTCTACTCGTGCCTGCGACGAAAATCAGAAGCGGAGGAAACTCGCCGAGCTCTCTCGTGCCTGCGACGAAAATCAACCATGGCCTGGTCATTGTTTAATGGGATCATCACCTTGGGGAGAGGAACTACGGGCTCCTCTGCCGCACGTGGCGATACGTCGTCTATCCACTCTGTCGAAGCGTCGGCCGGTGAAGTGCTCTGCGCCGGAGCATTGGCAGCTGTGTGCTGGGCGGCGTGGAGGTACTTCCAGTACAGTAGATGCCTGCGCACCTACGGCCGGGACGTGACGGCCTTGGCCGGCAAGGCTGATCCCGTGATTGGGCGTGACGATGAGATTGATCGTCTCATACGCATCCTCTGTCGCCGGACCAAGAACTGCGCCGCGCTTGTGGGCGCCGCCGGGGTCGGCAAGACGGCCATCGTCGAGGGCCTCGCCCAACGCATCGTCGCCGGGAAGGTCCCGTCCAAGCTCGCCGGAGCGCGTGTCATTGAGCTCAACCTCGCGGCGATCGTCGCTGGCACAACGTACGTTGGCATGTTCGAGGAGCGTATGACGGACTTTGTCAAGAAGGTGGAGGCTGCACGCGGCAAGGTGATCTTGTTCGTCGACGAGATGCACATGCTTCTCGGCGCCGGAGCGGTCACAGGCACCCAGATGGACGCGGCCAACATGCTGAAGCCAGCTTTGGCTCGTGGCCATATCCGATGTGTGGGCGCCACTACTGACGATGAGTATTGCATGTACATCGAGAAGGATCCTGCACTCGAGCGGCGGTTTCAAAAGGTGCACGTTAAGGAGCCCAGCAAGCATTCCACCATTGCCATCCTCCAGGGGCTTAAACCCCGGTACCAAAAGCATTATGGCCTGGAAATTCGTGATGCTACCATCGATGCTGCTGTACACCTCGCTGACCGCTATATTTCAGGTGGTTGATTTTACTGCATTTATTTTATTACAGTTGTTTCGAGACGAAAATTTACTTATGAGCTGAGTTGTGATATCATTGTTGTGTATGTGTAGGTCGTCGGTTTCCTGATAAGGCAATTGATCTCATTGACGAGGCTTGCACGACAATAGAGCTAGGAAGAGGAAATCCAGTTGTTGTGCCGGATCATATTGCACAGGTTGGTATGCACATCACTTCTATTATTTCGGCAGTGTATTTGTCATGTATATGTTTGAACTAGGTTTTCTTGTTTGAAGGTTGTGAGCGGATGGACTGGAATTCCTATAACCACGCTTAATAAAGAGGAGAGTATCAAGTTAATCCACTTAGCTGATAGATTGCATGAGAGGGTAGTTGGGCAGAATGAGGCCGTCAATTTAGTTGCAGAAGCAGTGTTGCGTTCAAGGGTTGGTCTTCACCAAGCTGGCCAACCGATAGGCTCCTTCCTTTTTTTGGGCACAACAGGAGTTGGAAAAACAGAGCTTGCAAAAGCTCTCGCCGAACAACTATTTGGTAGTGAGAAGATGATGCTTCGCTTTGATATGTCAGAGTATGTCAGAGTATGTCAGTCCCGAATCTGTGCTACGTCTCGTTGGAGCACCCCCAAGGTTTCATTTATAATACACACACCTTAATTTCAAGCATTATTATTATCACAATACTTAGTTTTACTTATACAATGTTTTCTTTCATAACACCATAAAGCAATCATGGTTATGAAGATGGTGGACAACTGACCGAGAAAGTTAGGAGGCGCCCATACAGTGTTATCCTTTTTGATGAGGTGGAGAAGGCATATCCGTCAGTGTTGAATGTTTTTCTTCAGCTCCTTGACGATGGTGTGCTGACTGATGGTAAAGGACACAATGTAGATTTCAAGAATACAATTATCATTATGACCTCAAATGTTGGGGCAGAGCACCTAAATGTAGGAGTGGCTGGAGAAAAGACAACGACTGCTTCGCGAAACCTTCTCATGAAACAGGTTTGTGAATCACAGATAGTCCACTTGGAATTTAGTAAAGCAGTTGCTCACTGATTCATTATGACATATATTTGTTGGTGCAGGTTCAAAAATGCTTCAAGCCTGAATTTCTCAATAGATTAAGTGAAATTGTAATATTTGAGCCGCTCTCACACCATCATCTGAAAGAAATCGTGAATATCCAACTTAAGAGTGCCCTTGCTAAAATAGCTGGCAAGGGCATATCTGTTGTTATAAATGATGCTGTGTTGGATGTCATTTTGTCGGAATCACACGACCCGGTAAGTATTTTTCTTTTCAAAGTAATCATACCATCTAGCTTGTCTTTTCAAATAGCAAATAGTAATCCACTTTCCCTATGTTACTGAATCAACACTACTTGGATTTTTACAGGCGTACGGTGCAAGGCCCATAAAAAGGTGGATAGAAAAGAACATAATGACAATTATCTCCAAGATGCTGGTCAACGGAGAAGCCACTGAAGGATCAACAATCTCCATTGATTCTACCAGCAACAAGAAAGGGTTGAAATACCAATTGGCACAGGAGAAAAACGTGACGGATCAGTGAAGCAACAAATCTTCCGAGTAACTCGGGAGAACAACGATGATGGCTTGATCTTGGTTGCGGTTTATATGGAAGGAAAAAAGATGTGCAGCTTACCTATGAGACCATACAATTTCCACTACGTGAAACCACTTCTGACCACTAGTCTTCCTGCATGTGTCTTATATATCAAGATATGTATGTCTAGTACTATTAGATTAGATTATGTTTCCAATACTAAATTCAGTTGTCGTGTATTTTTCTATTTGGCCGATCTTTGAAACCTTTTGAAGGAGTTAATACAGTTGTTTGTTGATCTTCTCTGTTTCACTACTGAACATAAGGGGTGTTCCTCTCTGTTAACAACTCAGTCAGATGAGTGGCGAGCTAAATGCGCACGTCACGCTCGTGCACACGTAGAGTTTTGAGTGGTTTCTATTTCGTGAGCACGATTTCCATCATCGCAACCAACAAAACCCAACCAAGTAAAACCACATTGGAGCATCTTCAACCGCCCCTCATTCTGACGGACAGCTCGGACACAGACACGCCCGATTTCACTCCACTTCACTTTCAGTCTGCTCCCCCCCTCACCCCCTCCTCTTTGGTCCTCTCCAATCTTTGACATGGTGAGCAGTGGATCTGAGTTCAGCCACTCTGGGTCCGTCGACATGGCGAGAACGGGTCCTTGCGTCCGAGCAACCCCTGCGTTGGAACCTTGTCCCCACGACATAGGGCTCGGAGTCCAAGGTCAACGGCAGCAATGCGCATGGCCACAGATGAACCCCCCAGATGCAGGCGCCGCGGGGAATGAGGCCACTGAGGCTTCATTTGGACGCTAGGGGAGATACTCCCAGGGAAGACATGCCCAGGTTGAAACTTTCTTGATCAGTTTGAGAACCCGTGGAGAATTGGCACCGTCATTTGGTTTCAAGTGGTAATCTGACACTTCAGGCCTCGTTTGGTAGAAGCGGATCGGGGGTTTCACGGCCCAATCCCTCCGAACCCCTCCTTTCCACGAGGATTTGGAGGAGACGCCGCCGCCGCCGCCCGGCCGCGTACCTCCTCCGCCGTACTGGCCTTCTCTCCGGTGGTAAGCCCTCGCCTCGCGTCCCCTCCTTTCCCCTTGTCGTCTAGGTTTCTTCCATCCGCCCGGCCATGGCTGCTGGCTCGTCCTCCCCGGCGAGCTCGCCGAGCACCCCGTCTCCGAGGGCACAAGGCCGTCACCAAGTTCACCTCCTCTTAGATTCAGTCTCTGGCAACTGTAGTTGGGTGCTGTTTACCTAGAATTTGTGTTGCTCAATGGGAATCGGTGGAATATTGTTTAGTTTGTAGTAGGGTTGCTGATGTTGCCGTGTCTGATCGATCTGAAATAGCAATGATGTGGTGCAGCTTTTGGGAAGCCTCTGTTCTGAACTAGTTACTCGTTTGATGCATGTCCCAACTGTCTGACTGTTCTCTGTTATACATAAACCGAGGGCCGTGTCTCGGGCCACCAGTGGTATATATTCGCATGTAAACACTGAATAGAGACGAGAAATAAACGAAAAGAAGCAGGCTCGATTCGAGTGTTCCTTCAGGCAAGAATCAATTATCTTGAATATATTATGCAATACACCGGTTTTGTGTGCGCATGTTTACAATAAACGAAAAGAATCAGATTCAGGAGCTGTGTACGTGTGTTCCTTCAGGCAAGAATCAATTATCTTGAATTCTTGATGCTGCTACTGCTCATTGCTGCTGCTTGCCGCCGCTCCTCCTCTGCTGCTACATGCTGCTCGTTGTTGTTGTACAAACAGTGTCAAATGAGTCGGATTATCTGAATAAACGAATCATCCAGTGGTTGTTTCAATCGTGCTGTGCTTCAGTTTTATGACGATGGCACTTGTTCTTTTTTTTTAACTCTTGTGATGTGCTTGAGCAATTTTCTTGCCCTGAACCTTCTACATCTCGCTGATCATCCATGGATAAGTAAATTGTTGGCATAGGTCTTCATTATTTCTGCAGGGTAAGATTTTTACTTCATCTGATTTGTTGTATGGCTCGCAATGAAACATTGCCGCTGAAAACAAAATTCAGTGGAACTGTCGACGTAGGTCTTGATCCAATTTCATCGGCATGCTGTAGAAATTCTTTTGATTAGATGATTGGCTGCCAACTGAAGTCAGGAGATGTACCAGCTACAGATTGATGTACCAATGGAAAGTTTTTATTTGATCAGACTTGTTAAGTTTTTACTGAATTTTAATCAGATTGTTGTAATAGCTCCTTCTGTTCTTGTTATGATCGTGTTTGTGCTGCTTTGTCTTGATTCGATCTGTTGTGCAAGCTCGCGTTTCTCTGTAAATCTCTGCAGACAACAATTGCGAGCCGGCTGAGATGTTTCTCTCTTGGACTATGACTCTCCTTTTAATGCCAATCAATGTTTGCCGAGATGAACTCCGAGATTAGCGAAATGGCAGAGTTGCCTCAACGCATCTAAGGTAAGCTACCTTGTTCCTATTAGCATCTTCTTTTGGTATTCCCTATTCCTTATATCCTGCTTCATGTCATATTTATTAGTCCTTCCTGTATAATGCGTGTGGTTGATGCTCAAGTGATTTAGTTTCAGTAGGACTGTTGCCTAAAGTATTTAAATGGTCATATTGTAGTTACAGTAATCTTGGGCATGTCTCCAAAATGGTAGCTTGTCCCCCAAAACCTACAACAATAGTATCACGGTTCTTATCTGAATGAACTTGTTTGCTGTTGATGTCCTCTCTATATCCTCAAGATTTTAATTCTCTATTTTTTTTGTCAAAACTAAATCTTAAGATATGAGGGCCTCATGGTTTGCAACGGAGAAAGTACTTGACTTAAACATTTACTTGTAGTAATTGCACACTTCTTTCTTTGTATCTAGAGGTAAGTTTTCTTGGACTGAACAATAGTAAGCAAATTATTTGTTGTTTCTTTTCTTCAATTTCTTGTCATATAGACATTTACCGTTTTTGTTACTTGTCATGTGGCTAGTCAAGTTGTTGGTCTGGTTCTTGCATTTCTTAATGTCTTTGATAGAGAGGTAGTTTTGTTACTCTTGCTTTTTATTATGATGGATTCTTTGGACCTATCTGGGGATATGAACCAATTGCAGTTTGCAAGATCAAGTCTGTTCTTGATGGATGCTATTGTTCCATCAAGTCTGGATGTAATAGTGAGGTCTTTTGATAATACATAATACATGTAAAAATTTCAGCTTATCACTTGCTTGCAAAGCACCCCGTTAATTTTCCAGAAGAATATTAAGTTTAAATTCCATATCTGTTTGACATGATTAACTAATCTGGTTATTTCATGTCTAAGCATATTTGCTTGCAGGATTTCTGCACTTATTTTTTCCACATACTTACTAGTATCTCTAGTTGTTCAGATAGATTACTGTATGATTGTATATATCACTGTCTGTGGGTGACATGGAGAGATTAATTGTCTGAACTATTGTAGATGTCCTTATCACGTTGCTTAGTGGCGCCACACGTGTCCAGGTCCTCGCTATCCTCGCCAATGTTTCGTATATGAAGGGATAATCCTGGTAATTTTTGGGTGTGGGAATGCTCTTGTTGTGAACGATGACTTCTAGTCGTTGTATCTGTGTGTATTTGTATGTTGTAATTCGCTGAGCGAACTGTTGTGAGTATAGAGTACTAGAACATAGGTTGGCCTATTTAGCTTTCTTGTACTAGTCATCTGTCTGACTTGTTGGCCTATTTATCAAAGATCATCTCCTTTTGTTTAGCAGGCTCTTTGGCAACTAGAGAAGCAAGCTGGACAAACTTTTGGCCATTCAAAAACTCGATGATCATGACATCGTAAGAGCAATTCATCTGTAGGACAACATCATTCTCATCCTTGCTTGGTCTGTAAAAATATAATTGATTGTGAGCTATGAGAGATTATGTTGCTGTGATATGGCTGATATTGCTGTGATGAGATACTGATTCCAAGTCAAGCAAAATGATGTTCTTGATGTGAAGAACTGCTGTCACATTTTTATTAGGTGTCATTCACAATTTTATAGCAAGTTTGTCTTGCTATGATGTTATTTAACCTGTAAAGATTGGATTTTTAACTGTTTTACACCATTTTAACTCAATAGGGCAATCTCTGTCTACCAAACAGTGTTTTATATGAAATTTTATATGAAGGGGATTGTGGCTGGAGAGGAATTTGAGGTTCCAAGAAGATCTGAGGGGATTGGGTAGAAGAGGAAGATTCACCAAATCCCCTGAAATTCCCTCCTCCTCAAACCTCTCAAATCCACTCCTACTAAATAAGGCCTCAGGAAAACAGCAGAACACTGAACTGAAGGCTGAAGCAACACCATTCCCCATCCGCCCATCGCATCAGGCTCTCCATGCCACGGTTAGACACACGACCACACTTGTCACAGCCGCCGTCACCAACAGTCGCCGGCTCCCTTGTGGGCAGGACGAAGAGCTCTAGCTGTGGTCACCCATTTGAACAAGTTTGACTAGTGGAGACTCCATGGATCTCATGCTGCGGAGAATGGCGAGTAGAGGAGAGATAGATGTGGTGGAGGAGGAGACGGCGACCAGGTAGAAAGGAGATCTGTGCCGCAGTAGACGGAGGCGGCGACAGAGGCGGCGCGAGCGAACGAGATGGGGATTCTTTCCCGATGTCCCGAGACGTGGATCGTTTCCCGGGGAAATCACGGGGATAGGGCCGAGAAGAGAAAACCTCGTGGGTTGGTGCGTCCAAATGACCAGACAAGTGGGCCGGGGTTTTTCTCACGCAGACTTTCCACCCGGGAAAAGGCCAGGGATCCCCGGTGGATCTCTGCCTACCAAACGAGCCCAGGTCGCAGAGGATGCCCGTGCCCGGATCCTAGCGAAGCGGCAAGCCCGGGCCACCCGAGCCCTTGCGGTGGTGTAAGCCTAGGTCGTCTGTGCCCTCCCGGGCCTTCCCCCCGAAAGACGAGAGCATGTCAGGTGGCGTCTGCGGCTGATACTTCCACGACAACAAGGACGACGGCAAAGTCAAGAGCGGTCGCCGGTGATTAACTCCACCCATCTCTATATACTCCTAATTTAGTTATAAAAAACTAGTACTACAACATGCCTTTGTTTTGGTACTCCTAATTCAGGACGGAGGCAAAGCCAGTGCAAAATCTGACTGTCCCATGGAATATTCCAACGATTTAACAGGTGGAGGAACATTTTATACCGAAACAGGACCCATACATGATTTCCCTAATTTTACAGGAACCTATCTCATTGGGTTGGGGGGGGGGGGGGGGGGGGAAGGGGAAGGGGGGTGGGGGTGGGGAGTGGGGAGGGGGCGTGGATGGAACAGCTAAGCCTCCTCATTTCAAGCTGAACTTGGCACGCAGTCTCGTAGGCTTCTGCACATCAAAGGGGGACTGTATCAGAAACAGTGCAATCATACACAATATGTACATATGACTCGGTACCTAACAAGAAGCTCACAGTTTCCATGAGATGCCATTGTCCATGGTAATGAGACGATTTTCTCAGCAACAGTTGATGCATCTTTCAGAGTTACTCCCTCCGTTCCTAAATATTTGTCTTTCTAGCCATCTCAAATGGACTATAACATACGGATGTATGTAGACATGTTTTAAATTGCAGATTCACTCATTTTGCTCTGTATGTAGTCATTTGTTGAAATCTCTAGAAAAACAATTATTTAGGAACGGAGGGAGTATATACCATCAACAACCTTAAGAAGCTGCTCCACAGGTTTCCTGCAAGGTTTTACATCGCAATGATTGGACAGTGCCAAGTTACATGCTGCAAACACCACAGATTCCAGGGATACAGAAATACTATACCATTCGCAAAACACTTTTTCTTATCACTAACTTATAATTTGCACGAAAAGGGTTCTTCATTGCTTATGCATGTGAAATGTACTAGCTTGCAAAAATGGGATGTGACTTGATATTGTAAGAGCACATATTAAGCAAGCGGTAGCTCGTCCATCGTGTAGTTACAAGGCATTACACACTTCAAAGATACAGATAGCACCCATAAATTTGAAGAATATTGTGGTGGCAAAGAGCTGTTCCTAACTCCGTAAGTCACTGTAGATCTTGTGAAAATCAACAATTATATTTTATTTTTATTTGCTAACAGTAAATTAGACAATTTTTGCTAGTACAGTAGAGTTAGCTAAAGAAGGGATGCGTGAAACCTTGCTTTCCTCTAGATATCTTGCACTTGACGTACCGATACAAAAAAATGTAGCCATCATCTTCCACAGAAAGAATAACTCAAGTACCAACAGCCAACAGTGATATCAAAGATAAAGAAGGCTCCCTGCCTCCCTGGTATCTAATATGATTAAAATATGTGCAATAAACTAATATGCCATTGCCAACCTGAAGCTATTAATTATTCTATCAACCAAATAAAATGGCAAAATAGATATCATCATCCCAGAGCCTACAAATTCTACAACGTCTCAAGTGCAGCATAAACTTATGTTTTCCTTGACCTAGCAGGGAAGAGAACCATAGACACCAGCAAAAATATTTCTGCACATCAAGCTGAACTTGGCACGCAGTCTCGTAGGCTTCTGCACATCAAAGGGGGACTGTATCAGAAACAGTGCAATCATACACAATATGTACATATGACTCGGTACCTAACAAGAAGCTCACAGTTTCCATGAGATGCCATTGTCAATGGTAATGAGACGATTTTCTCAGCAACAGTTGATGCATCTTT
This sequence comes from Aegilops longissima, assembly GCA_021605205.1. Lineage (NCBI taxonomy): Eukaryota > Viridiplantae > Streptophyta > Magnoliopsida > Poales > Poaceae > Aegilops > Aegilops longissima. The sequence goes on from CM038678.1 coordinate 92,146,167, forward strand.
CAGAGTTATATACCATCAACAACCTTAAGAAGGTATGACACCAGCAAAAATATTAATAAGGTTTAGCACAAGTGTTTAAATACCGTACCTTTCACCAAATGCCAATACTTGGCGCCCCATGTCTTCAGTTGCTGATGCCTGTGAGTTTAATTGTTAGTCGACCATCAGACACGATTACAAAAATATCACATGTACGCATACCTTTGATTCCAGGTTCATCAAATTTGATTTAGCTGCTGCTTTAGCACGGTATAGTTGGGTTTGGTCAACTGCAATAAAAAAATGAAATTTCAGGCAATTAAATGAACCATAAACAACATAGGAGAGTTAAGGTACCTTGACCAGGAGTCGCTAGGGAAGGGAGTTCTCTGGCTGCCAAGTCAATAACTTTAGGAACAAATGCTGCATCCTGATTACGAAATGATATCTTCGACAGTCATCAGTCATCACAGTACAATAGCTTATAACTATGAAATATTATGTTTTTATGTATAATAACAATATCTCATCCAATCTAGTGATAACTGATAAGTGAACTGCATGGTTTAAGTTCTACCCGGAAAAGAAAAAAAAATTAAGTATTCCCATCTAAGACATATTGTTATGACCAGCATATTAGGGGCTTAGCCCAGTGGGTTGTGGCCCAAGTTATCTTATCGTTATTAGGGGCTTAGCCCAATTATCTTATCGTTACTAGGATCGTTTGCTTAGGAGTCAAGTAAACCCCTCTATATAAGGAAAGGAGATGTATCAATCTAATCAAGCAAGAAGTAATCATTATTTGCTCAGCTTCCCGAAGGGAGCCGGGAGACCTAACCCTAGCCGCCTCTTGCGCGCCGCCGCCTCTTCTTCATCGCGCAACGGCGCCCCGCCGCCGGCAGCCGCGATCGCATCTCCGTCAACCCCTCCCCCCTTCCCGTACAACCTACGCCCTAGACCAGGTAGGATCCTAGCTCCTACCAATTTGGTATCAGGTAGCTCGGTTCCAATCATGTCTGCACCACCACCCAATCCGCCGCTGCCCGTCACCACCGCGCCGCTTCCCCTCTCCACCGCGCCGCTGGACTCCACCGCTGGCGCCTCCATCGGCCAGACGCCGCCGCCCTCCACCGCGCCGCCAGTCGCCATCTACTCGCTGGCGGAGATGACCGGGGTCCTCAACGACCTCGCCACCGCCGTCCAGGGCATACGCCTCTACCTGGCCGGGCCCTACGGACAGCCGCCGCCCTTGCCGTCGGCCGCCGCGACCGGGCCAGCCACCCTGCCCTGGTACTCGGCAACCACGGCGCCGTTCGGGCCTCTACATCACCACTGGTCGCATCAGCCGCCGCCCGCCGTCGCAATCGGCCAGCCGCCTGCCTCGGTATGCGGCGACCACGGCGCCGATCGAACCTCTACACCACCATCGCCCGGTCGGCCGCCGCCGCCGTCGCTTCATCGCGCGCGATGGCCATCTCCGGCAATCGCCGCGCCCGACGCCTCCGGTCCGGCAGCAGCAACCCCCTGCTGCCCGCGCCGCCATTGCCGCGCCTCAATAGCCCACGATGGCGGCCCGACCCTCGCTTCCCCACGCCACCCGGGTCCGTGCCGCCACAGCCGCAGCTGCCGGCCCCGCCACCGCCCAGCACGGGGCCCGGGTCACCCTAGCAGGGAGGCGTACCGATCCAGCAAGTGCACTTCCCGCCGTCGCCGTCCACAATACCGGCCTGGCTGACCGGATCATCACCGCCACCCGTCTACACGTCAGCTGGAGACCCGCCGGCACCCACTCTGCAGTTCGGCGATCCCTCCGGCTCGGCCGGGCACTCCACGGGCCGCGGCCATACTGACCGGGCGTCGCAATCCTCGCTGCTTCGCACCTCCGAGCCAGTGAGCCACGGCGCTCGACTCGAACACCGCCGCGGTTTGCCAAACGGACTTCGCCACCTATGGCGGCACGGAGGACCCCTCAATCGCTCAACCAAGTGCGAAGCAGTTCTTTCACGGGCAGCGTACCTCACCTCGGGCGTGCACGCTCGCCTCTTACCACCACGCGGCGCGTCACAGACTGGTACTACCCTCGGCGGGGCGAGGCAGCATGCCCTTGGGAGCGCTTCGCGAGCTCTGCCTCGCCGTTTTGGGCCACCAATCCGTGGAGCCGCTGGCGAGCTAGGCCGCCTTCCCTTCACCTCCACGGTTCAGACTTCGCCGATCGTTTCGAGCTCGGCATGCCACGTGGCGGCGTGGCGCGCAGCAGCGGCCAACCTCTTCGTCGATGGACTTCGGATCACATCCACGTGGACGTGGAGCTTCAGGGACCCCAGGATCTCCAAACGGCCATGTACTACGCCCGCTCGTTCGAGCACCGTGCGGTGGCCATCCAGCAGGCATCACCATCCCGGGCCGCTGGGCCGCTACCTTGGCCGGATGTTCCCGCGCAGGGTCGGCCTCCTCAGGCTTCCGCGGCACCCCTCGCCACGACCGCGGCGCGCCCGTTCCGCCGGCTCACCTCGGCCGAGCTACTCGAGCGTCGCCGCCAAGGGTTGTGCTTCAACTGCGACGAGCCCTACACGTCTGCCCGCGACTCTTCTACCTGGAGGCTGCAGACTACATTGAGGAGGACGCCGTCGCCGCCGATCTGGCCGCCCCAGCTGTCGCGAAGGTGTTTGACGCTGGTTGATCACCTCGAGGAGTTCAACAAGCACTTCCCCACCTTACAGCTCGAGGACGAGCTGTTTGTGCAGGCGGGGAGAAGTGTTATGACTGGCATATTAGGGGCTTAGCCCAGTGGGTTGTGGCCCAAGTTATCTTATCGTTATTAGGGGCTTAGCCCAATTATCTTATCGTTATTAGGATCGTTTGCTTAGGAGTCAAGTAAACCTCTCTATATAAGGAGAGGAGCTGTATCAATCTAATCAAGCAAGAAGCAATCATTATTTGCTCGGCTTCCCGAAGTGAGCCGGGAGACCTAACCCTAGCCGCATCTTGCGCCGCCGCCGCCTCTTCTTCATCGCACAACGGCACCCCGCCGCGATCGCATCTCCGTCAACCCCTCCCCCCTTCCCGTACAACCTACGCCCTAGACCAGGTAGGATCCTAGCTCCTACCACATATACAGTAATACAAAAAATCCCCCATAAAAGAAGATTCATCATGCATGACAGGCTTGCGTATCAAATCATAAAGGATACTTACAGTCAATGTATGAATTCCAAAAATGCCAGTATTACTGTGAACATTTTTGAAAGCAGATATCCATTTGATTTGGTCAACTTAATTTACGAGGTAGTCTGCACAAATTAATTTACGAGGTAATCTGCACATATGATTATTAATGCAAATAAAATGTAGTTTCTGGTGCTATGAGAATCTGAATAATCAACAAATTAAAGCATGTGGTCATTACACTGCATTATTAGTTACGACAAGCCCGTAATGGTTTCCATAAAATAGAATTTACTAAAATTTAAACAACATATTTAAAAAAATGATCAACAAACCATGCGCTGATGACTAATTAAACTAATCTGAATCCCTACTTCCTTCAAGGACTGAACTTAACATATATGATTGCTAGATAAAGAATTCAGTTCTTTTTGCTAGTCTTCACTTTCAGACTCACATATTTTATATTTACCAATTTGAAATCCTTTTAATTAAAGTGATCGGGTGAAGAGCAATACAGGGTTCACTTTTCTGTGTTTATAAATATTACCATAATAGAATGCTGTAGCCGTGTAGCAACATCAGACGAAGTGTTTTATTTAATATGAACCTGCAGTAGCAAAATATTTTTCTTTCAGCCATCCACCCGGTAGCTCAAATGCCAGAGCGATATCTGTGTTCTATTTTTCGAGAAGAAAACAAAGTAAGAACAAATGTTTGTGAAGAGGATATCACATAAATGACTTGATGAGTGACTCAAAATCATAAAGCCTACCAATGAATCTGTTGCCCGTCTATATTCTCCACCAAAGACAGATTTTGGCTTTACTGTTCCAGTTGCAGTGAGAATGTCAGACATTAGTGGTTCAACAATTCGCGGGGAAGTGTAGTTCAACTGACATCCATGCAACAGAAATGCATATAACATGTTAACAAGAATACCTACATGACTACTCCCTCCGTCTCATAATGTAAGACGTTTTTTGGCACTACTTATGGGACGGAGGGAGTACATACTTGTAACATAATATTGAGGGATGAATCTCACAGCTAGAAATTCTTCCAGAACATCTGTATTTAATCTGCTAATTGAAGACTCTGAGGCAATCAATAGGTTTGCCAAAGCAACAGAATAGCCACAGAAATGAAGAGCATCCAAAAGGAAAGTTTCCGGATTACTCGAAGCTTCTGCAAGCTCTGCCTTTAGTTTGATTATCTACAAAGGCAATAATTTCGATTCAGCAAAGAACATATTCCAATAATGTATACAGAAGCAGAAGGGCATAATATTAAGATGAAATACCTCTCCCTTGACTTCCCAATCAAGTAAATCAGGATTCCGCACAAAATCAATGTGCACTTCAACCATTTCAGGCATGTAAGCCTTTTCAGGGCTCCATAACTGTAGGAGCTCGGTTAGCCGATGCTTCTGCATTGCCACCTATTGCACCAATTTCACACAACAGGCAACTGGCTTCTGTTTCTAGTGGTTGTAAAAGCAAACCTCTTAAACCCAACAGAACATGATGATCCCTAGATAAGAAATACAAAACATTGGTATCACTAACTAACCACCATGAGGAACATGCACGAAATAACTAGATTACAGGAAGTAAGGAACACATACTGGAGATATTTCAGATACAATTTTTACACCATTCGAAAGTGTTGTGATTCTTGTCTTGCCAAGCTCCACATGATCAGCTAGCGGAGGAGGAATAGTGACTCCTGGCAGTGCGAAATCTGGAGGGGGTAGTGCATTTGAACATGTACGTGACAGCCAGCCCAATAAGCCACTTGACGATCTCTGTAGCAAATATTATTCTGCCTCCGTACAAGGCATATCTAAATCCAAGGCTATGGCTCTACCTAAGACTAAAATGTTCATCGGTCAATAAGCCCAACAATACTTACACTGACCCAAAAAAAATCAATCACATGCTAGGGGCAAATATATCATGACTATTCAAAGTAAAAATATTGATGGTTCCAGAATACTAGTCATCTTTGTCTATGTAAATCAACACAATATTTGCTACATGAAATGAAACAGATTGCATGAAGGGAGTTTAACGAGCTGTTCCAACTTTGAATAAAGCTGTTCCGATTCATACACTTACTACGTGCATCATGAAACTTAACAAGAACTAGTGAAACAGAACACAAGAACTAGAATCGTACTGGATCCAAAGCATGCATTTGTAAACAGCAGAAAACAAAACAAAGCAATATCATTAAGCCAATGAATCATATAATTTCACTCGGTCATATTGCAGGGATGACCCTTGCTCTGATATTTACACAAAATCACCCATCAAACCAAACTTCCACACACTCATCTAGGCCTCTCAAATTCATACCTTTACAATTAGATGTACAATGCGCAAACATTCAGATCGCGATTGCTACTTGCACCGCCCAGCGAATGGCTCCACCTGGGAACTATCAATCAGCTAGATAACTGAATAATGTCCTTTTGGCAATATAATTTTCATCAGCGTGTGCTTACTTAGGCGTGAGTGCAAGCCTTTTCCAGGTCTTCCCCAGATAAACACGCCACCACCACCCAGAAGTGCCTGTAAAAGATAAAATAGCTCTTGTTGAATTAAACCAGAATACTGTATCAACATCAATAGAAGTGTTCTATTCAATACGAACCTGAAGAACAGATGCAGTAGCAAATTCTTTTTCTTTCAGCCATCCACCTGGGAGCTCAAATGCCAAAGCAAGTTCTGTGTTCTATTTTTCGAGAAGAAACCAAAGTAAGAACAAATGTATGTCATGAAAGATATCACATAAAAGACTTGATGAGTGACTAGAAATCATAAAGCCTACAGATGAATCTGCTGCCCGTCTATATTCTCCACCAACATATACAGATTTTGGCTTTGCTGTTCCAGTTGCAGTGGGAATGTCAGACAGGAGTGGTTCAGCAATGGATACAAGTTCATCGTGGTCCAACCAGACGCAGCTAGAACAATTCTTGGGGAAGTGTAGTTCAACTGACATACATGCAACAGAAATATAGATAGCATGTTAACAAGAATACCCACACAACTAGTACTAACAGAATTTTAGGGCATGAATCTCACAGCAAGAAAATCTTCCAGAGCATCGGTATTTAATCTGCTAATTGAAGACTCTGAGGCAATCAGTGGGTTTGCCAAGGCACCAGAATAGCCACTGGAATGAAGAGCATCCAAAAGGAAAGTTTCTGGATTACTTGAAGCTTCTGCAAGCTCTGCCTTTAGTTTCATTATCTACAAAGTCAATAAGTTTGCATTCAACAAAGAACAATTCCACTAATCTATAGTACAGAAGCTAAAGGGAATAATATTAAGCTGAAATACCTCTTCCTTGACTTCCCAATCAAGTAAAGCAGAATTTCGTACACAATCAACCAACACTTCCACCATTTCAGGCATGTAAGTCTTAAAGGCTCCATAACTGTAGCTCATGAGCTCACGGTTGGCTGATGCTTTCGCACTGCCACCTATTGCACCAATTTCACGAACAACACGCAACTGGCTCCTGTTTCTAGTGGTTGTGAAAGCCAACTTCTTTAATAACTGAGTTGCACCCAGTGTCTCAGGTGTTTCATATACAGACCCACAGTCAACATAAACTCCAACAGAACATGCTGATCCCTGGATAAAAAATACAAAACATTGGTATCACCAACTGACCACCATGAGGAACATGCATGAAACAACTAGATTTAAAAAAAATAAGGAACACACACTGGAGATGTTTCAGAGGCAATTTTTACACCATTTGAAAATGTTGTGATTTTTACACCATTTGAAAGTGGAGGAGGAATAGGGACTCCTGGGAGTGCAAAATCTGGAGGGGGTAGTGCATTTGAACGTGCACCTGTCAGCCAACCCAAGAAGCCGCCCGATGACCTCTGTGCAACACTTGTGCTAGCAGACCTAACCGCGATATTCAACAGTTGGGTATCCGCCCCATGCTGCTGCAAGTGGTAAACAATTGATATTATGATTATGCAGCTAAAGCTGATCTAAAATGTGGACAACTTTAATTAAAAGCCCAACAAATCAAGCTGTCTCAATGATGAAATATTCTGCCTCCGCACAACGTATATCTACATCCAAGGTTATGGCTCTACGTAAGGCTAAGACGATCATCAGTCAGTAAGCCCAACAATACTTACACTGAAAAAAAATCAAGCACATGCTAGAGGCAAATATATCATGACCGTTCAAACGTCAAAGTAATATGAAAATGATGAAATGAAACAGATTGCGTAAAGGGACTTTAACAAGCTGTTCCGAATCATACATTCGACTAGGCGCATCATGAAACATTACAAAGAGCTAATTAAACCGAACACAGGAACTAGAATGGTACTGGATCCAAAGCATGCATTTGGAGACGACAAAAGGACAAAACAAATCAATATCATTAAGGCCATGAATCGTACAATTCCACTCAGCCATATCGGATCTAACTCATTCCACCAATAATAAACCAACTAACATGCAAACGACCGCAGAGATGAACCTTCCCATGATATTTACACGAACCTATGCAACATAACAAACTCGCCACACACTCATCTTCGCACCTCAAAAATCCATGCTTTCCCAATTCGATATATCAGGGCAAAACATTCAGATCGCTATTGCAACTTGCACCGCCCAGCGAATGGCTCCACTACACGCTCACACATCAAATCCGCGTGACCAAACCAGGGATGCTAGTCTGGTACCATCGTGGCGTGATGGGTGCTACGGAGCCACTAGATCTAGCGAAACGGAGGGGGTGAGGGGAGTAGGTTAGGGTTTTGGGCGGGGGACGGCTTACCTTGAGGGCGGCGAGGCCGGAGGAGGCTCGGTACAAGATGGAGGAAATCGCTTCACGAAATCGAAGGCGGCGGCGCGGGGAGGCGTTTGCGGCCAGATACGTGCTCATGCCGCCGTCGCCTGAGAAACGCAACCAATTTTTGGCCGGATTTTGGGCTTCAAACCCGGACATCACACACATAAAAGAAGTGACAAGTGTTTTTTAATCAAAAGGAAAAAGGAAAAATTCAAGAAAAGACGAGAGCAAACCGATCGCGCATTATTTATTTATTTTATATGGTACTGCAGTAGTAGAGTTTCTTGGACATAAGCAGACGGATACATTTTCGCAAGGCTACAGGAATACTACTACTACTTAATAACAAAAGCACTACGATGATAGGTAAACTTCTGACGCCATGGTCGCCGCCGATGAGCTCCTCCTGGCTGCTGACGTTGGGTGCTCGTCACGCCGCCCTTGGCTTCACTCCGCGGTGAGGGCGTTGTAGATGAGGACGCCGGCCCCGGCGCCGGCCGCAATGGCCGCGACTTTGGCCACCCAACCGGTGCCACTCCTCTTCCCGCCTATCAGGCGAAGCAGGGCGGCTCCGGTGATGCCCCCCGCCGCCATAGCAGCAAGCTCCCCACCGGAGCTGGTGGCGTAGCCAGCTCCGATCTTTCCCTCCTTGCAGTACACGAACAGAGGCATGGCGGTGACTGGTGAGGAAGGGGCAGGTGGTTCTTTGGCTGGAAGAAGTGGGGAATGGAGAAGTGGGGATCCATGGGGTATTTAAAGAGGGCTGCAAGATGGTTCTGGCCGACAGCTTGGCTTTTGTTCTCCCTCTCTGCTTTCGGGTGCTGCCGCCTGCCGGTCGCCTGATGAACAATTGGGGTGTGGAGGGGGACAGAGGATCGGTGTGTGCCAGATAGAAGGGAGAGGATTCGGGGAGGCAGCGGGGGGACACGGAAGAGAAAGGAGGCGCGGTGTGACGATCCTCCGCAGCTGGATCAATCGAGTGCTCTGCTTTCATTTGCTCAAATTACATGAAGAGAAAAGATCCGGGGCAGGAGGAGGCTGGGAGAGAGAGAGAGAGAGAGAGAGAGAGAGAGAGAGAGAGAGAGAGAGATGGCGCGGTGTGACGATCCTCAGCTGGATCAATCGAGTGCTTTGCTTCAAATTGCAGAAAAGATACGGGGCAGGAGGAGGGGAGGCTGAGAGAGAGATAGAGAGAGAGATAGATGGCGCCGCGAGGAAGAAGAGAGCGGGTGGGAAGGAAGAAGAAGAAGGGAGTGGAGCGGAGCGGAGCTCCTTTTGCTGACCTCAGGTCCCCCCTCTCGCTTTGAGATGGCATCTCTCGGCCGTACCCTGTTCGCAGGTCTCCGACCGAGCCCAGGGAGGCCATCAACACCAAACCTGTCGCTGGTTCTTTTTTGCGTCGCCGGAGCGAACAGAAAAAGAGAAGATAAAGCTTGACCCCTCCGCTCTCTTCGTCCGTGCACACACCAACAACCCCTCTTTCTGTTCTCTACTACTGCTTGCAGGGGCCACATGATTTCATGGGAAAGTTTGTATGCTTTTAATGACAGGGCAGGGCACTCTCTAGTCCCCATACTTAACGGAAAATTAGATTATCTGCATGCCTCCCATTATCACTGTCACAATCCGCTTCGTGATAAGTACATACAATACCACGGTCTATTCTTTCTAGTACCTCTTCTTGCATATCAATTTCGTTGCGAGATTACCATGTAGACAAGATTATCTGCTTATATATACATGAAATATCATGAAATGTTATTTCGCAAAAAAAAAAATACATGAAATATCATCTGCATTGTCTTGCCAAAAAGAACATGCTTTTTAGGTTCATGTGTATCAATCATCAGTAATGTATTGCAGGCAGGAGGAGCGTGGCAGGCGACCAGAGCCCATAAGCTGTGCCGTACGGCTTGTGCAGCGAGCGAGGTGCCAATCATAAACACGCGCACCTTCGAGCTAATCTCGTGGCAGCTGGCGGGGCAGAAAGGCGAGCCCGATCGATCGGGTGGCCTGCTGCGGCTGTACGTGTTCATGTTCACGTACGGAGGAAGAAGAGCGCTCCCTTGGCTGGGCATCGGTCCAGTTTGGCCAGGCCCCAGCTGCGGCTCGTGCCGAACGGCAAGAACGGCAACGGTAGGACACGGCGTGTTTGTGTGCGAGGAGCGTAACGCACGCACGCACGCCGCACGCGCGCGCACCCGAAAATCCCACGCGCACGCACTTGCTCGGCGTTTTTTCTCTCTTCCCAGCCGGATTGGATCCCAGGTGGTGTAACACATGCCTCTGTTTTTTTTTACAAATAATATCTCGTACTCAATCACCAAAACAGTGGCATCATTTACAAGCAAAGGAATCCCCGCACTAGGGTCAGCATCCATCCAAAAACCAGGGGTAGAAAATTTAGCTAACCTCGTCAATTCATGAGCTATCTGGGTTAGCTTCCCTATTACAATGATCATAAACAACATGATTAAAATATAATGGCGTGGAATAACAATCATCAAAAAATGCGCTAGCAACCGAAGAAGAATTTCCGTCTTTAAGAAACTTCGATGACCTCAATGTTGTCGGAGTTGATCTCAATTTTACTGCATCCTAGTGTACGAGCAAGATAACACATGCCTATGTTTGTTCTTCTCACGCGGGCAGTTTGCTTCAGTTCAGGGGTTCAGGCCGTGATTTTTTCTTATTTAAAGAGAAAGAGTGCATGATCTTATTTCTAGAAAAAAAGGCCTAATACCTGTCGACCGGCGGATCTTACTAAAAGACCCGTCGCCTCACGGGCCATTAGATCTAATCACCTAGCGATTTTACAAAGTCACGTCGGGATTCGAACTCTGATGGGCTAAAAATATCACTATCCTCCTAAGGCTGGTCACAGTGGGGTGGAAACTTAGGAGTAACATCACACATTCCAATACAACTTTGCTTATGTGGCACGTATTTAATGAAGAGAGAGGTGCTTGTGGTAACTAGCTAAGTTACCGGAACATCACACACTCCAAGAAACAATGAGTCTATAACCTAATAAATACATCATTGCATGACACTACATAGATGTTCCTACCCACTATGGAGGTAGTAACATAGTCTAGGGAAGTGTGTAAGTTACTAGCTTATGTTCTTGTCCATTGTGACCAGCCTAACCATCCAACCATAGGTTGGTTTGCGTACTAGTAGTCAGTTAAGATCGTCGAATAATTAAGGTATTGATTCGTACTACCGATGAAACTAAATTGTGGTTGCTTTGTGTAAAGGCGTTGGCTAGGGTAAACTCTCCCCTCTAATCTTCACCGGCGAGCCCGTAGATTCAACTCCCCTCTGCCTTCCGCTCCGGCAGCCGGTGACGGGGAGGCGAATCCCGGTGTCTCTGCTCAGGTTGGTAGTTTAGGTAAGGTTTTTGTAGCCCTCGCGGGTGCGGTGCTCGGGTAGATGGCGGCGCTTCTTCATCAAGTTTCTCTTTCGAGTTACGATCGCCCTTGAGTTCGTCTATCTGGACGTAGCCGACGAAGCTCCGGCGTAGATTCCTGCCGTCTCCGGGGCTCAATATGGAGGACGCAGAGGCGGAGTTCGCCGTCGCCCAAGCCACGGAGATGGAGGAGCAGCAGGCCATCCCGGAGTCCATTCAAGTTGAGCCCTATGTCGAGGCCAACCAGCAGTTCCTCTGACAGAAGCGGGCGGCGACCGACACGCTCTTCGCCGAACTTAACACGGGGATAGAGGAGGAGGTCGGAGTAGAGCAGCCGGAGGAGCCGAAGTTGCAACTGTCGTCCATATACCTAGAGTCGGGCACGAAGATAGTCAACATCTCCAACGAGGAGTAGCTTAGGCGATCCATGTAGTACGTGTGTTTTTACTTTGTATGGATTTAAAGTTCTACTATGAGGTGTCTGGATACAGTTGTGCAAATTTAAGGGGTGACCAGCCACTGCGCACGGACACGTGCTGGAGCATGCTCGAAGATGTTTGAGGGGTCATATCTGTCATATGCGATTGTAAATGCTCTTACATCCAAGGGATAAAATTGACCGGTCAAACACAGGACAGATCCAAACCCGTGTGGCATAGAAAATAAGAGTGTTTATTCATTTCCGTGCCCAGCACTAGCTTTAATAATGATTTAACCAAAAGGGTGGAGTAAGAGCATCTTCAATTGATGTAAATTTGGAGATGCAAAGTTTACTCCGAAAAGTGCATTTTACATCTCCAAAACAGAGGCATCTTCAACAGATGATGTATATTGATGATGTAGAAGTCCAACTCCAACAGATGTCAGATGATGTATCTGAAAATGTAAAACTACTACTCCAACAAGCGTCAGCGGCCGAGCGATGGCGTCACGGCGGGGACTCAAGTCAGGAGGTGATGGTAACTCGAATGGCCGTCGGTGGTAACTCGGATTAGGCGGTAGCGTGACAACGGCAGAGCGGCGCGAGAAGCTTGAATTGGACGACGTCGGGAGCTTGAATGGCCGGCGACAGTAACTCAAACCGGGCGGTGGTGGAGCGGCGCGGGAAGCTCGAATCGGGTGGTGGCGGCGCGGCTGCGGGTATGCGAGGGAATCTGACGACGGTAGGGTGGTGGGGGGAACTCAAATCGGGCGGCGGCGGGGCGGGGAAAAACGGTCGATGCAGCCAATTTTCAGGTGGAGGGCAGCGCGGGGCGACATAACCCGCCGCCGTGGCGGAGGTGAAGATGGCGTTGTCGAAGTCGGCCATGGTCCGGGCGGCGCGTTGGAGGAGGGCGGGCGAAAACAAGATGAAGGCGTTTAGGTGATTATTGCGTGATCGTTCAATTTTACATCTTCTATAGGTGAAGATGCAAATTTACATTTTGAAGTGTTGTATCTTATATCTACTCCTCACGTTTTTTGACACGACTAGTGTCAAAAAAGTGTAATATTATAGCAGAACAGAGGAAGTACGGATCGAAGATGCAAAAGCTAGTCTATACTACTATTAAAAAAGCAAACATGTGTTTGTCAAAAGCCACACAACAAACTGTACACGGAATAAACAGAACCATCCGATCAAATTGACTTAAACACATCTTACCGCCTATATTACATCAATAGTCTGTCGTCCAGAATCAATGTCTCAGATTAACTGCCGATCGTGCGAGCGCTCCGCTTCCGCCGATCCCCGCGGGCCAGCGGTAACTCCTTGATTTTCGGGTTTTTTGAGGAATCCCTGATTTTCGGTTTGGTCCACGCGAAAGTGCCTCCCGATTGAGTCCCGTCCCTGGCTTTAGGCCCCAAGAAGAACGGCGAGAGAACAGATCCGCAGAAACAACGTTGCGCTGCCGCTCCTGCCGTGCGCTCCCCACCCCCGATCCGCCCCGAGCCGACCCTGCCTCCGATCGCCGCCGCCGAGCTCCTCTGCCGGTCAGCCATGCCCAGAGCCCTCCTCCATTCTCTCTCCCTCTCCTCACTAATCTTTCTCCCTCTCTCCATTCCCTCACTGCAGGACACCATGGCTCCGTCGGACCTTCCCTCGCGAGTGACGGCCCTCTTCCCGACCAGATCGGCGACGGCGACGACCGGTGATGAACACATGCCTGCCCCATTCTTAATTCTCCCGGGCAGTCTGTGATGCAGATGCCGCCGCCATTCTTCCGCACAGCTGAGTACGCGGAAGTCGCTGTTGCCTGCAACTCAGCCGCCTCCATCGTGTTCCCCTGCGAAGTTGAGGAGGGTTCGTTGTCCGGGTATCGCATCCTCCTGCTTGTCCTCTACCACAGGGTCGTCGCCATCTTCCGTCACCACGACAACCTCTGCCATGTCCTCTACCACGGGTCAGCAGGAGCATACCACCGCATGTCCTCTTCACATGATAGGTACAGACTTGGCTAAGCGATTTTATGTCAAACTGCACATAAATATGATTAAGTCCTTGTTGTGTTTTTACTGGTAGGTAGAGCATGAGAAAGGTGTTGTGGATACATATATGAATGCCCGCCAGAAGAAGAGAAAGGTGTTTGGCTGCAAATCAGTTTTATGTCAAACTGCACATAAATATGATCAAGTACTTGTTGTCTTTTTGCTGGTAGGGAGAGCAGGAGAAAGGTGTTGTGGATACATATATGAATGCCTGCCAGAAGAAGAGAAAGGTGTTTGGCTTCAAGTTATTGTGTTCGTAGGCTGTCCATATCACCGGGACTAAGGGGAAATGTTCAACTGCCGCGTTCCTGTCTAATATCATGAGGGAGCAAGCATAAACTGTCGGCTGCTATTCCAGGTATTCCACCATATCACCAACCTCTGTGTATCATTTAATCCATTGGGTAGTAACTATTGGACGACATGATCATGGGAATTGTATGGTGCTGATATTTATGCAGTCCACACCTTTTAACAATCCGAGAGCGCAGAGAGCGCATCACCGGTTTCAACTGCATCTTTGAGGGATCTTTTTGATCTGGCCAAGGAAGCTATTGATGAATCAATCGAATCAGAAAATAGATCCCTGTCACACTTTGAGGTATATTTTTCAAAGTTATTTTTAAGTTGCAGGGTTGGTTTTTGCTTTAATAAAATGATGATGATGTGTACTCAGATATTTTTTTGTATGTTCCCGAATGGGATCCTATACAATACAAATAAACGAAAAGCATAACAAGAAAAATAGCAAAGGTACTATCGATTTTCCTTCAATAGTTTGCATCTCACAGCATTGAACATTACAGGTTGGAAAAAGAGTGATCCTCCGTTATCTCATATTAATTCATTCAATTGTAATGACAAAATAAACGGTAAATTAGGGATTCACTGATGGTTTGCTCATGTACTCCATGTGACTATATATCTACCTTGTATTGTATCTCTTTAGAAGCAGCAGAAACTGGGAAGAAATTTGTATGACACAAGAAGAGATACTTTTAGAAGCCGCAGAAACAGGTTCCCCTTGTATATCTCTTTCTACCTTTACCCAAACATATATTAAAAAAACAAGTTTTGAACGAATATTTAGTAATTATCTTTGTATATTTATATTTCTAGCGATTATGAGCACAACAAATCTTTTTTTTCGAGAGCACGCAAAGCACGTGCCTTACTTTTATAGAAGAGAGCAAAACAATTTACAAGAGGTCTAGCGAGTGCAGAACACTCCAAGACTAACACCCACCACCACTCCTACAAGGAACCCAAAACTAATCTCTCACAAAGCGTTGTAAGCTACCTCCTCCCCGGGCCGCCATCTTCCAATCTCTAAGTTCATCAAGTATCTTCTTCGCGAGTTCCTGTGCAACCACCTGTTGCTCAGCTCTGTTAAACACCCAGGCATTCCTTTGCTTCCAGAGACATCATGCCGTGCAAATGACCAGGGTGTCGAACCCACGTTTGTCTTCCTTCGCAAAGCACAACAAATCTTGAAGCATGTGCTGTCAAGAGAGGAGGAAGTGAAGAAAAAGATTATTGTTTAGAAAACCATTTATGACGATCCTACGGTTCGATTTTACTCGAGAGATGGTAACTGCTCTATACCTAATTTGTGGAGTGATCAACTACATTTTTTTGCACTCCCCATTTCATTATATGAATCTGTGTCCTACATGTGCATATTATGAATTATCGGACTTCTAAATTAACAGAATTTCATCTTGAATTCATCAATGGGGCATCATTTTGGACTACTCTTAACTAAGACCAAATATAAATGCCCTAGAGGCCTTAACACTAGGGTGACATAATCCTTTCAGCATCTAACAGTTATTACAAAAAAAACTGAGAAAACTCCAGTTATGGTGAAGAATGGATGAGTCTCTCAAGGAGATATTTGTATTTTGAGTTCTATCACCACTCGATATTTTTCTTGTTTCAGTATTGTTTGCAGCTTTGTTTCATGAAGATTGAATTCTGTAATTTTTTTATGTCACATTTGAAGGTGTTGGCAAGTAAGCGGCTCTACATCGATCTTGCCAATTCCATTTCTAATAGGCATGAGCCCCTTGTGTTCTGGACAACTAAGGTTACATGCATAATTACCTAATCATGTACCAATTCTGAGTCAGACGCGTGCATTTGGATTGGATATTGAACCAAGCCCGCCATTTTATTACTCTGAAAGAACTATACAATGATATTTGGCTATTGCTTTCAGTATTAGAGAAGCATGGAAACTGAACTGCGGGGCTTTCTATATTTTTATGTGACATTCCTCTATGCCATCGTGCCATACTATTTATTTTGAGCAACCTTTCTATGCTATTTTCTTGGACAATTTTCACTGTAATCTCTAGCACCTCAATATACGGTAAACAACTGCAAGCTTGGGTATTTTTTTTCTCATCTTGTATTCATTTTATTTGCTATGTTACTTTAGCAATCAAATAGAATCAGACACAAGCTCCAGTTAGTCCTGTGTAAAAACTAATGTGCTGGTGTGGACCATGAATTCCTTATTTTGTCTGTTTCAGACTTGGGATCGTAGGGAAAAGTGTGGACTATGGAGTCATACCAGAACTGGATTGACCATGGCACATCTTCACAAACGAGTCATGGCGTCGTCAACAATATTCAAGATTTCATGTTCCCTTCATTTCCAAGCATCACTCTTAAAGCAATATATGCAGGTTCATCATTCATGCGAGGGATACGAATGATGGAACAAAAGTAAAAGGTGTTTATGCTAACAGATCATCATAATTGGGGATGAGTGTCATGTTAGTTTTATAAATCCAGTAGCATCCTACTATTCGCAGTTTCTATAGTTCAATGAAATAATACAATTTTCAAATTATATATTCTATGGTCATATGTACTTTTTAAAAAGTTACTAGGTTCCGTGAGATTAGATGACGGTTCTGATGTGTCATTTTGACAATAGGCCCACTACGGACAGTTCTTATAGTTCAATTAGATAATGCAATTTTCAGATGATATGTGATATGGTGATATGCATTTATTTATTTATTTCATGTGTTCCTTGTCACCGGCATTTGTGCATGAATTAGTTACATGTCTGCAAAGCTGACCAAATAAGAATGCGATGAATTACATGTCTGCAAAACAAACCAAACATGAATGAGGTGATTTTCCTGACCACATTTTGTGCCGGACCTTAATATGAAAAAGAACTATCTATTCCAAAATCACCACTCCTACATTTTCTATTTTCACTTGTTTACTGACTTCATTCTTCATAAGAAGGCGTGCAAGTTCTCTATGAATAAGCCACAACTAGCAGGTAACTATGTTTTTTTTGCCAGAGAACTATGTTTGGTTCTAGGCCGCCCTGCTCCATGTTAGTCCACTGCTCCATCTTAGTCCACATCTTTTGTAGTTTCAGGTTGATAACAAATGTAAGTCTTCACCATATTTGTTAGCATTACTATATCATGCTGGAATCCCTTCTCTCCATTCCCCGGAAGTACTTAACTTCCTTTTTGCATAATCCATGCACTACGTAATACAAGCAAAAATATGTTTATGCATGAGATTTTTTTTTCTCACGGTTATACGTGCGTGCACGTGCATGCTTACTAGTTACTCTAAACATTTGTGACACGGCGGTCTATTGAAGATGTTCTAAACATTTTATACACCCTTCCGGACAGCCACCGAAAGAGGGCCACCCATGCATGTTTTCGCTGAATTTACAGGAATCACGAGGACAGCACTACACAACCAAACTCAGGTGGATACACGTTCTGCGAGAAAAATAATAAGATCCCATAGTTGTCCCAGAGTAGACGAGTTAATGATCAAAATTATATACTTGTTATTTCCTTGAAAAATGTGACCATACACCATAGATGATCTTGGGGGAGAGAGAAAGAAACGAACAGTTAACTTGTTCAGAGGCATGTCTTTTCGAGCTGAAATTGCTACGCACTGTACATTTGGAACTGCGAATTAAAAGGGGAATGAATTTGAAACAATGCACTCATGCACATCACGTATAGATGACTCACAGTTTCCATGAGATGCCATTGCCAATGGTGATGTGACGAGATCTTTCAGAGTTATATCATCAAGTGAAAAGAAACCTAGAAGCAGAAGAAGAATCAAGACCAGAACGTCCCCAATAATTTCTTAGAGTACTATATTAATATTCTTCGGAGTTCGGATACATAACATAGGCAAAATATATTACTACTAGAGTATGTCACTCCTACTTAACAAAATCACACTGATAAGAAGGCCGCCGGTGAGCTCGTGGATGCTGTCCACCTCGCCGGCGCGGCGCCGCCCATCACTTCATTTACCTCCCATTGCAGCTAGCTCGCCATTGGAGATGGTGGAGTACCCAACCCCGACCTTGCCGCCGATGGTGTAGGCGAAGAGCTGCATGGTGAGGAAGGAGAAGATGTTTCTTGTGTTGGAAGAAGTGGGGATCCATGGGGTATTTGAAGCGGGCTGCAGGCTGGTTCTGGCCGACAGCTTGGCTTTGTTCTTCCTCTCTGCTTTCTTTCTGGTGCTGCCGGTCGCCTGATGAACAATTGGGGCGTGGAGGGGGACAGAGGATCGGTTTGTGGCAGAGAGGATGCGGGGAGGCAGAGGGGGGACACAGAAGAGAAAGGAGGTGCGGTGTGACGATCCTCCGCAGCTGGATCAATCGAGTGCTTTCTTTTGATCAAAGCCTCAAATTACAGAAAAGATCCGGGCCAGGAGGAGGCTGAGAGAGAGAGAGAGAGAGAGAGAGAGAGAGAGAGAGAGAGAGAGATGGCGCGGCGACGAAGAAGAGAGCGGGTGGGAAGGAAGAAGAAGAAGGGAGTGGAGCGGAGCGGAGCTCCTTTTGCTGACCTCAGGTCCCCCCTCTCGCTTTGGGATGGCATCTCTCGGCCGTACCCTGTTCGCATGTCTCCGACCGAGCCCAGGGGAGGCCATCAACATCAAACCTGTCGCTGATTCTTTTTTGCGTCGCCGGAGCGATTCTCTACTGCTTGCTTCAC
Organism: Aegilops longissima; assembly: GCA_021605205.1. Lineage (NCBI taxonomy): Eukaryota > Viridiplantae > Streptophyta > Magnoliopsida > Poales > Poaceae > Aegilops > Aegilops longissima. Next base: position 92,165,049 of record CM038678.1, read on the forward strand.
AGCTCGATCTTCCACAGCAGAGGGGGGGCAGTGAGAGAGCGAAGAGCGGCATGGACAGAGAACTCCACAGCTCGATCGAGTGCTTGCTTTTGCTCGAATTGCCTGATGACGAAAGATCTGTGACATGAGGAGGCTGGCAGGGAGAGAGAAAAGAGAGGAGGCGGGGGCAAATAGGAGACACAGAGAGAGAGATGGCACCGGGTGGAAGAAAGATGGTGGTGGGGAAGAAGAAGGGCGTGGAGCTCCTTTTGCTGGGCTGACCTCAGCTCGCCTCTCTCTCTCTCTCTCTGCTTTGGCTCTAAAGATAAAATCTCTTGCCGTACGCAGAAGAGCTATCATGAACATCAAACCTGCTGCTGCTTTATTTTTTCCCCTTTTTCGTCGCCGGAGCAAAGAGAAAAGGATCACCTGAACTTTATTAGGCGCAAGGAAATCTTGACCCCTCCGCTCTCCCACCGTGCACACACCAACAACCTCCACCATACTTTCTTTTTATTCTCTGCTGCTTACACATGCCATCCATCTTTTCAGCCCTCAAAAAGGTTGTATGCTTTTAATAACAGGTCAGGGCACTCTCAGGATCCCCATATTTAACGGAAGAAGGACCATCTCTGAAGAGTACGCACGTCGTACACAGGACATCTGTACCCATTTTTCAAAAATTGCATCTTAAGCACGTTTTAAAGTTTCAAAAAATTCAAAAGAAAATTCCATGTCGCAAATATGTGTGCGTGGCAAAAAGTTCTATGAAAAAATTGTCTTTTTTATTTTGTCTAAAAAACAATTTCAGTGGTTCTAAAAAACGTTCCATGATATTTTTTTTGTCTTTTTTGCACAGGCCACGTGCCGTGGTATTCTCACGGCAGATGCCATGAGATGACTCATCGAGAGTGGTTGGACCGATCAGCGCCAGTGACGTCCGGAGCACTGACAATTGGACGTACCCAGGTTCACGGCCCTCTGTGGTAGTTAAACCACTAGTCCTGCAAGGATCACTATGGGGATCACAAGGAATACATGGTTGCTCTTGGAGCTGTTTCGGGTGGAGAAAGAATAGAGCTCTAACCCTGCTCTCTACCTCGTGTGCGTGTGCGTGTGCGTGTGCGTGTGCGTGTGCGTGTGTGTGTGCGTGTGTGTGTGTGTGTGTGTGTGTGAAGAATGAGCCGACCCCCTCCTAGGGGGGCTTCTGGGAGGTCTTATACCTGGACCTCCCGGGTTACAAAATATCTACGCGATGGGGTGAGCCCTCGTTGCCAGCGTCCCTGGCCTTTAGTGGGGCCCACCAACTATGGGGTCTTGTTCGCCGCAGCGGCCACCGACTGCTATTCGTTGTAGTGTGTCGCTGGAGTCGTCATGGGGTGGTTGGGATGGTACATCTATGGTGTTGGGCCACCTGAGGGTTGGTCGCCCAGGTCAGCGGTCCTGGCGGCACTGTAGCCATGCTCTCCATGAGACGGTGGATGTCTTCTCATACACACTGATGGGCGGTGGCGACCACCGGCCGGCCATTGCAGGCCACCGGCCCGATCTGGGAGGAGCTACGCCTAGCCGGCCCGACTGTAACATCCCAAATTCCCTATTTGGAATGTTTTACAATTATAGCTAAGCATCTAATGCATTCTGTTTGAATTTGAGTGCCATTTGGAGTTTCAGAGTTTTGAGTTTTCAAATTTGAATTCAAACTATGGCAAGTGGGAATCATTTCAAAAACTATGCCTGATAAATACTTGAGCAAAAGTATGAGAGGAGTAAACATGACACTCCAAAAATATCGAGGAAAATAATGCCAAAAGTTTTGAATTCAAACTTGAGTTTTATTTGAATTTGAAAAAATGAATTTTATAAAGTTTGGATTTTGCCTTTGAAAATGTTCAAATGATAGGAATATTCCCTGATCATTTTGGTATATATATGTCCTATATAAAATATTTCTATTTTATAAGTTATCTCTGCTTTTGTTTTTATTAAAAAATTAAAAAGAAAACCCTCCTCAGCGCCACCAAAGCATCGCCACCAGCGCCACCAGACTGCCCACCAGCGGCCTAGCAAGCCAGCCAATGAGCCAATGAGCCGGCCAGCCACCACCTCACCCGAACCACTCGGCTCGGTCGCCCGACCGCATGCGCCTCCTCTCTCTCTCGCAGGGACCCCACCTCCTTCAACCCCGCCCACGCAGCGACGCACCCGCTCGCGGGATCCGTGAGATCCGGATCCGCCGATCTCCTCGCCGCCCTTTCCTCGTCCAAGCCGAGGACCCCTATTTATACCCTCCCCAACCCCATTCCCCCTCGCCCCTCATGAAACCCTCCTCCCCTCACGAGCTCGCCGGAGACCCGAGCCACCGCCGCCGCCATTTTCATCGTCGCCGCCGCCCTAGACCTCCCGAGCCTCGCCGACTCCACCAAACACCCCTCGTTGCTCAAGACTGCGGGACCACTCCGCCTCCTCCCGACGACCGAGCCGTGGCCTTTTCATCCACCGAGCCATGCCGCCCCAACGCCGGTGAGTCGCGGAGATCACCCCGTCTGATCTAACATCTACGGTGTAGATTAGAACACCCAGAAGGGGTAAGTTCTTTAAATAAAACCGGTTCGCTCGGTTTAGTCCGGTTTAATTTAAGTTAGGGTTTATTTTATTTAGATCGGCCCATTCAGTTTAACCATAGGGCCCGTTTAGTTATATTACGCTCGATTATAGGTTAGGCCCATTAGGCCATTTTTCTTTATTTTCGTTTTTCTGTTTTAATGAATAGTTCCAATTTGAAAAATTCATATCTTTTATTCTGTTTAATATTTTTAGGTGATTCTTTTTTTGTTGGTTTGCAAATTTCTTATAGTTTCTGTAGAAAATATAATTAGCTATGTTAAAATTAATTAAAATTGCTTTAATTTAGTTTTAGTCAGAATAGTAAATCTGTTATAACATGAGTTAGGAAAATTATTTTTATATGATTCTTTTTGTCCCAACTTTATTTTGACATTGCCTAACCGTAGGAATTAATTTGGGTATTTTAGGATTAATAAAAAATAGTTTTAAGCAGAATCTTGTTAATCCTAATTAATTAACTAGCTACTGTTTTCCTATTATTTTAATTAGTAAATAAATTTATTTTTAACATGTGATTGATTATTCTAGGATAGTTTTTGTCACTTTAAGGGATGAACTTTTATTTATAATAAATAAAAGTTTTATTTTATTTTTTAATAGAAATTGAATTAGGCCTAATAGGAGTTTCATAATAGATTTTAAGTTAATTCTTTTTGCTCCTAATTGCTTAATGCATTCTTTTCTGTTAAGTTAACAAAAACTCATGCTTAGGTTATGTTGAGAAATTTTTTGTTATATAAAACTATTTTTAGTTGTTGCTTGAAGTAGGAAAAACTTGAGTTGGTTTTTCTTTGAGTTTTTCTCTTTGGGTTTTGATTTGTTTGTTTGGTGTGTTATGTTACTATGCTATTGTATTATGTGATCCTATGCTATATGCTTATTGTGATTATTGTTTGTCTCGGTAGAGTTTCCGGAGTGCGAAGCTTGCTACTACGAGTCTTTAGCTTACGAGGATCATCAGCAAGGCAAGTCTTGATCATGTTATTTTCTATACCTATGATTTTTGTGCATTAGAAATTATACCACCCCCACCATGCATGCAGTAGTTGAAATTTTGAAGTTATTAATCTTGAGTAGTATCATGTGGTAGGATGAACCAATCCCCTTGTTACCATGACCCCGGGACGAAGTAGTTTACTTTGCTATGCTCGAGACGGGTTTTGGTTGAGTGAAATTCATAAGAAAGATGTGAGAGTCAATGATGATGACAACCCCATGAACTACAATGATCAAGATGGACTTCAAATTCCCTCTTTGGTGGAGGACAGTTGACGGGCACCTGGAGAACCCGGTGGTTGGCGGGATGCATGGAGAAGTGCCATGACATCTTGCGGAAAGCTTCACCCAGCCACGAAGAGACGGATGGATGCCCCATTGACCGGAAGCTTACATGCAGCCGCAAGCCATTATGGGCTCGCTGGGTCAACCCTAGTAGTGACGCTGGCTAGACGGTACTACGAGATGTAGAAGAACGGTAGGATTGGATGGGTACGGCAGAGCTGAAGAACTCTTTGGAAGACCTGTTTATTCGTCCGCCTTCAAACACCATGAAGTGCGAAGACTTAAAAGGAGGGAATGATTCTTGCGGGTAAAGTGCGCAAACCTCTGCAGAGTTAAAGATCTAATCGATTAGCCGTGTCCCCGGTTACGGACAATTTGAGCCTCTGGAACCTGGAAGTATTCGGAAATCTCAACACTAAATTAATAAATTAATTTGAGGGTTTATGACTTAATAATTGGGGAATGAGACATTGGTTGGCGGAACCATCTCAATAACTACCAACAATTTGTAGTAATTTGCAAGCAAGTTCACTGTAGTAGGGAAAAACTGGCTTTTCGCAAAATGATGAAACTTAGAGCCCCACACCAAAATGCATATAGTGTTAGTAACTTTATTACTGTTATTCTCTTCATGACTTGCCACTTATTCAAAAGCGACCTACACGGCTGCAACGCCTTATGTTGCGTAGATTTATTCGATCGAGTGAGGCTACGCTCCGCGCTTAGCGATTGCCCTATGGAGTCGGATGGACTCGCTATTTCGCCTCGCTTCCGCAGCATTAGTAGTTTATTTCTCATGAGTTGGCCTTGAGCCGAATTTATTCTCTTGTAATAAAGACTCTATATGAGAATCGTGTAAAAATTCAGGTGTGATTGAACTTTGATTATTTCATCGATGTACTGTGAGTACCAAAGATGATCTTGGGATGGTACAGACATACGAGATTTGACCGATTTCGGTCAGTCGCTGAGAGATGGTATCGAGCACACGCGACCGTAGGATCGTAACCCCTAGGATCGGAAAGCCGAGGAAGAGACTATCTACTTTATATCCTTATCATTCCGTAATTCTCCCTGTTCATTTCTAACTCCTCTCCGATTTTCAACATTCTAGATGGCCGTCGAGTTCACCCCGCTTTGCTACGGAGTTTTGCCACCCGATGAGACGATGCCCTTCGCAGAAGCTGGTCCAGATGGTGAAGAAGCTGAAGATTGCTCGCCCTCGATCACCGGAAGCCAACCAATGCACTTCCGACGGACACCCGCCACCGGATTGAAGTGCATATCCTGTGGAGAAACTTCGAGGACATACGGAGCCTATTGACTTTGAGTTCACCGACTTCAACTGGATCATCGGAAGGGACATGGCGATCTATCGTGCCCTTGGACATCTCCGAGAGGAGTCTGAGGCCGAGCTCGATCCCTCGGACTCGCCATGGTTTCTCGCAGAGCAAGGAATGGAGATATCATCCGTCACCGTGGAAGACGACTCCACTCTCTTATATCCAGGACTTGGAGTGTCTCCTCAGAAACGGAGATCCGGACTCGCCGTAGCTCAAGGTACACAGAGGCTATTGTTCCGCGAATCGAACTGGAGGAGAAGGCACACGCAGACTTCCTTAACCATGAGGAAGAAGTCGCGGACTTCATGGAGAGAGTCGACGACCTGAAGATGAAGCTTGCCGCAATTGAGGAAAAGATGGACTTGGGAGAGGACCTTTTTCCGAGTGGAGATGACGGACCCCTCGTGAGCAATGATCAGGATTATGAAGGGAGTTCCACTGAAGGAAGCCGCAAGAGGAGGCGCCACTACAGAGGACGCCACACCGGAGGACATCGCACCAGAGGACGCAAGGATTATTGATGAAGACTTTTAGTCGACCACCATATTATTATATTTTTTTACATTTTCGTCGATCAGTTAGGTCGTTATTTTCGATTAGTCATGAGCTTTTGTAATCGAGATTGAACCATGTTTGAGTGGAATGAATAAATGATTGGTGTGCTAATGATTGTGCATTCATATGGGTAGTGTTATTTCTCATTAGACCATTGTTCTATTCTAATTTTCTCATCCACCCCAAAACACCAGATGCCTCCGAGACGTGACCCCGGTCACAACTTCCCGCCGGAGCTCACCCAGCTGCTCCAGCAGCAGAACGCCATTACGCAGATGCTCATCCAGAATCAGAACAACAACAACAATCCGCCGCCACCACCACCACCCCCTGTTGACAACTTGACTCGATTCCTGAGGCTGAATCCGCCAGTGTTCTCTAGTAGCACTGAGCCGATTGTGGCCGACGATTGGCTCCGCAAGATCGGAAGAGAGCTAATCACTGTTGGGAGCACTGATGCAGAGAAGGTGCGCTTTGCCGCACATCAACTTGATGGACCTGCAGCTTCTTGGTGGGAGAACTACACCGCCACTTATCCCATCGGCACCGTCACATGGGATCAGTTCAAAGAGCCTTCCGCACCGCCATGTTTCAGCTGGAGCAATGAGTCTGAAGAAGCGTGAGTTCTGCAACTTACGCCAGGGGAACCGTACTGTGGCACAGTACGTGGATGAGTTCAGCAAGCTAGCTCGTTATGCCTTGGATGATGTGGCCACAGATGCCGCAAAGCAGGAGAAGTTTCTCGAGGGACTCAATGACGAGCTGGGAATGCAGCTTATGGTGGCTACTTTCCAACTACCAAAGAACTGGTAGACAAGGCCATCGATTGAAGGCAAGCAGCAGAGATTGAAAGCCGCAAGCGGAAGTACAGCCAGGGGAAACACAACTCAGGAGCTCAGCAGAAGCCCCGTTATGCCCCATACTCAGGAGGGCACACCCATCACAACCATGGAGGACATAACCATGGAGGCAATGGGAACAACCGCAGCCAGGACAACAGGTCAGGCAATGGAAATGGCAATGGAAACGGCAATGGTAATCAGCATCGTCCGCCCCGGCTCAAGGATCTGAGCCACATCACCGCTTCAAGTGCCGTAAAACAGGCACTATGCCACCGACGCCCGAGGCCAAGTAGAGGAATGGAAACGCAATGGAAGCTCAGCGAAGAAGCCCAACCCTTTCCTCGTGCTCGGGTGAACCACATTGACGTGGAGGACGCTATGATCAGCCGGATACATCGTGGTTGGTAAGTTTTATTGAATTCACGCTCAGTTTTGGTACTCTTTGATTCGGTGCAACGATTCATTCATATCAAGGGTAGTTGTGGAAAAGTACGGGTTGCCGACTAAAACCCTTAGAAACCCCCTTCGCGTCGGCCTCGCAGAGGAGAAATGATGGCGAGCTTAGGCTGTCATGCAACCTCAACATCGGGAACCATAAATTTCCCTTGAGACCTCATAGTGTTGGAAACCCAAACCTTGGATGTAATCCTAGGCATGGATTGGTTGACGAAGTTTGAAGGAACATAGATCGTGCCCAAGAAGTCTATTCTGCTCACCACCCCGGAGCGAAGAGGATCAAGTATGTATCCATACGTAGCGGATGAAGAATCAGTGAATTCCCTCACGGAGTTGTTCAGAGGAAGTGCCGAGAGTGCAAGACTTTCCCGATGTGTTTCCGGAGGAATTACCAGAATGCCACCGGACAGGACATTGAATTTTGATTGAGTTATTGCCCAAGACAGCCCCAATATCCAAGAGACCCTATCGGATGCCCCGAATGAGTTGAAAGAGATCAAGGATCAAATTAATGAGTTATTGGAGAAAGGATATATTCGGCCAAGCTCATCACCTTGGGGAGCCCCAGTTCTTTTGGTAGAAAAGAAGGATGGAAGCTTGAGGATGGTTGTGGATTATCGTGCGTTGAACGAAGTAACCATCAAGAACAAGTACCCTCTGCCGATGATTAATGATCTGTTTGATCAGCTAGTTGGAGCCAAGGTATTCTCCAAGATCGATCTTCAATCAGGGTATCATCAGTTGAAGATCCGTGAAAAGGATATACCCAAAACCGCATTCACTACCAGGTATGGTTTATATGAGTATACCGTCATGTCATTTGGATTGACTAATGCTCCTGCATACTTCATGAATTTGATGAATAAGGTATTTATGGAATATCTGGACAAGTTTGTCGTTGTGTTCATCGATGATATATTGATTTTCTCCAAGAGCGAGGAAGAGCATAAGGAACATTTGCGTCTAGTTCTGGAGAAACTTCTAGAACATCAGTTGTATGCCAAGTTCAGCAAATGTGAATTTTCGCTGAAGGAAGTCGGATTCCTCGGACATGTTATTTCAGGAGAAGGAATAGCAGTTGACCCCGCCAAGGTTGAATCAGTCACCGATTGGCGGCCACCCACCTCGACCAAGGAGATCCGCAGTTTTCTCGGACTCGCAGGATATTATCGGAGGTTTATTGAGAACTTCGAAGATTGCCAAGCCCATGACTGAGCTGTTGAAGAAGGAAGCCAAGTATGTTTGGACCGAGGATTGTGAAGCCAGTTTTCAGAATTGAAGAAACGGTTGGTCACAGCCCATCTGATTTTGCGGACATACACAAGGAATACCAGGTTTATTGTGACGCTTCTCGTCAAGGACTGGAGGAGTACTCATGCAGAAGGAAAAGTTGTAGCTTATGCCTCCGCACAGCTACGACCTCACGAGATGAATTATGCCACACATGATTTGGAGTTAGCAGCCGTAGTGCATGCACTCAAGACTGAGACATTTCCTCATCGGAAACCGTTGTGATGTTTACACAGATCACAAGAGCTTGAAGTATATTTTCACGCAGAAGAGTTGAACCTCGGCGGAGGAGATGGCTAGAGTTGATGAAGGACTATGACATGAGATTGCATTACCACCCGTAAAAGCTAATGTTGTAGCAGATGCTTTGAGCCGTAAGAGTTATGTGAATACTCTTACAGCAGGAGGATTACCTCAGAGTTAGTCGATGACCTCGAGATCTCCGATCGGAGATAGTTCCGAGAGGATTTGTTGCAACTCGAAGTTCAGTCCACTTTGGCGAAAGGATTCGTGAAGCTCGTAAGTCGACAAGGAAATTGATGAGATAAAGCGTAAGATGAATGAAGGAAAGCTAAAGGGTTCCGTAAGGATGAACACGGAACTATATGGTTCGAGGATCGATTTATGTGCCCAATGATCCCGAACTCGGGAAGCTAATTCTTCAGAGGCTCATGATTCACCGTATTCGATTCACCCGGTAACACCAAGATGTACCGGATTTGAAGGAAAGTTTCGTGGGCGGTATGAAGAAGGATATTGCCGAGTACGTAGCAAGATGCGATGTTTGTCAACGAGTAAAGGCGTAACATCGAAGCCAGCAGGGTTACTTCAACCTTTGCCGATTCCCGATTGGAAATGGGAGAAACTTGGAATGGATTTCATCACAGGATTACCTAGGACCCGTTCAGGTTATGATTCTATCTGGGTAGTGGTGGATCGTTTGACCAAGGTAGCTCACTTCATTCCCGTGAAGACTACCTATACTAGTGCTAAGTTGGCCAAGATATACATGACCAGGATCGTATGTCTGCATGGAGTTCCGAGGAGTATCGTGTCAGATAGAGGAACACAGTTTACCTCAAAGTTTTGGAAGCAGTTGCATGAAACTTTGGGCACGAGGCTGGAATTCAGTAGAGCTTTTCATCCGCAGCAGATGGATGGACCGAGAGAGTCAACCAGATTCGGAGGACATGTTGAGAGCTTGTGTGCTAGACTATGGGTCTAGCTGGGATGATAATTTGCCATACGCAGAGTTTTCAGACAACAACAGTTATCAATCCAATCAAGATGGCCCTTTCAAGCTCTATAGGGAAGGAGGTGCGAAACACCATTGTTGTGGGATAGTGTTGGAGATCGATCACTTTTCGGTTCCGATCTTATCGAGATTCGAAGAGAAAGTCAAGCTGATTCGGGACAGACTCAAGATAGCACAATGAGACGTAAGAGTTATGCCGACAGTAAACGCAAGGAAGTGACTTACGAAGCGGGAGACCGAGCATATCTTCGTGTGTCTCCACTTCGTGGAATCAAGAGGTTTGGTGTCAAAGGAAAGTTAGCACCCCGATTCATTGGCCCCTACAAAATCCTCGAACGTCGTGGAGAAGTTGCTTACAAGTTGGAATTGCCGGAAGGATTGTCCGGAGTTCATGATGTCTTCCATGTTTCTCAGCTGAAGAAGTGTCATGCCGACATGGCCGATATTCCGTTGAGAGACACAGTGCCCCTAGAGGCCATACAACTTGACAGTGATCTGACTTATAAGGAGAAACCCGTCCGAATTCTCGAGACTGCGAGCAGAGTCACCCGCAGCAAGGTCATCAAGTTTTGCAAGGTGCTGTGGAGTCACCACTCCGAGGAAGAAGCCACCTGGGAGCGCGAAGAAGACCTTCTTCGAGACCACCCGCACCTATTTGCTAGCCAACCCGAATCTCGAGGGCGAGATTCATCTTAAGGTGGGTAGGTTTGTAACATCCCAAATTCCCTATTTGGAATGTTTTACAATTATAGCTAAGCATCTAATGCATTCTGTTTGAATTTGAGTGCCATTTGGAGTTTCAGAGTTTTGAGTTTTCAAATTTGAATTCAAACTATGGCAAGTGGGAATCATTTCAAAAACTATGCCTAATAAATACTTGAGCAAAAGTATGAGAGGAGTAAACATGACACTCCAAAAATATCGAGGAAAATAATGCCAAAAGTTTTGAATTCAAACTTGAGTTTTATTTGAATTTGAAAAAATGAATTTTTATAAAGTTTGGATTTTGCCTTTGAAAATGTTCAAATGATAGGAATATTCCCGATCATTTTGGTATATATATGTCCTATATAAAATATTTATATTTTATAAGTTATCTCTGTTTTTGTTTTTATTTAAAAAATAAATTTAAAAAGAAACCCTCCCTCAGCGCCACCAGAAGCCATCGCCCAGCCAGCTACCAAGACTGCCCACCAGCGCCCAAGCCAGCCAGCCAATGAGCCAATGAGCCGGCCAGCCACCCAGCGCCCTCGAAACCACTCCGGCTCGGTCGCCCGACCGCACCGCCTCCCTCTCTCTCTGCCAGCGGACCCCACCCTCCTTCAACCCCCGCCCACGAACGACCGCTCATGCCGCCATGGGATCCCGTGAGATCCGGATCCGCCGATCTCCTCGCCCGCCCTTTCCTCGCCCAAGCCGAGGACCCCTATTTATACCCCTCCCCCGCACCCCCCATTCCCCGCCTCATGAACCCCCTCCTCCCTCACGAGCTCGCCGGAGACCCGAGCCACCGCCGCCGCCATTTTCATCATCGCCGTCGCCCTAGACCTCCCCGAGCCTCGCCGACTCCACCAAACACCCCCCCTCGTCGCCCCGCACCACCGGACCACTCCGCCGCCCTCCCGACGATCGAGCCATCGACGACTTCGCCACCGAGCCGCCGTTGTCCAACGCCGGTGAGTCGCCGGAGATCACCCCGTCCGATCTAACATCTACGGTGTAGATTAGAACACCCCCGAAGGGGTAAGTTCTTTTAAATAAAACCGGTTCGCTCCGGTTTAGTCCGGTTTAATTTAAGTTAGGGTTTATTTTATTTAGATCGGCCCGATTCAGTTTAACCATAGGGCCCGTTTAGTTATATTACGCTCAGTGCATAGGTTAGGCCCATTAGGCCATTTTTCTTTATTTTCGTTTTTCTGTTTTAACAGAATAGTTCCAGATTTGAAAAATTCATATCTTTTATTCTGTTTAATATTTTTAGGTGATTCTTTTTTTTGTTGGTTTGCAAATTTCTTATAGTTTCTGTACAAAATATAATTAGCTATGTTAAAGTTAATTAAAATTGCTTTAATTTAGTTTTAGTCAGAATAGTAAATCTGTTATAACATGAGTTAGGAAAATTATTTTATATGATTCTTTTTGTCCCAACTTTATTTTGACATTGCCTAACCGTAGGAATTAATTTGGGTATTTTAGGATTAATAAAAAATAGTTTTAAGCAGAATCTTGTTAATCCTAATTAATTAACTAGCTACTGTTTTCCTATTATTTTAATTAGTAAATAAATTTATTTTTAACATGTGATTGATTATTCTAGGATAGTTTCTGTCACTTTAAGGGATGAACTTTTATTTATAATAAATAAAAGTTTTATTTTATTTTTTCTTAATAGAAATTGAATTAGGCCTAATAGGAGTTTCATAATAGATTTTAAGTTAATTCTTTTTGCTCCTAATTGCTTAATGCATTCTTTTCTGTTAAGTTAACAAAAACTCATGCTTAGGTTATGTTGAGAATTTTTTTGTTATATAAAACTATTTTTAGTTGTTGCTTGAAGTAGGAAAAACTTGAGTTGGTTTTTCTTTGAGTTTGTCTCTTTGGGTTTTGATTTGTTTGTTTGGTGTGTTATGTTACTATGCTATTGTATTATGTGATCCTATGCTATATGCTTATTGTGATTATTGTTTGTCTCGGTAGAGTTTCCGAGTCTGAAGCTTGCTACTACTGAGTCTTTAGCTTACGAGGATCATCAAGAAGGCAAGTCTTGATCATGTTATTTTCTATACCTATGATTTTTGTGCATTAGAAATTATACCACCCCCACCATGCATGCAGTAGTTGAAAATTTGAAGTTATTAATCTTGAGTAGTATCATGTGGTAGGATGAACCAATCCCCTTGGTACCATGACCCCGGGACGAAGTAGTTTACTTTGCTATGCTCGTAGACGGGTTTTGGTTGGGTGAAATTCATAAGAAAGATGTGAGAGTCAATGATGATGACAACCCCATGAACTACAATGATCAAGATGGACTTCGAAATTCCCTACTGGGTGGAGGACGGTTGACGGGCACCCTGGAGAACCCAGTGGTTGGCCGGGATGCATGGAGAAGTGCCATGACATCTTGCGGAAAGCTTCACCCAGCCACGAAGAGACGGATGGATGCCCCATTGACCGGAAGCTTACCTGTGCAGCCGCAAGCCATTATGGGCTCTGGCTGGGTCAACCCTAGTAGTGACGCTGGCTGGACAAGACTACGAGATGTAGAAGAACGGTAGGATTGGATGGGTACCGGCAGAGCGTAAGAACTCTTTGGAAGACCCTGTTTCATTCGTCCGTCTTCAAACACCATGAAGTGCGAAGAATTAAAAGGAGGGAATGATTCTTGCGGGTAAAGTGCGCAAACCTCTGCAGAGTTAAAGATCTAATCGATTAGCCGTGTCCCCGGTTACGGGCAATTTGAGCCTCTGGAACCTGGAAGTATTCGGAAATCTCAACACTAAATTAATAAATTAATTTGAGGGGTTTATGACTTAATAATTGGGGAATGAGACATTGGTTGGCGGAACCATCTCAATAACTACCAACAATTTGTAGTAATTTGCAAGCAAGTTCACTGTAGTAGGGAAAAACTGGCTTTTCGCAAAATGATGAAACTTAGAGCCCCACAGCCAAAATGCATATAGTGTTAGTAACTTTATTACTGTTATTCTCTTCATGACTTGCCAGCTTATTCAAAAAGCTGACCTACACGGCTGCAACGTCTTATGTTGCAGAGATTTATTCCGATCAGGAGTGAGGCTACGCTCCGCGCTTGGCGATTGCCCTATGGAGTCGGATGGACTCGCTATTTCGTCTACGCTTCCGCAGCATTAGTAGTTTATTTCTCATGAGTTGGCCTTGAGCCGAATTTATCCTCTTGTAATAAAGACTCTATATGAGAATCGTGTAATAAATTCAGGTGTGATTGAACTTTGATTATTTCATCGATGTACTGTGAGTACCAGCATGATCTTGGGATGGTACAGACACAGAGATTTGACCGATTTCGGGTCAGGTCGCTACACCGACGCGGGAGGAGACGGCTGGAGGGATGGCCAACCTGAGGGTGCTTAGCCATCTCAATGCCTTGTAAAGTTGCCTTGTCTTGTTGAGCCTACTTGGGGGTCATCCCCCCGACAGTAGTCCCCGAAGCTGTTGAGGTCATGCGGTCTTGAGTGGAGGGCCTCGACAGGTTTATCCCCTGAAGCAGGCTGAAGACGGCGTCCGCGAGTTCTTGTCGTAGACGGAGCCGGCTGGGAGAGATCACCGAGCCAGTGACCGGCCAGGTGCTACGCGCGCCGGTTGCCCATGGCCGGTCAGGTTGACGCCACCAAGACCGGTTGAGTCGTCCCGCCGGTTCCGCCCCGCCAAATGACTTCGCTCTTCAAGGCCGCCGCCCAGCCCAGCCGCGCGCCACGTGCAGCCCAAGGAGGGGTCGGCCCCCACCGAGCCACGCGCAACGGGACGTCACCACAGGCCGGGCCCATCAGGCCGCAGCCTCGTCCCGCGCGCGGGATCCGCTGTGGCCACGGCCTAACGTTGGCCTCCCTTAACACCATAATATTGTGGGGGGAGTGGGGATCAGGGCCGCACACGATCCCACTACCTCCTCGCCTTCTGGTGGCCTTTAAATGCAGGGGGAGGGGGAGCGGCCAAGGCATTTAGTGCTTAGCTACAACTCCCCTCGCCCCCTCGCCTTCATCTTCCTGACATCGCCCGTAGAGCTCCGCCCGAACTCGCCGCTGCTCCGTCGCGGGGCAGTGCTGGGCAATTTAGTAAGCTTACTCCATGCCTCCACATCCGCTTCCACGCCCTCGCCATTGTCGGATATGGCCAAGCAGCCAAAGAGCTAGTGGGAGGGGTCGACCATGACGGAGGATGAGATTAGTCTCCTCCACCGGTCGCGGAGGCTCCTGCCGGAGGAGGAGGTGGAGACGCGTGCCCCCGGGGCCGAGGGAGCACCGGCGCCGCGGGACGGTGAGCACGTGGTGTTCGCTGTGCACTTGTCCCATGGCTTTGGATTGTCTGTGAGCCCGTTTTTCAAGCAATTCTTGATGTTCTTCGGGCTGCAGTCGCACCACCCCGGCGTCAACTCCATACTGCAGCTCTCCACCTTCGTTGTCTTTGCCGAGGACTACATCGACGCCATGTCGACCCTGGACCTGTGGGGCCGGTTGTTTTACCTCAAGCCGCAGACAGACGGACGGGGCGGCATGGCCGCCTGTGGGCCAGCCGTGGTGTGCATCCGGCCAGGAGGCGGCTTTCCGTGCATCCCGAATGTGGACTCGGCCAAGAAGTGGCAGCGGTTGTTCTTCTATGTGAAGAACATCAACACGGCCGCAGATGATGTCCCACAAGTATAGGGGATCTATCGTAGTCCTTTCGATAAGTAAGAGTGTCGAACCCAACAAGTAGCAAAAGGAAATGACAAGCGGTTTTCAGCAAGGTATTCTCTGCAAGCACTGAAATTATCGGTAATAGATAGTTTGCTGATAGGATAATTCGTAATGAGTAACGAGTAACAAGTGTAGCAAAGGCGCAACAAGGTAGCCCATCTTTTTTGTAGCAAAGGATAAGCCTGGACGAACTCTTATATAAAGCAATGCGCTCCCGAGAACACATGGGAATTGTTGTCAAGTTAGTTTTCATCACGCTCATATGATTCGCGTTCGCTACTTTGATAATTTGATATGTGGGAGGACCGGTGTTTGGGTGTTGTCCTTACTTGGACAAGCCTCCCACTTATGATTAACCCCTCTCACAAGCATCCGCAACTACGAAAGAAGAATTAAGATAAATCTAACCATAGCATGAAACATGTGGATCCAAATCAGCCCCTTACGAAGCAACACATAAACTAGGGTTTAAGCTTCTGTCACTCTAGCAACCCATCATCTACTTATTACTTCCCAATGCCTTCCCCTAGGCCCAAATCATGGTGAAGTGTGTCGACAGTCACATAACACCACTAGAGGAAAAACAACATACATCTCATCAAAATATCGAACGAATACCAAATTCACATGATTACTTATAACAAGACTTCTCCCATGTCCTTAGGAACAAACATAACTACTCACAAAGCATGTTCATGTTCAAGATCAGAGGGGTAATAAATATCATTAAGGATCTAAACATATGATCTTCCACCAAATAAACTAACTAGCATCAACTACAAGGAGTAATCAACACTACTAGCAACCTACATGTACCACTCTGAGGTTGATGCAAAGATTGAATACATGAGATGAACTAGGGTTTGAGAGGAGATGGTGCTGGTGAAGATGTTCACGAATATTGACCCTTCCTCGATGAGAGGAGCGTTGGTGATGACGATGGCTTTGATTTCCCCCTCCCGGAGGGAAGTTTCCCCGACAGAATCGCTCTATCGGAGCCCTAGATTGCTTCTTGCCAGGTTCCGCCTTGAGACGGCGGCGCTTCTGAAGGAAATATGTCCTAGAGGCAATAATAAAGTTATTGTTTATTTCCTCATATCATGATAAATTTTTATTATTCATGCTAGAATTGTATTAACCGGAAACATAATACATGTGTGAATACATAGACAAACATAGTGTCACTAGTATGCCTCTACTTGACTAGCTCGTTGATCAAAGATGGTTGAGTTTCCTAACCATAGACATGAGTTGTCATTTGATTAATGGGATCACATCATTAGGAGAATGATGTGATTGACTTGACCCATTCCGTTACCTTAGCACTTGATCGTTTAGTTTACTGCTATTGCTTTCTTCATGACTTATACATGTTCCTATGACTATGATATTATGCAACTCCCGAATATCGGAGGAACACTTTGTGTGCTACCAAACGTCACAACATAACTGGGTGATTATAAAGGTGCTCTACAGGTGTCTCCGATGGTGTTTGTTGAGTTGGCATAGATCGAGATTAGGATTTGTCACTCCGATTGTCGGAGAGGTATCTCTGGGCCCTCTCAGTAATGCACATCACAATAAGCCTTGCAAGCAATGTGACTAATGAGTTAGTTGCGGATGATGCATTAAGGAACGAGTAAAGATACTTGCCGGTACGAGATTGAGCTAGGTATTAAGATACGGACGATCGAATCTCGGGCTAGTAACATACCGATGACAAAGGGAACAATGTATGTTGTTATGCGGTTTGACCGATAAAGATCTTCGTAGAATATGTAGGAACCAATATGAGAATCCAGGTTCCGCTATTGGTTATTGACCGGAGACATGTCTCGGTCATGTCTACATAGTTCTCGAACCCGTAGGGTCCGCACGCTTAAAGTTCTGTGACGATCGGTATTATGAGTTTTTGTGTTTTGATGTACCGAAGGTAGTTCAGAGTCCCGGATATGATCACGGACATGACGAGGAGTCTCGAAATGGTCGATACGTAAAGATTGATATATTGTACGACTATGTTCGGACACCGGAAGTGTTTCAGGAGGTATCAGACATAAAACGGAGTACCGGGGGGGTTACCGGAACCCCCCGGGGAGTATAATGGGCCTATTGGGCCTTGGTGGAGAAGAGGAGGGGCGGCTAGGGCAAGCCGCACGCCCCCTCCTCCTCTAGTCCGAATTGGACAAGGAGGGGGGCGGCGCCCCCCTTTCCTTCCCCTCTCTCTCCCCCTTCCCCCTTCTCCTACTCCTACTAGGAAAGGAGGAGTCCTACTCCCGGTGGGTGTAGGACTCCCCCCTTGGCGCGCCCTCCTCCTGGCCGATCGCCTTCCCCTAGCTCCTTTATATACGGGGGCGGGGGGGGGGGCACCCCAAAGACACAACAATTGATCTGTTGATCTCTTAGCCATGTGCGGTGCCCCCCTCCACCATAATCCACCTCGGTCATATCGTAGCAGTCCTTAGGCGAATCCCTGCGTCGGTAGCGTCATCATCATCATCACCATGCCGTCTTGCTGACGAAGCTCTTCCCGGAAGCTCTACTGGATCGTAAGTTCGCGGGACGTCACCGAGCTGAACGTGTGTTGAACGCGGAGGTGTCGTATGTTCGGTGCTGAGGATCGGTCGATCGTGAAGACGTACGACTAGATCAACCGCGTTGTTATAACGCTTCCGCTTATGGTCTACGAGGGTACATAGACGACACTCTCCCCTCTCGTTGCTATGCATCACCATGATCTTGCGTGTGCGTAGGATTTTTTTTGAAATTACTACGTTACCCAACAGTGGCATCCGAGCCAGGTTTATGCGTCGATGTTATATGCACGAGTATAACATAAGTTAGTTGTGGGCGATACAAGTCATACTGCTTACCAGCATGTCATATTTTGGCTCGGCGGTATTGTTGCATGAAGCGGCCCGGACCGACATTACGCGTACGCTTACTCGAGACTGGTTCTACCGACGTGCTTTGCACACATGTGGCTGGCAGGTGTCAGTTTCTCCACCTTTAGTTGAACCGACTGTGGCTACGCCCGGTCCTTGTGAAGGTTAAAACATCACTAACTTGACGAAATATCATTGTGGTTTTGATACGTAGGTAAGAACGGTTCTTGCTCAGCCCGTAGCAGCCACGTAAAACTTGCAACAACAAAGTAGAGGACGTCTAACTTGTTTTTGTAGGGCATGTTGTGATGTGATATGGTCAAGGCATGATGCTATATTTATTGTATGAGATGATCATGTTTTGTAACGGAGTTATCGGCAACTGGCAGGAGCCATATGGTTGTCGCTTTATTGTACGCAATGCAATTTCTCTATGATTGCTTTACTTTATCACTAAGCGGTAGCGATAGTCGTAGAAGCAATAGTTGGTGAGAAGACAACGATGCTACGATGGAGATCAATGTGTCGCGCCAGTGACGATGGTGATCATGACGGTGCTTTGGAGATGGAGATCAAAGGCACAAGATGATGATGGCCATATCATATCACTTATATTGATTGCATGTGATGTTTACCCTTTATGCATCTTATTCTGCTTTGTTTGACGGTAGCATTATAAGATGATCTCTCACTAAATTTCAAGGTAAAAGTGTTCTCCATGAGTATGCACCATTGTCAAAGTTCGTCGTGCTGAGACACCACGTGATGATCGGGTGTGATAAGCTCAACTTTCATCTACAACGGGTGTAAGACAGTTTTGCACACACAGAATACTCGGGTTAAACTTGACGAGCTTAGCATATGCAGATATGGCCTCGGAACACTGAGACCGAAAGGTCGAGCGTGAATCATATAGTAGATATGATCAACATAGTGATGTTCACCATCGAAAACTACGCCATCTCACGTGATGATCGGTTATGGTTTAGTTGATTTGGATCACGTGATCACTTAGATGATTAGAGGGATGTCTATCTAAGTGGGAGTTCGTAAGTAATATGATTAATTGAACTTAAATTTATCATGAACTTAGTACCTGATAGTATTTTTCTTATCTATGTTGTTGTAGATAGATGGCCCGTGCTGTTGTACCGTTGAATTTTAATGCGTTCCTTGAGAAAGCAAAGTTGAAATATGATGGTAGCAATTACACGGACTGGGTCCGTAACTTGAGGATTATCCTCATTGCTGCACAGAAGAATTACGTCCTGGAAGCACCGCTGGGTGCCAGGCCTGCTGCAGATGCAACTGATGATGCTAAGAACGTCTGGCATAGCAAAGCTGATGACTACTCAATAGTTCAGTGTCCATGCTTTACAACTTATAACCGGGACTTCAACGACGTTTTGAACGTCATGGAGCATATGAGATGTTCCAGGAGTTGAAGTTAATATTTTAAGCAAATGCCCAGATTGAGATATATGAAGTCTCCTATAAGTTCTACAGCTGCAAGATGGAGGAGAATAGTTTTGTCAGTAAACATATACTCAAAATGTCTGGGTATAACAATCACTTGATTCAACTAGGAGTTAATCTTTCGGATGATAGTGTCATTGGCAGAATTCTTCAATCACTGCCACCAAGCTACAAGAGCTTCGTGATGAACTATAATATGCAAGGGATGGATAAGACAATTCCCGAGCTCTTCGCAATGCTAAAGGTTGCGGAGGTAGAAATCAAAAAGGAGCATCAAGTGTTGATGGTCAACAAGACCACCAGTTTCAAGAAAAAGGGTAAAGGGAAGAAGAAGAAGAAGAAGAAGAAGAAGAAGAAGAAGAAGAAGAAGAAGGGGAACTTCAAGAAGAACATCAAACAAGTTGCTGCTCAAGAGAAGAAACCTAAGTCTGGACCTAAGCCTGAGACTGAGTCCTTCTACTACAAACAGGGCCGTCTCTAGGAATTCGGGGCTCCGGTGCGAAAAGAAAAATGGGGCCCTAAATTCAAAAAATGATACAATTACGCAAGCATAATCACCTAATTATGTAATTAAAATTTATGTTATTTCATACAATGCTTAGAATATTCTGAAGTATCAATGTGAAATACTAAAACCAATAAACTGACCTCATGCTCTATTGAAAAGTGTCATCCATCTTGTGTTCCTTGAAATTAAATCTTCAATTACATCTTCATAATTAATCTTCTCCAAGACATCATCTTCATATTAATCTTCTCCAAAATCATACTTTCTTCCAGAACTAGAATGCATGATTGTTTCTGTTTTAATGAAATATATACTCCTATAATTTATTTGAACTGATGAGCTTACATGAAATATAGGCTTGTGACATGTATAGGTAGTTCGAAAAACTTACAATCAGATAGAACCTTGATTTTGGACTTGGACGATAGTACGAGCAACTACTGAAATTCTTGAATCTGTGACTACTTCTGAACTTGAACAACTACACGAAAAAATCATTCCCAAACATATTAACACAACTTTGTAATTTGTATCAAAATTAGAGAAAAGGGGAGATCGTAGGGAGCAGGGAGGGCACCACACCGGTTAGTCTTCAGTTCCTGTTGGGCGGCACCGCAGCAGTGTCGGCCGGCCGCCGGTGCAGCGGCTTCCAGTGCTCGAAAGTTACGTGCAGTTCCGCTTCTTGCCCATCGCCTCACTGAACCTGCAAGGCTGCAATGCGATTGCCGGCGAGCCGCAGATTCAGTCGGAAGCAATGGGGAGGTGGAAAGCCAAGCGATCAGGCAGGGAATAGGAAGCGAAAGTTACAGAACGTAGTGCACTGGGGCTGTCGTTTCGTCTACGATCGAACAATCCACCTCATCCACGCGACGGGAAAGCGGATCACTCGAGACTTGACCAGACCAGGCCCAAGAAGGCCTAAAACTGAAATTTTTCTAGACTAAAGATATATGTATATGGACCCTAGTTGGGGGCCCTGTGCGAGCGCACAGCTCGCACAGGCCCTTGGACGACCCTGACTGCAAACAGACTGGTCACTGGAAGCAGAACTGCCCCAAGTATTTGGCGGATAAGAAGGATGGCAAGGTGAACAAAGGTATATGTGATATACATGTTATTGATGTGTACCTTGCTAGAGCTCGCAGTAGCACCTGGGTATTTGATACTGGTTCTATTGCTAATATTTGCAACTCGAAACAGGGACTACGGATTAAGCGAAGACTGGCTAAGGACGAGGTGACGATGCGCGTGGGAAATGGTTCCAAAGTCGATGTGATCGCCGTCGTCATGCTACCTCTACATCTACCTTCGGGATTAGTTTTAGACCTGAATAATTGTTATTTGGTGCCAGCGTTAAGCATGAACATTATATCTGGATCTTGTTTGATGCGAGAAGTTATTCATTTAAATCTGAGAATAATGGTTGTTCTATTTATATGAGTAATATCTTTTATGGTCATGCACCCTTGAAGAGTGGTCTATTTGTATTGAATCTCGATAGTAGTGATACACATATTCTTAATGTCGAAACCAAAAGATGCAGAGTTGATAATGATAGTGCAACTTATTTGTGGCACTGCCGTTTGGGTCATATTGGTGTAAAGCGCATGAAGAAACTCCATATTGATGGACTTCTGGAATCACTTGATTATGCATCACTTGGTACTTGCGAACCATGCCTCATGGGCAAGATGACTGAAACGCCATTCTCCGGAACAATGGAGCGAGCAACAGATTTATTGGAAATCGTACATACTGATGTATGTGGTCCGATGAATATTGAGGCTCGCAGCGGGTATCGTTATTTTCTCACCTTCACAGATGATTTGAGCAGATATGGGTATATCTACTTAATGAAACATAAGTCTGAAACATTTGAAAAGTTCAAAGAATTTCAGAGTGAAGTGGAAAATCATCGTACCAAGAAAATAAAGTTTCTACGATCTGATCGTGGAGGAGAATATTTGAGTTACGAGTTTGGTCTACATTTGGAACAATGTGGAATAGTTTCGCTACTCACGCCACCCGGAACACCACAATGTAATGGTGTGTCCGAATGTCGTAATTGTACTTTACTAGATATGGTGCGATCTATGATGTCTCTTACCGATTTAACGCTATCGTTTTGGGGTTATGCTTTTGAGACGGTTGCATTCACGTTAAATAAGGCACCATCGAAATCCGTTGAGACGACGCCTTATGAACTATGGTTTGGCAATAAACCAAAGTTGTCGTTTCTTAAATTTTGGGGCTGCGATGCTTATGTGAAAAAGCTTCAACCTGATAAGCTTGAACCCAAATCGGAGAAATGTGTCTTCATAGGATACCCAAAGGAAATTGTTGGGTACACCTTCTATCACAGATCCGAAGGCAAGACATTTGTTGCTAAAAATGGATCCTTTTTAGAGAAGGAGTTTCTCTTGAAAGAAGTGAGTGGGAGGAAAGTAGAACTTGATGAGGTAACTGTACCTGCTCCCTTATTGGAAAGTAGTTCATCACAGAAACCGGTTCCTGTGACACCTACACCAATTAGTGAGGAAGCTAATGATGTTGATCATGGAACTTCAGATCAAGTTACTACCGAACCTTGTAGGTCAACCAGAGTAAGATCCGCACCAGAGTGGTACGGTAATCCTATTCTGGAGATCATGTTACTTGACCAAAGCGAACCTACAAACTATGAAGAAGCGATGGTGAGCCCAGATTCCGCAAAATGGCTTGAGGCCATGAAATCTGAGATGGGATCCATGTATGAGAAAAAAGTGTGGACTTTGGTTGACTTGCCCGATGATCGGCAAGCCATAGAGAATAAATGGATCTTCAAGAAGAAGACTGACGCTGACGGTAATGTTACTGTCTACAAAGCTCAACTTGTTGCGAAAGGTTTTCGACAAGTTCAAGGGGTTGACTACGATGAGACTTTCTCACCCGTAGCGATGCTTAAGTCTGTCCGAATCATGTTAGCAATTGCCGCATTTTATGATTATGAAATTTGGCAAATGGATGTCAGAACTGCATTCCTGAATGGATTTCTAGAAGAAGAATTGTATATGATGCAACCAGAAGGTTTTGTTGATCCAAAGGGAGCTAACAAAGTGTGCAAGCTCCAGAGATCCATTTATGGACTGGTGCAAGCCTCTCGGAGTTGGAATAAACGTTTTGATAGTGTGATCAAAGCATATTGTTTTATACAGACTTTTGGAGAAGCCTGTATTTACAAGAAAGTGAGTGGGAGCTCTGTAGCATTTCTAATATTATATGTGGATGACATATTGTTGATTGGAAATGATATAGAATTTCTGGATAGCATAAAAGGATACTTGAATAAAAGTTTTTCAATGAAAGACCTCGGTGAAGCTGCTTACATATTGGGCATCAAGATCTATAGAGATAGATCAAGACGCTTAATTAGACTTTCACAAAGCACATACCTTGAAAAAGTTTTGAAAATGTTCAAAATGGATCAAGCAAAGAAAGGGTTCTTGCCTGTGTTACAAGGTGTGAAGTTGAGTCAGACTCAATGCCCGACCACTGCAGAAGATAGAGAGAAAATGAAAAGTGTTCCCTATGCTTCAGCCATAGGCTCTATCATGTATGCAAAGCTGTGTACCACACCTGATGTGTGCCTTGCTATTAGTTTAGCAGGGAGGTGTCAAAGTAATCCAGGAGTGGATCACTGGACAGCGGTCAAGAACATCCTGAAGTACCTAAAGAGGACTAAGGATATGTTTATCGTTTATGGAGGTGACAAAGAGCTCGTCGTAAATGGTTACGTCGATGCAAGCTTTGACATCGATCCGGATGATTCTAAATCACAAACGGGATATGTGTTTATATTGAACGGTGGAGCTGTCAGTTGGTGCAGTTCTAAACAAAGCGTCGTGGCGGGATCTATGTGTGAAGCGGAGTACATAGCTGCTTCGGAAGCAGCAAATGAAGGAGTCTGGATGAAGGAGTTCATATCCGATCTAGGTGGCATACCTAGTACATCGGGTCTAGTGAAAATCTTTTGTGACAATACCGGTGCAATTGCCTTGGCAAAGGAATCCAGATTTCACAAGAGAACCAAGCATATCAAGAGACGCTTCAATTCCATCCGGGATCAAGTCTAGGTGGGAGACATAGAGATTTGCAAGATACATACGGATCTGAATGTTGGAGACCCTTGACTAAGCCTCTTCCACGAGCAAAACATGATCAGCACCAAGACTCCATGGGTGTTAGAATCATTACTATGTAATCAAGATTATTGACTCTAGTGCAAGTGGGAGACTGAAGGAAATATGCCCTAGAGGCAATAATAAAGTTATTATTTATTTCCTCATATCATGATAAATGTTTATTATTCATGCTAGAATTGTATTAACCGGAAACATAATACATGTGTGAATACATAGACAAACATGGTGTCACTAGTATGCCTCAACTTGACTAGCTCGTTGATCAAAGATGGTTGAGTTTCCTAACCATAGACATGAGTTGTCATTTGATTAATGGGATCTGCTACCTCTTGAGCACTGAGTTGGATTTCCCCGAAGAGGAGAGGACGATGCAACAAAGTAGCGTAAGTATTTCCCTCGGTTTTTGAGAACCAAGGTATCAATCCAGTAGGAGGCTACGCACAAGTCCCACGTACCTGCACAAAACAATAGCTCTTCACAACCAACGCGATTAGGGGTTGTCAATCCCTTCACGGTCACTTACGAGAGTGAGATCTGATAGAGATGATAAATAACATTTTTGGTATTTTTGGGTATATAGATGCAAAGTAAAAAGTAAAAGGCAAAGTAAAAACAAAGCAAGTATTAAAGTGATGGAGATTGATATGATGAGAATAGACCCGGGGGCCATAGGTTTCACTAGTGGCTTCTCTCAAGAGCATAAGTATTCTACGGTGGGTGAACAAATTACCGTTGAGCAATTGACAGAATTGAGCATAGTTATGAGTATATCTTGGTATGATCATGTATATAGGCATCACGTCCGAGACAAGTAGACCGACTCCTGCCTGCATCTACTACTATTACTCCACTCATCGACCGCTATCTAGCATGCATCTAGAGTATTAAGTTAAAAACATAGTAACGCCCTAAGCAAGATGACATGATGTAGAGGGATAAATTCATGCAATATGATAAAATCCCATCTTGTTATCCTCGATGGCAACAATACAATCGTGCCTTGCTGCCCCTCATCACACCGGAAAGGACACCGCAAGATTGAACCCAAAGCTAAGCACTTCTCCCATTGCAAGAAAGATCAATCTAGTAGGCCAAACCAAACTAATAATTCGAAGAGACTTGCAAACATAACCAATCATACATAAAAGAATTCAGAGAAGATTCAAATATTGTTCATAGATAATCTTGATCATAAACCCACAATTCATCGGTCTCAACAAACACACCACAAAAACAAGATTACATCGAATAGATCTCCACGAGAGAGGGGGAGAACATTGTATTGAGATCCAAAAAGAGAGAAGAAGCCATCTAGCTACTAGCTATGGACCCGAAGGTCTGAAGTAAACTACTCACTCTTCATCGGAGAGGCTATGGTGATGATGTAGAAGCCCTCCGTGGTGGATGCCCCCTCCGGCGGAGCTCCGGAACAGGCCCCAAGATGGGATCTCGTGGATACAGAAGTTGCAGCGATGGAATTAGGTTTTTGGCTCCTGTTCTGATCGTTTGGGGGTACGTAGGTGTATATAGGCGGAAGGAGTACATCGGTGGAGCAACAGGGGGCCCACGAGGCAGGGGGCGCGCCCCCCACCCTCGTGACCGCCTCTTTTGTTCCTTGGAGTAGGGTCCAAGTCCCTGGATCACGCTCGTGAGAAAATCACGCCCCCGAAGGTTTCATTCCGTTTGGACTCGTTTGATATTCCGCTTTCTTGAAACACTCAAATAGGCAAAAAACAGCAATTCGGGCTGGGCCTCCGGTTAATAGGTTAGTCCCAAAAATAATATAAAAGTGGAAAATAAAGCCCAATATAGTCCAAAACAGTAGGTAAAGTAGCATGGAGCAATCAAAATTATAGATACGTTGGAGACGATCGCATCCCCAAGCTTAATTCCTGCTCGTCCTCGAGTAGGTAAATGATAAAAGAGAATTTTTGATGCGGAGTGATACTTTGGCATAATTTCAATGTAAATCTTCTTAATTGTGGTATGAATATTCAGACCCGAAAGATTCAAGACAAAAGTTCATATTGACATAAAAATAATAATACTTCAAGCATACTAACTAAGCAATTATGTCTTCTCAAAATAACATGGCCAAAGAAAGTTATCCCTACAAAATCATATAGTCTGGCTATGCTCCATCTTTCCCACACAAAGTATTTAAATCATGCACAACCTCGATGACAAGCCAAGCAATTGTTTCATACTTTAACATTTTCAAAACTTTTTCAATCTTCACACAATACATGAGCGTGAGCCATGAATATAGCACTATATGTGGAATAGAATGGTGGTTGTGGAGAAGACAAAAAAGGGAATATAGTCTCACATCAACTAGGCGTATCAACGAGCTATGGAGATGCCCATCAATAGATATCAATGTGAGTGAGTAGGGATTGCCATGCAATGGATGCACTAGAGCTATAAGTATATGAAAGCTCAACAAAAGAAACTAAGTGGGTGTGCATCCAACTCGCTTGCTCACGAAGACCTAGGGCATTTGAGGAAGCCCATCATTGGAATATACAAGCCAAGTTCTATAATGAAAAATTCCCACTAGTATATGAAAATGACAAAATGAGAGACTCTCTATCATGAAGATCATGGTGCTACTTTGAAGCACAAGTGTGGTAAAAGGATAGTAGCATTGTCCCTTCTCTCTTTTTCTCGCATTCATTTTTTTATTTGGGCCTTTTCTTTTTTTTATGGCCTCTTTCTTTTTTTTCTTTTTTTTTCGTCCGGAGTCTCATCCCGACTTGTGGGGGAATCATGGTCTCCATCATCCTTTCCTCACTTGGGACAATGCTCTAATAATGATGATCATCACACTTTTATTTTTCTTACAACTCAACAATTACAACTCGATTCTTAGAACAAAGTATGACTCTATATGAATGCCTCCGGCGGTGTACCGGGATATGCAATGAATCAAGAGTGACATGTATGAAAGAATTATGAATGGTGGCTTTGCCACAAATACGATGTCAACTACATGATCATGCTAGCAATATGACAATGATGGAGCGTGTCATAATAAACGGAACGGTGGAAAGTTGCATGGCAATATATCTCGAATGGCTATGGAAATGCCATGATAGGTAGGTATGGTGGCTGTTTTGAGGAAGATATATGGTGGGTGTATGATACAGGGCGAAAAGTGCGCGGTATTAGAGAGGCTAGCAATGGTGGAAGGATGGGAAAAAGTGCGATAATCCATGGACTCAACATTAGTCATAAAGAACTCATATACTTATTGCAAAAATCTAGAAGTTATCAAAGCAAAGTATTACGCGATGCTCCTAGGGGATAGATTGGTAGGAAAATACCATCGCTCATCCCCGACCGCCACTCATAAGGAAGACAATCAATAAATAAATCATGCTCCGAGTTCATCACATAACGGTTCACCATACGTGCATGCTACGGGAATCACAAACTTCAACACAAGTATTCTTTGAATTCACAACTACTCAACTAGCATGACTCTAATATCACCATCTTCATATCTCAAAACAATTATCAAGCATCAAACTTTTCTTAGTATTCAACGCACTCAAAAGAAAGTTTCACATATCTTGAATACCTAGTATATTAATATTAAGCAAATTACCATGCTATTAACGACTCTCAAAGTAATCTAAGTGAAGCATGAGAGATCAATAGTTTCTTTAAAACAAATCCACCACCGTGCTCTGAAAGATCTAAGTGAAGCACTAGAGCAAAAATTATCACGCTCAAAAGATATAAGTGAAGCACTATGAGCAAAACTATCAAGCTCAAAAGATATAAGTGAAGCACACAGAGTATTCTATCAAATTCCAATTCATGTATGGCTCTCTCAAAAGGTGTGTACAGCAAGGATGGTTGTGGTAAACTAACAAGCAAAGACACAAATAATACAAGACGCTCCAAGCAAAACACATATCATGTGGTGAATAAAAATATAGCTCCAAGTAAATTACCGATGGAAGTAGATTTAAAGAGGGATGCCTTCCGGGCATCCCCAAGCTTTGACTTTTTGGTGACCTTGGATTATCTTGGGGGTGCCATGGGCATCCCCAAGCTTAGGCTCTTGCCACTCCTTGTTCCATAATCCATCAAATCTTTCACCAAAAACTTGAAAACTTCACAACACAAAACTTAACAGAAAATCTCGTGAGCTCCGCTAGCGAAAGAAAACAAAAGACCACTTCAAGGTACTGTAATGAACTCATTCTTTATTTATATTGGTGTTAAACCTACTGTATTCCAACTTCTCTATGGATTATAAACTATTTTACTAGCCATAGATTCATCAAAATAAGCAAACAACACACGAAAAACAGAATCTGCCAAAAACTGAACAGTCTCTAGTAATCTGTAACTAACGCAAACTTATGGAACTCCAAAAATTCAGCCAAAATAGGAAGACCTAGGAAATTTGTTTATTGATCAGCATCAATTGGAATCACTATTTTATCACGTTCTGGTGAATTTTAATAATTTTTTTCATGAACCAAAAGTTTCTGGAAATTACAGCAAGATCAAATAACTATCATCCAAGAAGTTCCTATAGGTTTAACTTGGCACAAACACTGATTAAAACATAAAACCACATCTAAACAGAAGTTAGATGGATTATTTATTCCTAAACGGAAGAAAAACCAAAAAAACTAAAAATAAAATTGGGTTGCCTCCCAACAAGCGCTATCGTTTAACGCCCCTAGCTAGGCATAAAAGTAAGAATAGATCTAGGTATTGCCATCTTTGGTAGGCAATCCATAAGTGGCTCTCATGATAGATTCATATGGTAATTTTATTTTCTTTCTAGGGAAGTGTTCCGTTCCCTTCTATAATGGAAATTGAAATCTAATATTCCCTTCCTTCATATCAATAATTGCACCAATCGTTCTAAGGAAAGGTCTACCAAGAATAATAGGGCAAGAAGGATTGCAATCTATATCAAGAACGATAAAATCTATGGGCACATAATTCCTATTTGCAACAATAAGAACATCATTAATTCTTCCCATAGGTTTCTTAATAGTGGGATCCGCAAGATGCAAGTTTAGAGAGCAATCATCAAAATCACGGAAACCTAGCAAATCACACAAAGTTTTGGGAATAGTAGAGACACTAGCACCCAAATCACACAAAGCATTGAACTCATAATCTTTAATTTTAATTTTAATAGTAGGTTTCCACTCATCATAAAGTTTTCTAGGGATAGAAACTTTCAACTCAAGTTTTTCTTCATAAGATTGCATCAAGGCATCAACGATATGTTCGGTAAAGGCTTTATTTTGACTATAAGCATGAGGAGAATTTAGCACGGATTGCAACAAGGAAATACAATCATTAAAGAGCAACTTTCATAATTAAACTCCTTGAAATCCAATATAGTGGGTTTAGCAACACCTAGAGTTTTATTTCTTTCAATCCCACTTTTATCAATTTCATCATCAAGATCTAAATACTCCGAATTTTTGGAACGCCTTCTAGGTAAAGGAAGATCATATTCAGTTTCATCAAGATTCATATTGCAAAACAAAGATTTAATAGGGGACACATCAATAACTTTTAGATCTTCATCTTGATTTTCATAGCGATTGGAAGAACACGCTTTAACAAAGGCATCTTTCGTAGCATGCATCCTAGCGGTTCTTTCCTTGCACTCATCAATGGAAATTCTCATGGCTTTGAGAGACTCATTGATATCATGCTTAGGAGGAGTAGATCTAAGCTTTAAAGAATCAACCTCAAGAGAAATTATATCAACGTTCCTAGCCAAATCATCAACTTTAAGCAATTTCTCTTCAAGCAAGGCATTAAAATTCTTTTGTGAATTCATAAACTCTTTGACACTATTCTCAAATTCAGAGGGCATCTTATTAAAATTTCCATAAGAGTTGTTGTAGGAATTTCCATAATTATTAGAAGGATTACTAGGATAAGGCCTAGGATTAAAATTCCCTCTATACGCGTTGTTACCAAAATGATTCCTACCAACAAAATTCACATCCATAGATTCATTATTATTCTCAATCAAATTAGACAAAGGCATATCATTAGGATCAGAAGAAACACTCTTAGTAGCAAATAATTTCATAAGTTCATCCATCTTTCCACTCAAAACATTAATTTCTTCTATCGCATGCACTTTTTTATTAGTAGATCTTTCAGTGTGCCATTGAGAATAATTAACCATAATATTATCTAGGAGTTTAGTAGCATCTCCTAAAGTGATTTCCACAAAAGTGCCTCCCATGCGCCAATCTAAAAGATTTCTAGAAGCAAAATTCAATCCGGCATAATTTTTTTGTATAATCATCCACAAATTCAAACCATGAGTAGGGCAATTGCGTATCATTAATTTCATTCTCTCCCAAGCTTGTGCGGCATGTTCATGATCAAGTTGCTTAAAATTCATAATGTCGTTTCTAAGAGAGATGATCTTAACGGGAGGAAAATACTTAGAGATAAAAGCATCTTTGCACTTGTTCCAAGAATCAATACTATTTTTAGGCAAAGACGAAAACCAAGCTTTAGCACGATCTCTAAGCGAAAAAGGAAATAGCTTCAATTTAACAATATCATTATCGACATATTTCTTCTTTGGCATATCACATAAATCAATGAAGCTATTCAGATGAGTAGCGGCATCTTCACTGGGAAGCCCGGCGAATTGATCTTTCATAACAAGATTCAACAAAGCAGTATTGATTTCACAAGATTCAGTATTGGCAAGAGGAGCAATCGGAGTGCTAAGGAAATCATTATTGTTGGTATTGGTATAGTCACACAATTTGGTATTATCTTGAGCCATCGCAACAAACAAGCAATACAACACACGAGCAAACAAAAGGCAAGCGAGAAAAAGGCAAACGGAAAAGAGAGGGCGAATAAAACGGAAAGGGTGAAGTGGGGGAGAGGAAAACGAGAGGCAAATGGCAACTAATGTAATGCGGGAGATGGGGATTGTGATGGGTACTTGGTATGTTGACTTTTGCGCAGACTCCCCGGCAACGGCGCCAGAAATTGTTCTTGCCACCTCTTGAGCACTGCGTTGGATTTCCCCGAAGAGGAGAGAATGATGCAGCAAAGTAGCGTAAGTATTTCCCTCAGTTTTTGAGAACCAAGGTATCAATCCAGTAGGAGGCTACGCTCGAGTCCCTTGTACCTACACAAAACAATAGCTCCTCGCAACCAACGCGATTAAGGGTTGTCAATCCCTTCATGGTCACTTACGAGAGTGAGATCTGATAGAGATGATAGATATTATTTTTGGTATTTTTGATATAGAGATGCAAAGTGATAAGTAAAAGGCAAAGTAAAAAATCAAAGCAATAATAAAGTGGTGGAGATTGATATGATGAGAATAGAACCGGGGGCCATAGATTTCACTAGTGGCTTCTCTCAAGAGCATACGACTACATCAACCGCGTTACATTAGTCATCGTACACTAGTGGATTTCGGTCTACGAGGGTACGTGGACACACTCTCCCCTCTCGTCGCTATGCATCACCATGATCTTGCGTGTCCGTAAGATTTTTTTTGAAATTACTACGTTCCCCAACAGTGGCATCCGAGCCTGGTTTTATGCGTAGATGTCATATGCACGAGTAGAACACAAGTGAGTTGTGGGCGATATAAGTCATACTGCTTACCAAAGATGTCATACTTTGGTTCGGGCGGTATTGTTGGATGAAGCGGCCGGACCGACATTACGCGTCACGCTTACGCGAGACTGGTTCTACCGACGTGCTTTTGCACACAGTGGCTGGTGGGTGTCAATTTCTCCAACTTTAGTTGAACCGAAAGTGTATACGCCGGTCCTTGCGAAGGTTAAAACAATACCAACTTGACAAACTATCGTTGTGGTTTTGATGCGTAGGTAAGAATGGTTCTTGCTCAGCCCGTAGCAGCCACGTAAAATTTGCAACAACAAAGTAGAGGACGTCTAACTTGTTTTTGCAGGGCATGTTGTGATGTGATATGGTCAAGGCATGATGCTAAATTTTATTGTATGAGATGATCATGTTTTGTAACGGAGTTATCGGCAACTGGCAGGAGCCATATGGTTGTCGCTTTATTGTACGCAATGCAATTGCTCTATGATTGCTTTACTTTATCACTAAGCGGTAGCGATAGTCGTAGAAGCAATAGTTGGCGAGAAGACAACGATGCTACGATGGAGATCAATGTGTCGCGCCAGTGACGATGGTGATCATGACGGTGCTTTGGAGATGGAGATCAAAGGCACAAGATGATGATGGCCATATCATATCACTTATATTGATTGCATGTGATGTTTACCCTTTATGCATCTTATTCTGCTTTGTTCGACGGTAGCATTATAAGATGATCTGTCACTAAATTTCAAGGTAAAAGTGTTCTCCATGAGTATGCATTGGAGATGGAGATCACAAGCACAAGATGATGATGGCCATGTCATATCACTTATATTGATTGCATGTGATGTTTATCTTTTATGCATCTTATCTTGCTTTGATTGATGGTAGCATTATAAGATGATCTCTCACTAAATTCTCAAAGTATAAGTGTTCTCCCGGTATGCACCGCTATGAAAGTTCTTTGTGCCGAGACACCACGTGATGATCGGGTGTGATAGGCTCTACGTCAAATACAACGGTGCAAAACAGTTGCACACGCGAATACTCAGTTAAACTTGACGAGCCTAGCATATAAAAGATATGGCCTCGAACACGGAGACCGAAGGTCGAAAGCGTGAATCATATAGTAGATATGATCAACATAGTGATGTTCACCATTGAAACTACTCCATCTCACGTGATGATCGGACATGGTTTAGTTGATTTGGATCACGTGATCACTTAGAGGATTAGAGGATGTCTATCTAAGTGGGAGTTCTTAAGTAATATGATTAATTGAACTTAAATTTATCATGAACTTAGTACCGATAGTATTTTGCTTGTCTATGTTGATTGTAGATAGATGGCCCGTCTTGTTGTTCCGTTGAATTTTAATGCGTTCCTTGAGAAAGCAAAGTTGAAAGATGATGGTAGCAATTACACGATCGGGTCCGTAACTTGAGGATTATCCTCATTGCTGCACAGAAGAATTACGTCCTGGAAGCACCGCTAGGTGCAAGACCTGCTGCAGGAGCAACACCAGATGTTATGAACGTCTGGCAGAGCAAAGCTGATGACTACTCGATACTTCAGTGTGCCATGCTTTACGACTTAGAAGCGGGACTTCAACGACGTTTTGAACGTCATGGAGCATATGAGATGTTCCAGGAGTTGAAGTTAATATTTCAAGCAAATGCCCGGATTGAGAGATATGAAGTCTCCAACAAGTTCTACAGCTGAAAGATGGAGGACAATAGTTCTGTCGGTGAGCGTATACTCAAAATGTCTGGGGTATAACAATCACTTGATTCAACTGGGATTAATCTTCTGGATGATAGCGTCATTGACAGAATTCTTCAATCACTGCCACCAAGCTACAAGAGCTTCGTAATGAACTATAATATGCAAGGGATGGATAAGACGATTCCTGAGCTCTTGGGAATGCTAAAGGCTGCGGAGGTAGAAATCAAGAAGGAGCATCAAGTGTTGATGGTCAACAAGACCACTAGTTTCAAGAAAAAGGGCAAAGGGAAGAAGAAGGGGAACTTCAAGAAGAACAGCAAGCAAGTTGCTGCTCAGGAGAAGAAACCCAAGTCTAGACCTAAGCCTGAGACTGAGTGCTTCTACTGCAAGCAGACTGGACACTGGAAGCGGAACTGCCCCAAGTATTTGTAGGATAAGAAGGATGGCAAGGTGAACAAAGGTATATGTGATATACATCTTATTGATGTGTATCTTACTAATGCTCGCAGTAGCACCTGTGTATTTGATACTGGTTCTGTTGCTAATATTTTCAACTCGAAACAGGGACTATGGATTAAGCAAAGATTGGCTAAGGACGAGGTGACGATGCGCGTGGGAAATGGTTCCAAAGTCGATGTGATCGCAGTCGGCACGCTACCTCTACATCTACCTTCGGGATTAATTTTAGACCTGAATAATTGTTATTTGGTGCCAGCGTTGAGCATGAACATTATATCTGGATCTTGTTTGATGCGAGACGGTTATTCATTTAAATCAGAGAATAATGGTTGTTCTATTTATACAAGTAATATCTTTTATGGTCATGCACCCTTAAAGAGTGGTCTATTTTTGTGGAATCTCGATAGTAGTGATACACATATTCATAATATTGAAGCCAAAAGATGCAGAGTTGATAATGATAGTGCAACTTATTTGTGGCACTGTCGTTTAGGTCATATCGGTGTAAAGTGCATGAAGAAACTCCATACTAATGGACTTTTGGAACCACTTGATTATTAATCACTTGGTACTTGCGAACCGTGCCTCATGGGCAAGATGACTAAAACACCGTTCTCCGGAACTATGGAACGAGCAACAGATTTGTTGGAAATCATACATACAGATGTATGTGGTCTGATGAATGTTGAGGCTCGCGGCGGGTATCGTTGTTTTCTCACCTTCATAGATGATTAAACAGATATGGGTATAACTACTTAATGAAACATAAGTCTGAAACATTTGAAAAGTTCAAAGAGTTTCAGAGTGAAGTTGAAAATCATCGTAACAAGAAAATAAATTTTCTACGATCTGATCGTGGAGGAGAATATTTGAGTTACGAGTTTGGTATTCATTTGAAACAATGCGGAATAGTTTCACAACTCATGCCACCCAGAACACCACAGCGTAATGGTGTGTCCGGACGTCGTAATCGTACTTTACTAGATATGGTGCGATCTATGATGTCTCTTACTGATTTACCGCTATCATTTTGGGGTTATGCTTTAGAGACGGCTGCATTCACGTTAAATAGGAAACCATCAAAATCCTTGAGACGACGCCTTATGAACTGTGGTTTGGCAAGAAACCAAAGTTGTCGTTTCTTAAAGTTTGGGGCTGCGATGCTTATGTGAAAAAGCTTCAACCTGATAAGCTCGAACCAAAATCAGAGAAATGTGTCTTCATAGGATACCCAAAAGAGGTTGTTGGGTACACCTTCTATCACAGATCCGAAGGCAAGACTTCTGTTGCTAAATTTGGAATTTTTCTAGAGAAGGAGTTTCTCTCGAAAGAAGTGAGTGGGAGGAAAGTAGTACTTGATGAGGTAACTATACCTGCTCCCTTATTGGAAAGTAGTTCATCACAGAAACAGGTTTCTACGACACCTACACCAATTAGTGATGAAGTTAATGATGATGATCATGAAACTTCAGATCAAGTTGTTACTGAACCTCGTAGGTCAACCAGAGTAAGATCCGCACCAGAGTGGTACGGTAATCCTGTTCTGGAGGTTATGTTACTGGACCATGACGAACCTACGAACTATGAAGAAGCGATGGCTTGAGGCCATGAAATCTGAGATGGGATCCATGTATGAGAACAAAGTGTGGACTTTGGTTGACTTGCCCAATGATCGGCAAGCCATTGAGAATAAATGGATCTTCAAGAAGAAGACTGACTCTGACAGTAATGTTACTGTCTATAAAGCTCTACTTGTTGTGAAAGGTTTTCGACAAGTTCAAGGGATTGACTACGATGAGACTTTCTCACCTGTAGCGATGCTTAAGTCTGTCCGAATCATGTTAGCAATTGCCGCATTTTATGATTATGAAATTTGGCAAATGGATGTCAAAACTGCATTCCTGAATGGATTTCTAGAAGAAGAGTTCACTATAAAAAAATACACTTTCGTGATGATACATGTTTGTCACAGTAGGTCGCGTTTTTTGTCATGCATGTACATCCATGACAAATTTATGACAGAATCAAGATAGTCATGCTCGTGCTTGTTGTAGAAGTGTTCCATGACATTACCAAAATTATCATCACGAAGTGTCCACTTCCATGACGATAAATCGCGGCGTCCTGTAAGTGCTTTTGTCAAGGGTGACCGACACGTGGCATCCACCGTAACGGAACGCCGTTAAGCTATCGGGTCGGGTTTTGGATCCGATAACCCATTAACAGCCCGACCAATGGGGATTTTCCACGGTAAAATCATTATTGGCTGGAGGAAACACGTGTCGGCTCATCGTTGGGACAGATGTCATCCACTCATTGGACGAAGGCGCCTATGATACGTCGACAGTGGCACGCCCAACCGAGGCCTATTCTGTGAAAAGGCCGCCCGCTTGACTTGGTCAAAAGGTGGTGGGCCGCCCATGTAAAGCTTGTTAACGGCCTGTTCGCATATAGCCCATTTACAGCCCGCTAACCCAAGGCCCGTTCGCCCTATCCGAATTAGGCCCAAGAGCGCCATCCGGGCCACCCAATATGATTCCAGCCCGTTTTCACTTCTGGCCCATGTATGGCCCATGACGTCTTTCGGCCCATATGAGGCCCTATGTAACTCTTGGCCTATTAACGGCCCATGGTGAAACTGGCCCGTAATGAATAGTGTATCACTTTACACCCATTAATGGCCCGTGGTGAAACTGGCCCGTAATGAACAATGTATCACTTTATACCCATTAATGGCCCGTTATTCCGTTGGGCCGTTTCCAGCCCATGTTATTTTTCGGCCTTCTCAGAGCCCATTTATTCTTGGGCTCATTTCAAAGATTCGCTTACTTATGGCCCGTTCTCGCTATTTTACGCTTGGGGCTAAATTCAGCCCGTGGTTACAGTCGGCCCGTTTGTGGTCCGTTAATACGTTGGGCCGTTTTCATAGCGTCATCAAATACGGCCTATTAACGATGGCCCGTTATGGTCGGCCCATGAACGGATGATTCCAACTCTAGCCCGTTTACGTCCATAATGCGGCCTGTTATTGGCCCATGTTTGGCCAATCGATCATATTGCCCGTATAAGGCCCATTGATGATACGTCCCGTAGAAGGCCCATTGTTTCTACCGCCCGTAGAAGGCCCACTATTTCTACGGCCCGTAGGAGGCCCAGTGTCACTATAGTAAATATTAGCCCATGGTTATTGTGGCCTAGTTTTTAAAAATAGGTTATTTCAGCCACTAGCAAAACGCGGAAAAAGAACTGCAATGACTACAAGCAAACAAATAAACAAGACAACAAGGAAATAAATAAGCAAGCAACTTACGCTAGGCTATCACGGCTATCACACATATTACATCCACTGGGCATCAAAGTTCGCCACCAGTGCAAATAAATGCGCCGACAAAAGTATATACAAAACTGAGAGCATTTCAGAAGGCACTAGGCCTGGCCAGGTCGGGCCCCCCAAACAGCTGAAGAAGCTGAGTAGACCTCAGTTGTGTCAATGATAGATGCATCAACACTAGATTTAAGGCATGATGGTGCGCACGGCAGTCCTCTGACATCTTCATTGCATCTTTGACTTCAAGTCGGAGCTGAGCTGAAGCAAGCCTTTCCGCTTTAAGTTGAGACTGAAGAAGTCGAACTAATTGAGGCAGGGACTGCACAGAGGTTGTCTCACACTTGCTGGTGAGTAGCTTCAACTCACTGTCTTCATCAAGACAAGACCTTGGGGTCATCTCGCTGTCCTCAAGATGGTTTGGCTCACTATCTTCCCTAAAGTTCTGCCTGGCGTAAGAGATACGAGTCTGGAAGAGAAACAAGGAGACACGTAACAGGTTTCACAATTATATAAGCAAATAAATGGATCTGTTCTGCACAAGGAACATGTTTTTACAACTACAATTTGAAACTGGTAGTTGTTGCAAAAATCCAATCAGATGTAAACAGCAAAGCAAACAGCAGTGGAGGAAATGAAATGATGCCTATCCAAATCTATACTAGAACAAGGTTTGAAGGCTTGAGAAGGATGAACTTACATTACATGTTAACACGGGCTGGACAAAGCCCTTCTCCATGTTGATGGAAGGATAATTCAATAAATTCCCCAAAGAAAATTCTTTATAAGCGTTGCCATTATTCTACATTTTGCAAAGAGTAAATATAGATCAAATAATATTGGAAGAAACAGAGGATAATGAAGCTCAAAAGTGCGGTGATGATACATAATCAAATAGCAATTAATTAAGTACATCGTTACAAGGCAAAAGGAGAGAGGTGCTTGACAAGAGCAATGCAGAGCCCATTATTGTTTTGAGATCGTATGATCCTTTGAGCAAGGAGATTCATCTGAAATTAGTTTTCATACAAGAGAGAAGGTAAGGCACAAGCAGCAATTTAGGAGTTCAAATTTTGAATTGATATCATAGACAGTACCCGAGGCTGGGCTCCCAGCAGTTCTAATAAGGGTTTGGCCACTGGAGTAGGGGTAAAGTGTGGTACAGTTGGGACTGTGTTTTCTGTGGCTGCTGACCTATCTGATTTAACAGGTATCACTACCTTTTCCAATACCTAGTTTGTACTCCTTGAGGACCTGCACTCACCCTCTTCCTTTTGGACATCTATTACGGAAGAACAACATTTGACTGGAAAAACATAGTGTGACGACACATGGAATAGGTACAGAAAATGGATAGGTATGGCATATACTCATATATGATGCTTAAACTAAGCAGATGGTGTAACAAAGTAGAAGTAATGCAAGAGGTCAGATGCAAAATATGTGCGACCAATACAACTTTGCAAAGTTAGAGCAAGCACCTTGATGGGTGAATAAGATAGGCCATCCTCCACCATGCCAAGTTTGTTAGCCAGTGGATCGTTCCACATTATTCCTCTCGTGCACCCATTCTCATATTCATTTTGATAATGTTCAATATCTGACATGCATGAAAACATAAAAACAAGTGAGATTTTCTTTGTAATGCAGAAGTGATTCTAATCCAATACTGCCTCCCTGTAAACCCCTTTGTGCTATCTCTGCAATTCTTTTAAAAGATGCCATGCATGCTGTAATTTGTTGTGTGCATTAATATAATGTGGCCTACTACTCAAAATATGAGAGCTCCGTATGATGACACTTCGCAGATGATAGCTTCAACATATAGTAAATAAGAACAAGTCGACCGACCGACAGATTCAAAATATACTAAGGAGAACAACTCGACCGACCAATCGACCGCAAGAGAAGAGTATCATCTTAAAGAAGAGCGTAAGAGCAAGCAGATTGAAGATATTACAAGTCTTTCAATACAATGTCGGTTAGCCACCCATGATGAACTAGAGCGTACAGAGAAATACTATTCTTTCTGGTCTCTTCATATGTGGCTCACATGCATTTCGAAACTAAAGTAGGAACATTTAGCTAACCAATTAAACATCTCTTAGTTTTACTAATATCAGCAATAATATCAGATATGAATTTGTACAACTAAGCTTGTTTAGCTCGATAGGTGGAGCAGTGCTATTACGACCACTAACCACGAGGGCTGATTGTGGTCATCATAAAATGGGGAAAACATAAGCATGATGAGTATAGTGTTGACCGTGGCGGTGGGATGGCAGATCTGAAGCGCAAACCGCAAGAAAGGGTAGTTAGCAACTGATGTTTGCTTTGAAATAACAACTAAGATTTGGTATGGACAAGAAAGTACGGTCAACAAGTGACAAAGAAATGCAATTATGTTGTCTCTCTATATGTTGCGACATGCATTTGGAAACTCAAGTGGGACCTTTAGCTAACCAATTAAATGTGTCGATTAACTAATATCAGTATCATATCACAATCATATTTGAACAACTAAGCTTTCGAATTCTAAGTGTTGTGTTGTTTAGCTTGAAGGGTGGAGTAATGCTAGTACGACAGAAAGCACCTACGCAGATCATAGTAGAGTAGATAAAAGGGGAAAACCCTAAGCATCAAGAGAAAATCAGGAAAGTGGAACTAGCTGGACCAGTGGGTGGTGCACATGCTTTTCGAAACGAATATAGGAACATTAGGTGACCAATTAAACATTCTCTATTTTAGTGATATGAGCATCATATCAGATTCGTATTTCAGCACATAAGCTTTGGGTTGAGGTCTTGAGGAGCAGCGCTAGCACGACACGAAGCACCTACGATGATGGTAGTGAATATAAAGGGGGGAAACCATAAGCTTTACGAGTATAGTGCCCGTGCCATGGCGGATCTGAAGGTGCAAACCGGACAAACCTACTTCGCAACCAATGTTTGCTTTCAACTAGCCATTACGATTTGGTACAGACAAGAAAAGTACAGTAAACAAATTACGATCTATTTTCCGGGTGAGATCAATAACTTAAGCACATATGGAAGAGTACCACCTCTCTTGCGACGCCGTGTAGGCCTATGCTGATACATTGAGGGTGATGCGGGTGCGATGGCTGTCGGCAGCGGGGAAGAAGACTTTAGACGGCAGACGGCCGGGTCGGGGGATATATCCTGTTGCCGTGGAGGAGGCGGTCGTAGGAGCGGCAACGGCAAGGTGGACAACAACGCCGATGAAGCGAGAGGAGGCGATGTAAGGATCCTGGTCCAGCACCGTGGATGAGAGACGTCCATCTCTTGCAGTGGACGACGTGGTAGGGGTAGCGGCTCCGGCAAGGTGGAGGATGGGGTGGCGGACGGAGGAGGCTGGCCGTAGTGCGGAGGTTGTCGTGCCGCCGATGGTGTATGAATGGGGAAATGGAGGGGAGGGGGATCTCTAGCTTTGGGACGTGCTTCTCTGAAATGGGGGAAAGTTACGAACTTATCCCCCATTTAAAATTTCAGACATCGCGTCGATTGGGGATAGGACGGTAATCTCGCATCTCCCAAATGTTTGCCGGTAACTATTTTGGGCGAGGAGAGGGTGTTTTGCCGCCCACGGTTGGCGCCCATGGTGTATGAACGGGGCTGATAGGTAGGGTGGTTGTGTCACGTCTGATGGAAGTTACACATCTGCCCCTATTTAAAATATTAGCCTACATTGATTTCGGACGAGGAGAGTTTGTTTTGCCGCCCACCGTGTATGAATGGGGAAATGGAGGAAGAGACACATGTCTTTCGGACGAGCTTGAATCAAATGTGTTTTGCCGCCCATGTTTGGAGCCCACCGTGTCTGAATGGGCTCAGAGGCCGTCGTGTCACGTCTGATTGAAGTTACTAGTCTACCCCTATCGACAACAGTGTAAATCCGGTCGATAAGGATGTCAAGTGTCAGGGGTAGACAGTAATTTCCATCTAGCAAACACTTGCTTCGGGCAACCCACAAATTATAGTGGGTGTTTAGCTGCTTCGTTCAAAACTTGGGAGAATTAGCATTCACGTTTGCCCTGGGACCTGGCAAACTAAATTCAAATCCAATTTGTATTCGATTACAAATATCCACAGATAATTATAT
The DNA here is from genome assembly GCA_021605205.1 of Aegilops longissima. Taxonomy (NCBI): domain Eukaryota; kingdom Viridiplantae; phylum Streptophyta; class Magnoliopsida; order Poales; family Poaceae; genus Aegilops; species Aegilops longissima. Next base: position 92,206,408 of record CM038678.1, read on the forward strand.
GTTTTGTTATTTATTTCTTCAAAACCACAACAAAGATTTATTCCACCTTTATATATGATTATGATTTAGAAATGTCGTGATCTTCGAATTCAGTACAAATCGAAATAACCTGATGAGGCTGCGGCATCGGTAAAGCAGGGCCGGTGGAGTTGAATATGGCGTCCGTGGAGCGGGTCCAAAGTCAATGTCTGAAAGGCTTCAAGTGGTAGCGTTGTCAGAAAGCTTTCGGTGAGGCGGATCTGTTGCGGCGCGACGAGGGCTTGTATGAAGGGCTAGCGAAGGGGCGGACGGGGAGTCGATGAAGGGCCTACGCTGTGGTGGACGAGGGCGCCGGTTAAGCAGATCCGTGTGGTGGACCATGATGGCTGTCAAGGAGATCCGAGCGGTGGACAAGCCGGTCAACAAGCGGCTCCGGTGAAGTGGTGAGTTGGCGCTAGGGGTTCCAAGGTGCGGAAGGTAGATCCGGCGGGGTGTGAGGTCCACCGCTGCGGCAGAGGACTAGATTCGGCGGCTTGCCGTGGTTGGGGGGTCGGGGAGGGGAAGGAGAGGGGCGCTGGGGAAGAATGTTGGGGGCAAAGAGGGGAAAACAATGGAGTTACCAAAGCAGCCCTTTTCCTTTCATGTGGCAGGGGTAAAACAGGAATATTGCAGGGCTAAACTTTCGGGCGCGTGATATTTTGATGTGAGTGGGAAGTTTGAAAGCTTTTGGCGCCTAAAATTATAAGTATTCTGCTCTCGTACGGCCGACTATGATATCATGGCCGACAATTTGTTTGTTTTGCACGCAAAAAATGTGCAAGTTTTGAAAATCAATGTCTCCAACTCGAAACTTAGATTGTCCATTCAATTCAAATATGGATCATTGAGCTACTACAAGCAAATACCATCATACGGTCCAATTCAAATGAAATTCCAAATGTATTTATCCTAAATATGATGACAAAAGAAAAAATGTGTATGTGTATGAATAAAGTGGATGATTATAAAGTTTGAACATGCCCGTATGTGTATATCTCTAGGTTTGATATATGAATTTGAAATCACGAAATCCCGCTTAAAAATGTACCTCCGCTTAAATGAATTACAAAAGCTAATGATGGAGTCGAATTCCAAAATTGCAATCTTAGGTTTGTAATTCGTTACATCAAGGTATATCACGATGTTCAAAAGTATCGTTATCTCATAGTACAAACTGTGAAACAAATTGATCAACCATGAGTGCACAATATCTCAATTACGCTAAAGTCCCTCAAATATAGACACCTCACTATTTATCCAAGTCAACCCCCCACCACACACACACACACACACACACACACACACATAGAGAAGTCGTTCTTCCCCCAAACACCAACACACGAGCACATTAACACCCCTCTCTCTTGTAAAGTCCGGATCCCAACATAGGTCTTTATTACTTTGTCTCTCGGGCATGCACACATCTCTTCCCTCACTCTCTAGGTCTCCCGCTATCTCTCTTACCCAAGCACACGCACTATGTAGAGTGTATATTTCCCATACACACAAAACGTCGCCCCCAAACGTCTATCTCCCTAGTTATGTGGTTCTCGCGCACTCACCTCACACACAACCCCCACTGCAAACAAGCACACTTTGTCTCCTTGTGCACCACTCCCCTCTTTCTATCTCTCCCACATGCGGACCCGCCCCAACTCCTTCCCTGTATACATATATGTCGTGACTCTTTGCATAGCTCCCTAATGTATAATCGTTCTCGATTTCGCACATTGTTCTCTACACCATCTATTCTAGATCTCTCATGAAGTCCCTATCACACACACACACGATGACTCGCTTCCCTTGCGTCTCCGTTCATAGGCCAATTTCGGACAACATCAACATTGTCTCCCTATCTATACGCCATTTATGGACACAAACGACCCCTCTCTCCCCCTCTCTTCCTCTCTCTCTCTCTCTCTCTCTCTCTTCATCGCTAGCTCCCTCTTTCTCTCGCTCTCACACCCCTCTCCCACACACCCACTCGATATCTCTTCCAAATAGTCTGCTCCCCCCGCCCGCACCCGTGCTATCTCGCTACTACACATGTCACACCATTCCCCCTTCCCTTGTACTAGGTTTACATCATCAGTGGTCTCTCTACTCCACATACACTCTCTCCCTCTTACACACAAATGCGTGCACAAACACACACAGACACGCACAAACACCCATTTATCTGGATCCTCATATCTCCTCATGTCCGCATGTGTATCTCACTCACTCACTCTCTAGTTATGTATATGTGTCTCCATGTTACACAACACAAAGCCCCATGTACATGTCTCTCTCTATCCTCCACACACATAGACACAAAGAATCTGTTATCATTGCCTCAGTCTCTAACATATCACACACGCACACTGTCTCTCTCTCTCTCTCTCGCAAACACGCCAACAAGGGTTTCCCGTGAATAACTTACCGCCTATTCATCAACAATGTGGGCAGAGGGCTAACACGAGATGTGAAAAGAATAAATCTACACGTGCTTAGACCACCTAGTATGACTACTAGGACTAGAGCAAGCCAAAAGCGCGCCACCGTCACCCCCTCCTTGTCGGCGACGGGAAAATCTTTGTTTTACATAGTCGAGAAGTCATTGTGCTAAGGCCCCACATGCCGAGGCGCTGAATAGAATGTAGATGCTAGTTTACGGAAGCAAGTATTGATAATACGCTTGTATCTCCATACTTATATTTCTTCTCTTATAAAAACCGAGTTGGTGATGATGGTATGTGTGCCATCTTGCAATATAGACCGTCGATCTATATCGACGGATGGAAATTAAACTAAAAGATACCCGCACCCTCTCCACATTTGCAGACAAGGCCTTCCTCGCTCATCCTTATCTCTAACAAACCTCATTGTTGAGCAATTAAGAAAGGAAGCCTCTGAACAAAATAGCCTCGTGGCCGCTGCCAAGCGTCGCTAATCCCCATGCCTCCGCCAACCACCACCAATCACCACCACACCCCACTCCTCTTCACCTTATCTCATATTTCTCGAGATATCATTAGTTTTTACACATGGGATTACTCCCGCAAGGGTTAATCACAACAAGTGTTTTATAAAAAATTGCATCTTGATGTTCCGTGCAATGCACGGATCTTGCTAGTGCTCCTACACAAGACTAAGTTGGTGATGCTGGTGTGTCTGCCATCCGTCGTTTCTGACCATTAGATCTACATCTAACGATTGTGAGGTAAGTTGTTGCCTTTTCTCACCAACATCCCACTTGTCTACCAATTTGCAGAAAAACCCATAATTAGTATCTTAAAACCAACCACATACCTCTCTGACCTCACCAAAATAGCCCAAGGAATATATTATAATTGAAACATAATATATCTCTAGTGACATATGTATATCAAAATTAGAGTGTTTTGTACCAAGTTTGTGAATAAGTATTATTCTAATTACGATTCGTTGCAACGGACATGAACATTGCTAGTATTTCCAACCATGCATTTTTCCTAGTATTCCATAGTTTCGAGTTTTCCATCAAGATATTAGTCACTCATGGTTGATATTTACTTTCAATCATGTACACATATGCACTATGTAACTAGCCTTGATTATTGGCTTCCAAAGCCTAACTTTCACTCCTACTTACAATATGTAGAGTATTTAACAAAAAACTACCACTTTGAACCAGCCCTAGGAAGAATCTATTGTACAAAAAATAGTAAAAACATACCCCAAATTTCTTAATCCACGCAAAAAACTACCTAGTACTCCTACCGATTAGGTTCGTTTAAACCCATTTATGACAGGGTTGGCCCACACGTCCGTGCTGACGAGGCAGCTTAAACCAACACATTTTGTTTGACCGCTGACACAAGGGACCCACATCCGACCTTCTATCTTGTTATTCCCTCAAATCATTATTTTTCCTGAACATTACTTCAAACAAGATCTTGATGCGTGTTCGCCGGTGGCGCCAGTGATGAGCGAGTTGGCCGCCGCTCCACCGGACGGGCTGGACGCCGCGCCGCCTCCGCACGGGTTGGCGGCTGGCCCGAGCGTGACTCACGAGCGAGCAAGCCGCCGCCTGGCCTTCGCCGAGCCTCGATGGTTGGCCTTAGCGCTGCTGCTGCTGCAAGCAAGCCGCATACTGCCGTGCCAATCTAGCTAGCAAACCTTGCGCATAAGCAGCCGGACGGAACTATATTGGCTAGCTAGCGTCATGAAGCGCCGGACGGAGCTGGCATCAGGGCTGCCGCAACATGGGCTCCGCACCGCCAGCGGTTTTGACCTCGCCTTCTGCCGACGGCGGTAGCTGCGTCCCATGGCCGAGGATGTCTAGGTGGACGGGCCGGAGGTAGGAGGTCACTCGAGGATTTTTGTTGGTAAGAGCATGTACAATGGTTGATAAGGTAGTCTTATCTTAAGTCTGCCACGTATGCAAGTGGTAGTAGTTTCTTGGCATTTTAGTGGTTTCTTGCATCATTAGAGCAATAGAGCCGAGTCAGCGGGCTATAAGAAATAAAGTATATTTCTGCTTAGTTGGAGGAAAGAGAAGAGGAGAGAGAAGGTAAGCGGGCTCTTTGTGAAGAGCCAGCTCTAGCACGTGCTCCTAGGCACTTTGTGAGAATGAGAAGTGGGCCATATAATAAAAAAGTAGTACACTCTTTTGATCTATTATTGTACATGTTGGCTATAAGATGGGCTGTAGATGACATGGCACTGGCTTATAGCCAGCAGCTGGCTATACTATTAACCATGCTCTTAGGGGTTCCTTGTAAGGAACAATGTGCGTACTACTAGCGACAAAAGGCGATTCTTGGTTGCGTTGTACTCCAACAAGTACTACTAGTGGTCGCAGTGTATACCTCGTTTTGTGGGTTCGATCCCGACCGAACGCACGACAACTTTTTTTTAAATAGTACTACTACACTTCGCTGCGAGCCAATATTTTACACGGGTAGTTTGAGTTTTGAAGTCAAATGACGTGCGGCCCCACAATCTGGGTGCATCGGACAACCTAGCCACGTGAACGGGTTTTCCTTCCCAAGATCCCGTGGCTCGCGTGCTCGCCCTAGCCGCACCTCGCTTGCAGCTTCCAGCTAGTAGCATATTTAAACTAGCGCCCCAATTAAGCCCGAGGAGCCGGAAATGCTCAAGGGGCATTGGGAACTGTGCAATATGGCTCTGTACGTAAAATGCTCTACTACTACTCTGTAGCTTGTGGCGTTGCACGCATGGACTTCACTCCATTATCAGCTCTACTATAAAAGAAATTCCTCTTGACGTGTATTTTTGAAATGGAGGCAAAAGCTTTGCTTCATCTCATTCATAAAGAAGGAACTACTAACAAAGTTCGACAAGATCCATTACACCTCCACAAATGGAAGCGAAAAGCCTAGTCTCGTTGTATCAAATAACTCAAATGTTCTCTTCTCAAAGAATCACTGGCCGATAAACAGGCTGCTAGTGTGTGCGTGAGAGGAGCGGCTGAGTAGGCCAGCTACGTGAGAGGAGCTGCTGAATAGAGCATCGATAGTACACACTAGGCCACTACGCAGGTGTACTTCCCCTGCATTGATAGTACAACGATGGTTCTAGAGAACAATAGTACCCTCCACTTCCAACTGTAGCTCCTTGGCCCTGAGATTCAAGAGTTCAAAACTGGTGCACTATACTAGACTAGACTAGAAGTACAGTACGTCGCACTACTAGTTGAGAAAAGTAGTACTAGTACTACTACAGTACGAGTACGTACTCCTCCGTCACATAATGTAAGACGTTTTTTGACACTAGTTGGCGTGTACAAAAAATGGCAAAAACATACCCAAAATTTCTTAATCCACGCCAAAAACTACTAGCTAGTGCCATAAATTTCTTATTAGTGCTATTATTTACAGTATAATGCAATCCCATAACGTTCCATAATGCTAGTACTAATAGTAAATAATAGCCTCACCCTTTCGTTGAGGAACGATCTACAGTTGAAGGGACGAGGCCTCATGTTACTATTCTCTTATCTCCTCCTCGCCAGCCTCCCCCTCAAGAGAAGGCAGTTCGTCATCGCTCCCATGGATTCGCCAGCGGTTCTCCTCCTCGTCGGGCTGGGAGACCTTGGATGATGATCCTCCGAGAAATCGCACGCCGCTCCGACGTCCTCACCGCAGTAAGACTCGGTGCTTCCTGCACCAACTTTTTCAAGACGCTGCTTAAACAGGCTTGGAAAAGGCCATGCTTGTTGGTCTTCCATGCGTCCTCGAGGAGAAGGTTCTTCTATGGGACAATTCTTCAAAAGTCCACCGCCTCGGCCATGGTTGCACGTTGACTCCGCTTAGAGTTGACGACGCTGAGAGGTAGTCGGATTTTGTCCGATGAGCAGGTCAAGAATGGAGTTTGATCATGTAGTACTTAGTTATTCCATTTCCATCCCGTAATTTCTCCGCTGCCCACCGCCTTATATATAGGTTCGGGTCGGTGCCAACGAAGATTGGCTTGCATACCTCCGCCGGATACCACCATGATTTTGCACAACATCCACAAAGAAGGCGGCTGCTCCGTGAGACCCTTCTCCACCATTGGGATCGGCCTTCCGGACCGGCTGGGCAAGAATACGATGATGATGCCTACATGAGATTGAAGAAGATAACAATTGCGGACCCGCCGACAAAGCGACGCTGGCTACGACGATTACTATCTCATCGCGGTGTTCGAGATAAGGATTGCCATCAATGCAGGAGGCAAGAACGGCAGAGGTCGGCGATGTTGGCGGCGGCAGATTTGTACCCTACATCGCTCAAGACGCCGTGGCGCCATCTAGGCCGCATCTTCGCGGTGACAAGCCAGGGGACTTGTTTCATCTGGTTGACATCCTACGGTGCGGGAGATTACAAACGGAATGCACAAACCATCATTTGCATCCCTAACGGTAATCCATTATTTTGCAGGGACCAGTCACCCCCTGATCAAAATAAGATTGCCGATCTTGGATGTGCATTTGCATCCGTGATTCGGTCTAACCTGGAACCTTAGCTGACTTTGGCATATTGGGATCAACTATCTTAGCAGTCGTTATCCATGGTACCACTGATGTGCAACATGGTCACACAATCTACCACGATCGGACCGTCACCATCTACCCAGGTATTCCATTTTTAACCCTCTCGGCTTCTCTTTCATTGTTGTACTAGTAGTATACTTTGTAGTACTAGTAGGAGTACTTTTTACCTTGATGACGCCAGATAGCTAGCTAGGCCCTTGAAGACTTGAACCCACTAGCTGCCACCATTTTTGTTTTTCCATGTCTTACTATCTCATCCATGTAGCCAAGAGTGGCTATATATAATAAGCGGTTATTTTACTTCCTCTATACCGAGTAGTACTATTTGCTGTACAAGACATCGACCGCCATATTTGAGCACAACATTATTATGCATGGACCTTGACTATGTACGCCACCATGTGTCTAGATCTGGGATGCCGCGTGTACCGATGAACGGCGCCGAAGTTCGACCCCGTGATGCTACGTGGGTGCCGAGGAACACTCTTGGAGAGTACTCGCTTTTCATCGGGGACAGCTACCCCATAGTGAAGCGGATGCCACCTTCCGTGCACGACACGGAAGGCCTGCCGTTCATGAAGCATGGTTGTGTCTTCAGTGCGCACCGCTGGATGAACGACATGCTGGGACACGCTATCCCTGATTTATGCCGCTTCAGCTTGGATGAGTCTCCATCGTGTGGAGCCGGACTAGAAAGCTGCGATAATGATTCCGCTGCCCACCACTATGGATCATGCCATCCATGAAGAACACCTGGACTGGAACACGGAGGAGGACATGTAGCCCATCTATAACGTGTAAGTGGAGTACGGTAATTGTGAACGGTAGCGCTGTGAATATATGTAGACTAGTCGTGCACAAATTTATCACATGAATTGGAGATGAACTTGTGTGGCATACTGGCATTTGTCCTTTAGAATTTATTAGTAGTAAATGTGTTATGTGTACGTGCAACTTGTGTGGTTGTTGCACGGGCTCCAACATGCTCTTTGAGAAAAAAAGGTGGCACAACTTTGGATATACGTGACGTGGCGGCATCATACAGTAGCATCGTTCGCTATAGTTTTACTAGTACACTCCTACTAGGACGACAACTCCTATAAAACCTTGCGCTTCGCTCTTTGCCTCTTCGGGAGGTTCAACAGTTCGTACTCGTGTGAACCTTGCACTTGGCTCTTCGCCTCTTCGGAAGGTCCAACAATGATGATACTACAGTACAATATGCTTCTGGCAATCTGACACCGATTGAATTGCTGCACGTCCACCGCGAGGGCGAGGGCGAGGGCGAGGGAGAGGGAGAGGGAGAGGGAGAGGGAGAGGGCGATGTAGTCAAAACCCTCTCCTCGTCCTACGAACCACCGCACGCGTGGGCGAGGGAGAGGCGTAGTAAGCAAGCTTCTCCTCGTTCGGTGAGTTGACGGGACACATCAAAGCAGTACTAGTACTAGTAGTAGTAGTCCATACTGCATCCTTTCCGATTAATATGGCTTAATTTGAAATGAGAAAAATACACTGGCGGTCAAGGTATGTAACAATACGCTCTTTACGGTCACTATATATAGTTTTGCGGCGATTATACGATCACTAGCTCATCATAGAGAACCGTATTGCACCCTACTGACCGGCCACATAGTCGACGTGGCACTTTGTTGACTGGTTAAATTGTCACCTGGTTTCGGGTCCCACCCGCCAAGTAGCGAGCAAAGAAATCAGTTAAACAAAACTTTACGCAGGCGCGACACGAGTCCAACCCTTGCGCGAACCGCCTGGCTGTGTATGTGAGTGCATGCACGTGTCCTCCCTCGGTCTTCCAACAAAGAGTGTACATCGGCTATAAAACAAAGAGTGTAGTACATGATGTACATCTACACTTCCAATGCATTTAGCCTTTAATCTAAATCGATATTGATTGACTAATGCACCAACTTGTGCTGTAGGTATAGGCTACATGTATATCCTTAATTACAGCATGCAACGGTCTTCATTTAATCTTCTTATCTCAATGGCCGCATGCACACATAAGTCTGCTACTTTTGGGCGTTAATTATGCCCTGGTCAATGTGTAAATCTCTAAATGTACAGTCTTTCACGGACGTAGGGAGTAGGTTGAGCACTTGAGCGTGAGCGTGTGTGTTGCGTCATGTGCTGTGTGCCGCATGGGTGCGTGAGTGTTGCGTGCGTCCATGTGTACGTGTGAGTGTTGCATGTTGCATGCATGCATGCATGCATGGGGCTTACTCCCTCCCATTGACATGTTCATATTTCAAGCTTCCTCTGTTCCCTCCATATGGTGATACTCCCTCTGTTCCCAAATAGTACGGAGTAAAAGCCTCCCTCCGTTCCCAAATACGGAGTATTTGTCTTCCTACAGATTTCAACAAGTGACTAGGTACGGAGCAAAATGAGTAAAGTGAGCGTAGAGGCATAGGGATACTGTAGAAAGGAAGTCCTCGCGATCCATTATTCCCCATCTCGGACAGAGAGAACTATTCAACTAGTCTTCGCAGTGAAGTGACAATACACGCTGCAGCAGATGGGACACGTAATTAATAAGCTGAACCAGCGTGTTGGTGTTACTAAATCAGCCTTACCCAAGATCGCCATCATGTTTGCCAATAGAGCACGCTCAAAAATACGCCTCGCACCTCTGTCCTCCATTAACTGACATATGGGCCCTGTTGTGGTAGACCCACATGTCATCGGTGTAACTATTTACACTCCGAAGGACGGTATATCCTGGTAGTAGTACTAGTTGAATTGAGATTGAATGCACTTTCTTCCCGCCTTCCACTCTTCTTCCTCCTCTCTTCTTCTTCCTCCTCTCTTCCCCATCATCGGCCGCACACCATTTACCCCGCCACCGCCGCCGCGCCGCGCGCCATCTTCCTTGGTAGCTCGCGCGTACCATATCCCCCGCTCACTGCTCAGCCATACGAGGAGAAGCTTCTTCGCTCGCCCGCCCGAATCCACTTCCCCGCTGGTTCGCAGGCACCAAAAACCCCAATGGCAGAACCGACCATCCATCCCCGATGTTCTCTTGGAGCAGATCTGTATTCGTATGGACCTACTCAGCACCGTCCGTCTGGCCGCATGCTCGGTGTCTTTGTACCGCCTACTCGCTCGCAACCGCCGACTCTTTTCAAGACACCCTGCTTGTCGATGCCCGATCCTCGCAGGTGGCCCAGACACCGACTTGACGATCCTACGGAGGTTGCCGTGGTGCCCTCGACATGCTACCACTACCCGCCCACCTGTCCTTCATGCGCGCCACCATCGGGCGGGCATGAAGGCCAACTCGATCGCCCTCATCCACCACACCGTAGTCCGTGGCGTCTCGTGGATATCGACACCCAGCGAGAGATCACCCTTCCATCGCTGGATACCGCCGCCATCGAGCCTCGCGGCCCGCCGGACACTCCTGCCTACTACGCACGAGACGCGTCAAGCTTTTGGCTCGACCTCTCGCTTGCGTAAAGTTGTAATCTGCGGTGCCCACACCATCGAAGACTACATGGATTACAAGCTCATTGCCTTGTTCAACATGGGATTAGTCTATCTGGAATCCGGTCGCCATACATGGTTATGGCTCATTATCAATCCTGTTGAGGCAACATTTCTGTCTGATGCTATAGTGCATGATGGCATCGTTTACGCGGTCGACGCAGAGATTGGCTGCCTATACTGGTGGAATCTATCGTCGTGTAATTGTTCTATCTCATCTCATCTTTACCTTATGAATACGACTGCATGTTCATTTGTTACAAATTTAGAATGCATAGCATGTCTATCACCACATCATTGCTATATGTTCCTCTCATTTCCTAGATTTTTATGACCACACATGTTATTGTTAGAGTTGATATGAGAACAATTGGCATCTAATGATTGTTAGAATACATATTATGAGCATAACATCATGATTGCTATAGTTACTCTCGTTTACAAGATTTTTATAACAACGCATGTTATTGCTTAGAGTTGATATGAGAACAGTAATAGTAAGTGCTATGGTAGAATATGAGTAGGCGCTGTCATAGCTGTTTTCCTCTCATTATTACATGATGTTTGAACCATGACATATTGCTAGAATATGAAAGCCATTTGGCTTATTTTTTTTTAACTTGGGGTATGATTATGACCATGGCATTGCAATTCTCTGTCTATGATATGTGTCACTGTTATAATAATCTTAATTCCACACATACTCTGAACATGATTGTTTATTTTTGTCCTTTGGTCTCCAATTTGAATTGTTGCAGCAGACGCCGTGCGCTGGCCTTCATGATTCCAGGACCTGAATCATACCACCGATGGGTGGTGGTTTATCGCTCGCTCACCGACGGCGGTCATTTGATGCTCATTTGCACGCACTAAATTGACCAAACCATTACATCAAACCACGTGCAAGACAATGCATGGGGTGTTCGTGACATTGATGGCTATGGCTGCTTCGTGTTCGAGAAAGATCCCAGCTTCGTTGGGCCAGGCATATTCAACTGGAGGCGGGTTTACGGCCTCGGCAACCACTCCTTGTTCCTCGGGCTCTATTATCCGATCATCCAACCAATCATCGATCATATCACCGGCGATGATTACTCGTGCTATGCAACTTCCATTCGCGAGGGGGGGCTGTGTTTACACATCATACCATGGGTTTCATGAATCACCATATCCAGATATTCGTCGACACGCTTGTTGCCGATAATCTTCAAGCAGTGTGAAAGGCATCAAGCTTCCATGGGATGGATGGCTTTTGCAAACCCGACATGCGGCGATGTGGTTCATGCCAACAGCAAATATGCACAACTTGATTCGTGTTGATATCTAGATCGAGCCATGTATTCTGCCATCGTAGTACGACCCTCTTTTGTTGGATATTATGTATTGTTGTTAGTTTGAAGCACTCCTCTGGTTTGAAGGATAGGTACCTTCCTCGGGATCAAGTGCATCCTAACTCACCGCATAGGATGTACCGATAATGATGATGGAGATGCTGTGCGTAAGCCATATATATATATACATCTGGCTATTCTCATTACGTGTAATGTAATATTATTCTGTTACCCTACTTGAACTGATGAATTCAAGCGGTTGAACTGATGAAATTCGAGTGGTTGAACTGATGCTTTCTGTTGCTGTTAAAAATCGTCTTCTTTAGTTCAAGTTTTTTTGCAATTTTTTTGTTGAAATGGGGCGTGTAATATATCGTTGGAAAGCTCTTGACATCCACATTACAATCTTATAATTTTTTTTGCAAAAAGAAATATGATTTAAGAGTATTTTTGAAAAAACCATTTTTTTCAAAACCGAAAACGTGAATTGTATTTTCGACTTAATTTTCAAACGGTTTGTCGGAATTGAGCAACTGAGATGGCGTTGGAAAGCTTGTGAAAATCCGCATCTTCCATATATCTACTATTTTTTCAAATTCTATATGATTTAAAAGTAATTTGAAAAATGGTGAAATTCTGGGCGAAATGTTTTTTCACTAGTTTTTGCAAACAGTTTGTCGGATTGACGCAAATTGTCGTGGAATTGTCACGGCAGATGTCCTCTTGCAAGGACTTAATCGTGGAGCCATCGCAACTAGGAATCTTAAAGGGGTTAATCGGGAGAAAGGACATGAGAGGGTTTATACTAGTTCGGCTCCTTATGGTGAAGGTAAGCCTACGTCTAGTTGGGTTGGTATTGCTTGAGGTTTCGATGACCAGGGAGCGAGATACGCTATGCCCGGTTCTCGAAAGGTTGTTTCTTGTCCTAAGCCGCCGTCGGGTCGTCCCCTTATATACACGGGTTGACGCCCTGTGGCTTACAGAGTCCCGGCCGGCTCATAAACAGTGTCCGGCTCGGTGACTAGTCAAGTCTACCTTATGATACAAGTCATGCCATTATGGCGGTTTATTACAACGGGCCTTAAGTCGCCTGTGGGCCTTAGGCCCCTTGTTGAGATGCCATCTTCATGCTTGGACTTGGGCTTCTGTCTGGTAACTATTTACGTAACCCGACCCCTCCTGGGCGGCTTACACAAATAGTTATATCCCCAACATTAGGCCCCAGATTGATTTGAACCTGCTCATGTCAATCTTAAAATAACTTAAAACATAAATCTTCAGTCTTCGGACATCGCAAAAAGACTTTCTTTAACCCGGCGTGATGTCACTCTTTGGATCCGTGTTAACCCGTCATGACGTCATCTTTCCTTTTATCCCGCCGAATCGGCCCAACGGATCTCTGTCTTTATTGCCCGTTCCGAGAATCGAGGCGTCGGGGCCGCTGGATAATAATTCTTATCTCCTCATTTCCCGCGCCGTCTCAGTTATGCTCTCCTATAAATAGGCACGACCAGGGTTTCATTTCCCCCCTTCCGCGTCTCCTTCCTCTCGCCTCCTCTCGAGCTCCGCCATTGCCGCCAAGCTTCTCGTCTTCTCCGACCCAGCCAAGATCAACTCGAATCGGTCCAAACACGCCGCGAACCTCCGCAGCTTCTCTAGACCAGTAAGTCCCTTTCCTTTCTGTCTTAGATCTGACGAGTTCGCCGGTGTTCATCCCTGCCCGCCATTTAACCCTTGATAGATCTCACCCCCAACGCCCTTTTCTGATCGTTAGATGGTATAGAACTGCTGCGGTACTTGTTTCACTCCCATTTTATATGCAAACAGATCCCTTTTCCTTTGTTCAGAAGCTTCTTTCGAGTGTATGAACTTCTCTGCACTTGTTTTAGGTCTAGAAATTTTTCTTTTCTGAACGACCATTTGATCCAAAATACTAGTTGTAACTTATGAAATCTGTTTTTATCACCCGGAACACTTGTTATGTTAAATGCCTTCAACATAACTGTCCAAATATCCGGTTTAAACACATCCCACTTGATCTGTAAACCTTGGCACCTTCTCAGGTCTTTAAAACTTTTTAAACTGTTGCTAACACTTGTGGCGGCTTAAATAATGCTGCCCAATTATCCTTATGTCATTAGGCCCCTTTTAAGCCGCTACCATTCAGCAATTTGAATATTTTCTTCCGGGTTAAAATTTAAGCCGGAACTTCTTTTTTTGCAATAGGCCAATCTGTTGTCATGGCGCCTAAGTCGATCAAAGCTCCTCAGAACTCGCAATCGGGTCCCATCCATCGTCACCAAAAGCAAACTGGCTGAATTTGTGAAATCTGGTCATTTGCCAAAGAAGGAAGTCATGTCTTATCGTGTCCCTGACCCATCTGAAGAGAAGCCTCAACCCAAAGAAGGGGAAGTAATAGTTTTCACGGATCACATGAGCCAGGGATTTGCCCCTCCCGGCTCAAAGTTCTTTAGAGAAGTTTTAAATTTCTTTGACCTTAGGCCTCAAGACATTGGACCCAATTCCGTGTCCAATCTTTGCAATTTCCAAGTTTTCTGTGAGGTGTACCTGGGAGAGGAACCAAGCCTGCTCTTATTCAGAGAACTGTTCTACTTGAACCGGCAGAATGAGCGCGCCAATGGGCCGAGTCTTGAACTTGGCGGTATCTCAATCCAAATGACGGAGAGACTGCTCGCTTTCTTACGCCGAGCTGCCGAGTCACCCCAAATGTTGGAACCAGTCATGGTTCTATTGTCGATACTTCCTCACCGATGAGCCGCCTCGCCGCTTTGGCGCCCCGCGACTTGAATCCAACCACCCATCGGGCGGATAAACCGATCATTGTTGAACGCTCACCGCCAACCCCACCATCAAGAAGATTAAAGCCCTTCTAGGAAATGGTTTGAACGGCATTGACTTGGTCCGGTCTGGGTCACTTACGATACTCCCATTAAGCCGCCGCTCGCTTAATGTGCACTTATACAGGCGAACAGAGCGACCCAATGCGCCATAGTTCTGATGGCTTACTAGATGACGTAGCCGATGCTACAACCCAGTCACTGCTGAAGGAGGGTACTGTTATCGACAATACCTTCGGGCTACTTCCTTCTCGCAAGAATAACCCGCCCCTGCAGAAGTTACCAATCTTAATAAGTACTTTTAATATGTTTTACCTCCTTGTACTTATAATTCCTTATCTTTCCCACAGTGCCGTTGATGATTTCGAAAGTCAAATATGACCACGAGGCTGCCCAACAAGCCGAGCTGCCAAGAAGAAAGAAAGGAAAACGCCAAGACAGGATTTCAAAGAAGAAGAAACCCAAAGCCTCTGAATTACTCAAATTGGATGACTCTTCTTCGATGAGGAAGAGGTAATCTCTTATTCTCTTTAACTCCTTTGTTACTGTTTTATTGATATTTCGCCTTTCAGAAGACACCGAAACAGCCAAGCTCATAGTGAAGAGGTAACTATAATTTCCTCCGACTCGAGCCTTTGCCAAAGCACAAAACCCAAGCGGGTGACCCGAAAGTAAGATTTTCACATCCCTTAGCTTATCAAGATCCTCAATTTCTTTTGAAGCAACAACAGCTTGAGAACCGGAGGCAAACCCGGACAAGCAAGGATGTAGAGCTTTCTTCCGGCTTACCTGACGGAAGCAGGAAGCGTCGAACTGAGGTCATCTCCGCTTTGCATTCTGTTTATCCTTTGGCGGGTTTAATTTGTCAGCCTCTCAATTCATCTGACTCCAATTATCAGGATACCTCTCCTTCTTCTGGCGAGTCTATGCAATCCAACATGCCAGCTTTCAAGACTGCCCCTGGGTAACATACCTTTGTTATCCTCATGCTTTGCTTTACTCATATTTTGTACTCATACCTTTATTTTATTCACGAAGCAGCGGTGAGCCCAATAAGAGGGCAAAGAAGAATAAGCCAATTGAGGATCCGTAGCGCGACGGAACCGAACCCGAACCACCGCCTCGAGGCTTCTACTCATCAACCTCCTTCCGAGCCGCCCATGAAATTCGACACCATCTTCCAACCCGCTTCAATAAAGCACTCTTGATAACTCCGATAAACCGAAATTTCTAGCCCGGTCCGGACGGCTGAACCGAAGTTGAATACTTGAAAAGCCAAGATGTTGAGCCAGTATGCCTCTCGTTTTGCCAGTGCACCGCTAAGGAAGAACTTGTCAAAAGCCGGAAGACCAAACACGAAATCGCTGATTATGCCCACTTAAGCATTGGCGATATCGTCTCAGGCTATCTGAATCAAGTGCATAACAGCCGTGACCTGGAAATTGACATGGTGAAACAGATACAGCATAAATCCGAGGTATAACTTATATCATTTCTCCTGAATCTTAGTTACTGTACCAGCCCCCAAGTCTACTGCTTATATGTAAATATGCCGTAGACTTAGATACCGGCTTACTGTTAGCTCATCCGGTTCATAAGAATGCATTTTGAACCCGGCTGTAATGTAGCAACTTTTTAAAGAAGCGATACACATTAGCCCCCAAGTGTCAAGCATCTTTACTTGTAAAGTACTTGAGACTTTAATATGCATAATCTGACATTATAAAGTAAAATTATCTTCAGCATACATTAGCCCCCAAGTGTCAAGGGTCTTTACTTGTAAAGTGCTTGAGACTTTAATAACACCTGACCATAACCTTACCATAACCCGGCGTGTTGTAGGTCTCCACCACCAATTCAATTGCAGATTGCTGATCTCAAGACCGATCATGCCCAAGAGCTTGAGACTCAAAAAGCCGACTCCAAATTCGCCTACAGCATCTCTGAGCAAGATAAGTTGAAGAAGGATTTTGACGCGGAGAAGCAGACCTGGGCGGATGAAAAAACTTCACTTGTGACCCGGGCCGAGACAGCAGAAGCAGCTCTTGCTGTAGCATCTGCCGAATTGTCCGGCTTAAAAAACCAGATATCCCAAATGGTCTCAGCAATTTTTGGTAAGTGACTATGTGTAACCTTTGATCATCACCATGATTTATTTGATAACTGTTTCAGATATGATCTCCGGCTTAATCTTATATGCATAAACGCAGGTCCCAGGAGTACCAACCTGAAGCAGAATATGCTGATCAAGCTTAAGGCGGTGTACACTCTAGTGGAACAGCTGACACCGGGTCACAACGATGCTTTGGCCGCTGTGGCTTTATCAAATGATACTCCTTATCTCCTGCAGGATGTACTCAAGCTGCTTGCCGTGTTACCTCAACGGATTCAGGAGTTAAGGCGAGCATCCGTAGAGCCGGGCCATAGCCGCTTTAAGCCGTGCCAAAGCATTGGCTCCAGAGCTAGACTTAAGCGATGTTGCTCTTGGATACCCCAGCTTAAAGGAGGACGGCTCAGATTCACCAATCGACTTCACCACCGTGAGAGTCGTGCGTCCTGTGGCCACCATCATCGGCAACAATTGATCTTACAAAGTACCACCGGTTATGACAACGAGAACCGGAGGATTCCAACTCCGCATTATGATGATGTCACCGATCCCTCCAACTCGTAAGCATACCTTTGCTCCTGAAGTTGACCCGCCAGTTTAATAGATGATGAAGCTGAATTTGAAGCCTTAAGCGGCATTGATCGGACCTCGTCAACCTTCCAGACAAAGCAGCATTTAAGAGGCGGAGAAGGATAACCCGAGTCGCCAAGTCCACCAAAGGAGTAATCCGCCGCACTTAAGTCTTTTAAAGAAAACAATATTTCATTATTCAGACTCGTGGAGTCTTGTAGTAAAAAACTTAACTCTGCATGCCTTGGCGCATGTTTTGTGGTGCTTAACAATGTCTCAAGCCGCCAAAGAATGTGTACCGCCGCTTGCTTGAATCATCCAAAAGCTTTCTGCTTTACCCTATGTATAAAACAAAAACTTCCTTTGGCATCTCACCACATCTGGGGGCATGTAAGATAACGTTAATCCGGAGTAGGAACCAAAACATCATAATTATCAACAGGTTTAAGGCATACCTTACCGGCTTACTTGATCCCAAAAAGCAGACAATTATACTTAACTTCTGAAAATTGGCACATATAATGTTTACCTGCCCTTAGTATTATTTACTCTTATAGAATAAAGTAAACCTGATTTTCAAAGGCCTCGATTCAATACGATCAAGAGAACTGCTCCAGGGGTTAAGCTAAGATTCGATCGATCGTAGCCCCAATGGCTTTGGCGATGCCGATCAAATGGGTATCGACAGCTATGTTCTCTTTGGTTCAATACGACCTATGTTTGAACAGAAGCCCCAAGTGACCATGAGAGTTGTTTAATGACGCTGATTCGAATACGATCCACGTCAGACCCAAAGAGGTTAAGCTATGATTCAAATATGATCAAGAAGCCCCCAAGTGGGTTTGGCAGTGTGCCAATCAATTGGGTATCGACAGCTATGTTCTCTTTGGTTCGAATACGACCTATGTTTGAACAGGAAGCCCCCAAATGACCATGGCTTGAACCAAATATGATCATAAGCCGGACCAAAGGGAAAATCGGATTCAGATATGATCCGCTCCCTGTTAGTCGTTTCCATCACCTGGTAAAGAAGACACATAAACCTTGTAGGATGGAAAAGAAAAAAGGTCCTGCTTTATTGCTTTATATAATATATACATTGCTAAAAAGGAAAAGATAAATATACTCTGAAAGCCAGCGGTTTAAGTATAGTAGGGCCGGAGATGCGCTATGTTCCACGGCCGGCGGGTCTCCTCCTCCGACTTACGTGAGTCTTTGTGCTCTCGAATATCGATGAGGTAATATGACCCGTTGTTGAGATTCTTGCTGACCACGAAAGGTCCTTCCCAAGGAGGGGATAGCTTGTGCATATCAGTTTGATCCTGGATGAGCCGGAGCACTAAATCACCTTCCTGGAAAGTTCTGCTTCTAACCCGGCGGCTGTGATAACGGCGCAGGTCTTGCTGGTAAATCACCGAGCGGGCTATAGCCAAGTCTCTCTCTTCATCCAACAAGTCAAGTGCATCCTGACGAGCTTTTTCGTTATCAGCCTCAACGTAAGCCGCCACCTGGGGTGAATCATGCCGGATGTCACTTGGCAGAACCGCCTCTGCACCGTACACCATGAAGAAAGGTGTATAACCAGTAGACATGTTAGGTGTTGTGTTGATGCTCCATAGCACAGAAGGTAATTCCTCCACCCAACAACCCGGAGTTCGCTGTAAAGGAACTAAGAGCCGGGGTTTGATACCTTTCAAGATCTCTTGATTAGCTCTTTCTGCCTGACCATTAGACTGGGGTGAGCAACAACCGAAACATCAAGCCGGATGTGCTCTTGTTGACAGAACTCTTCCATGGCACCCTTGGAGAGATTAGTGCCATTATCAGTTATAATACTGTGTGGAAAACCGAAACGAAAGATCACCTTTTTGATGAACTGAACCGCCGTGGCTGCATCACACTTATCGACCGCTCGCTTCAACCCACTTGGTGAATTTATCCACCGCCACCAACAGTGTGTCTTCTTATCTTTAGACCTTTTGAAAGGTCCAACCATATCAAGCCCCGCACCGCAAACGCCAACTAATTGGAATCATCTCAATTCTTGAGACGGCACATGAGCTCGTCTTGAGAATTTTTGACATCCGTCACATTTGCTGACCAGATCCTCCGCATCAGCATGAACCGTCAGCCAATAAAAACCGTGACGAAATGCCTTGGCCACCAGTGACTTTGAACCGGCATGATGACCGCAATCACCTTCATGAATCTCACGAAGTATCTCCTGACCCTCCATAGGTGATACACAACGTTGAAACGCCCCAGTAACGCTGCGGTGATGCAACTCGCCATGAACAATTGTCATGGATTTGGACCGCCTGACGATTTGTCTTGCCAAGGTCTCGTCCTCAGGCAATTCTCCCCGGGTCATGTAGGCTAAGTATGGGACCGTCCAGTCCGGGATAGCATGGAGAGCCGCCACCAGCTGCGCCTCCGGGTCTGGTACTGCCAGCTCTTCCTCTGTAGGTACTCTGACAGAAGGGTTATGCAAAATTTCAAGAAAAGTATTAGGCGGCACCGGCTTACGCTGAAACCCCAGCCGGCTTAAAGCATCAGCTACCTCATTCTTCCTTCGATCAATGTGCTCTACTTGATAACCTTTGAAGTACCCAGCCACCGCATCAACCTCACGACGATAAGCCGCCATGAGGGGATCCATAGAATCCCATGTGCCTGACACCTGTTGAACGACGAGGTCTGAATCGCCCAAGCATCTTACCCGGCTCAAATTCATCTCTTTGGCCATCCGGAGGCCATGGAGTAAAGCCTCATATTCAGCTGCATTGTTAGTACAGGGAAACATAAGCCGGAGCACATAACAAAATTTGTCACCTCGGGGGGAAGTTAAAACAACCCCAGCCCCCGAGCCCTCCAACTGCTTGGACCCATCGAAATGAATAGTCCAATACGTGTTATCCGGCTTCTCCTCTGGTGCCTGCAACTCCGTCCAATCATTAATAAAGTCTACTAGGGCTTGAGACTTGATAGCTGTGTGCGGCATATACTTCAAACCGCGAGGCCCAAGCTCGATGGCCCACTTGGCAACTCGTCCTGTGGCTTCCCTGTTCTGGATGATGTCTCCCAAGGGGGCTGAACTTACCACAGTTATAGGATGACCAGGAAGTACTGCTTTAGCTTCCGGCTCGCCATGAACACCCCATAAACCAGTTTCTGCCAATGCGGATACCTTTGCTTGGATTCTATGAGCACCTCACTGATGTAATAAACCGGCCGCTGAACCGGATGCTCCTTGCCAGACTCCTTACGCTCCACCACAATGGCCACACTAACAACACGTGAGTTAGCCGCAACATACAATAGCAATGGCTCTTTGTCAATCGGAGCTGCGAGAACCGGCGGCTCAGCCAACTGTCTCTTTAAATCTTCAAAGGCAGCATCAGCAGCCTCACTTCAGACAAATGTGTCTGTTTTCTTCATCATCTGATACAGCGGTAGAGCCTTCTTCCCCAGCCGGCTTATGAATCGGCTTAAAGCAACAACGCGACCCGCCAGCCGCTGAACATCATTGATGCACGCCGGTTTAGCCAGAGAGGTAATCGCCTTGATCTTCTCCGGGTTAGCTTCAATGCCCCCGCTTTGAGACCAGGAATCCCAAAAGTTTGCTCGCAGTACACCAAATACACATTTGTCCGGGTTAAGCATCATCTTGTAGACCCGGAGATTGTCAAAGGTTTCTTTAAGTCGGAGATCAAGGTCTCCTTCTCTCGGACTTCACCACAATGTCGCCCACATAAGCATGAACATTGCGCCCAATCTGGTTGTGGAGACAATTCTGCACACACCGCTGATAAGTCGCCTGGGCACCCTTGAGCCCAAACGGCATAGACACATAGCAGAAGGCTCCAAATGGAGTAATGAAAGCCGTCTTCTCCTGGTCCTTAACTGCCATCTTGATCTGATGATAACCAGAGTAAGCATCCAAAAAAGCAACCCGCTGTAGCATCAATGATTTGATCAATGCGGGGTAGAGCAAAGGGATCAGCCGGACAAGCCTTATTTAAGTCCGTGTAGTCCACACACATCCGCTAGGTGCCGTTCTTCTTGAGCACAAGCACCGGGTTAGCCAACCACTCTGGGTGAAAAACTTCCATGATGAACCCGGACGCTAAGAGCCGAGCGACCTCTTCCCCTATAGCCTTTCGCCTTTCCTCATTGAATCGCCGGAGGAACTGCCTGACCGGCTTATACTTTGGATCAATATTAAGAGTGTGCTCAGCGAGTTCTCTCGGGACACCCGGCATGTCAGAAGGTTTCCATGCAAAGATGTCCCGGTTCTCATGGATGAACTCGATGAGCGCGCTTTCCTATTTGGGATCCAAATTGGTACTGATGCTGAACTGCTTGGAAGAGTCACCTAGAGTGAAGTCAACCAGTTTTGTCTCGGCGGCCGACTTAAATTTCAAAGCCGAGTCTTGCTCTGTGGTTGGCTTCTTCAAAGAGGTCATATCTGCCGGGTCAACATTAGTTTGATAAAACTTCATCTCCTCTTCAGCACAAACAGATTCAGCATAAGCCGCATCGCCTTCCTCGCACTCCAAGGCCACCTTGCGACTCCCATGCACAGTGATGGTGCCTTTGTAACCCGGCATCTTGAGCTGCAGATAAACATAACACGGCCGTGCCATAAACTTGGCATAAGCCGGCCATCCAAACAGAGCATGATATGGGCTTCGATTTTGACTACCTCAAACGCCGCCTTCTCACCATGGAATCGTATTCGTCTCCAAAAGCCACTTCCACTCGATCTTTCCAACAGATACGCCGACTTACGGGTACCACCCCATGGAAAACAATGTTAGATGTCCTCAAGTCCTTATCAGTCAGACCCATACGGCGAAAGGTCTCATAATAGAGAATATTGATGCTGCTTCCGCCGTCCATGAGCACCTTAGTGAATTTATATCCACCAACCTGAGGGGCCACCACCAAGGCTAACTGACCCGGGTTATCAACCCGGGGTGATCTTCTCTACTCCAAATGATAGGCTGTTCTGACCACCTCAGATAACGGGGAACCACCGGTTCAACCGAATTCACAGCCTTTTTATGAACTTTCTGGTCACGTTTACACAAGTTAGTGGTAAACACATGGTATTGCCCACCGTTTAACTGTTTTGGATGGCTCTGATAACCTGACTGCTGCTGCTGCTGTCCTCCTTGACCAGACTGCTGCTGATTATAGCCACCTTGACCACCTTGAAAACCGGAACTTGAGCCAACACCCGGGCCATGGAAACCACCTGCTCCTGAACCGCCGCCTGATCCATGATTGCCATCAAACATGTTTGAATTCTTGAAAGCCTTCATGATCACGCAGTCCTTCCATAAGTGGGTGGCAGGATTTTCTCGAGTACCGTGTCTTGGACAAGGCTCATTCAGAAGCTGCTCAAGAGATGGACCTGAGCCACCAGATCGAGGAGGGCCTCTCCCCTTACGCTTCTTGTTATTACCCTGGGCATTAGCATTGGCCACAAACGCCGGGTTACCGTCCGGCTTACGCTTGTTGCCGCCTTGACTTACCGGCTATTGCTGCTGACCCTTTCAGTTGCCGTTCTTCTTTCCCTTCCCTGTCTTTTCCTCCTCAGACACGGGATCATCAGTAGTATCAGAATCGGCATATTTAACCAAAGCCGCCATCAGCATACCCATGTCATTGCAATCACACTTAAGGCGCCCCAGCTTTCACTTCAGTGTCACAAAACGACAATTCTGATGGAGCATAAGCACCGCAGAGCTGGCATCCATCTTATCAGATGAATGTATTATTTCCTTGACCCAGCGCACCCAATGAGTTGTGGACTCACCCTCCTCCTGCTTACAGTTGGTCAAGTCCACAATGGACATAGATTGCTTGCAAGTATCTTTAAAGTTTTGGATAAACCAGGCCTTTAACTCGGCCCATGAACTGATGGAATTAGGAGGCAAACTTTTCAACCAAGTCCGTTCCATCTAGCATCATGGTGAAATACTTAGCCATTGCCGCGTCGCTGACTTCCAGTAACTCCATGGCCATCTCGTAGCTTTCAATCCATGCCCCCGGTTGTAAGTCGGCCGTGTAATTCGGCACCTTTCGAGGACCTTTGAAATCCTTAGGTAGACGCACATCTCGCAGAGCTGGCACCAGGCAAGGGACACCACCGGTTCTAGTGGCCACCCCTGCTCCAACAGAAGTCATTGGATACTCTGGGAGACCATCATATGCCGTCTGCTGAGCCACTAATTGAGCCGCCCGCTCATCCTCCTGACGCAATCGATCCTGCACCGGGTTATAGCCGCCGGGTTGGTTGCGACGCTGGGCATTGCTTGACAAAGCTTCTGACTCCATGTGCCTGCTGTAACTCGGACTTCGGTTTGGAAGAGGTGCTATCCAAGGCTGACGAGTGGAATGAATCCTGTCCCTGCTGTAAGAATAGGTTTCTTGCTGTGCCAAGGCCGTCTGAAGAAGATCCCTAACCCTCTGGGTTTCCACCGCCGTCGGGTCATCACCATCCACTAGAAGAGCCGCCAGACGCGCCGATGCTGCTATCAGGTTCTCCATGGGGTTGGAGAAGTGGCCCGGAGGTGTCGGTATGTATCGGGGCGGGGCCATGCTCCCGTGAAGAGGTGCCGTCTCTCGAAGCTGAACCGGCCCTCCTGCTCCGGGTGTCATAAATTGATTGGCTTCGGGCGGATTGCTAGGACCAGCTCCGGGTGTCGTGAAAAGATTCCGAGGATCGTAAACCGGAGGCAGACGGGACTGGGTTTTCTGATGTCTCTTTCTCATCACCTCATTGGACGCATTCGGACTCATGTTAAGCTGGAAAGCCTCTGACTGGAGTCGCTGCGCCCGTGCATCCAAAGCCGCCCGCTCCGCAACTAGCCTGGTGTCCTCTGCCGCCAAGGCCTCCTTGGCCTGGGCTATCTCCTCACGCACCTTTGCCACCTCTGTGTTATGCTCATCTGGATTTGCAGGAATAACCGTGGAGGTTAACAAGGCCGTCAACTTGTCCATAAGATCTATCAAGACTGAGCCGCGGCGGGCGCCAAGGGCCTCTGCCCGCCTGCCGCTCTCTAACCCGGACGTCATTGCTTGTCGCAGCCGTCCGAAGTTTTGGCCAGGTTGGGTACCAGCCATGAAGACTCCTGCCCAGCTTGGCAGCTCATAGCAATCTCGAACGCTAGAGTCGTCCGAACAACCCCCTAGCATGCCTTCTTGGACCTGATACAGAGAATCTGTTGAGCCGGAGGACGAATCATCATCTGATGGGACGGTCGTCTCTTCGCCATCTTTAGATCCTTCAGAAAGTGCCTCTCCATGAACACAGCCCACAAATGCACGCTTCATGACAGGTTGAATCGGGGCGGGTCTCGCACACTGAGCCGTCTCAATGAGGTCGGTGCAGCTGTCCGGCTCTGGGCCCGGTTCACCAATCCGACCGATGAAGACGTGGATTCAACCAAAGGGGTGCAGCTGTCCGGCTCTGGGCCCGGTTCACCAATCCGACCGATGAAGACGTGGATTCCGCCAAAGGGGACCCGGTACCCGTACTCAATTGAGTCGGCCTCGGGGCCCCAGCCTTCGTTGTCGATGTAGATCTTGCCGCTGACGACTCTTGCTCATCCGGCCCACTGCGTATCCCTTGAGGCCTTCGAAGCTGCCCTTCAAGAACCCAAATCCACCATGCGCTGGCCCCACGGTGGGCGCCAACTGTCGTGGAATTGTCACGGCAGATGTCCTCTTGCAAGGACTTAATCGTGGAGCCATCGCAACTAGGAAGCTTAAAGGGGTTAACCGGGACAAAGGACACGAGAGGGTTTATACTAGTTCGGCTCCTTACGGTGAAGGTAAGCCTACGTCTAGTTGGGTTGGTATTGCTTGAGGTTTCGATGACCAGGGAGCGAGATACGCTATGCCCGGTTCTCGAAAGGTTGTTTCTTGCCCTAAGCCGTCGTCGGGTCGTCCCCTTATATACACGGGTTGACGCCCTGCGGCTTACAGAGTCCCGGCCGGCTCATAAACAGTGTCCGGCTCGGTGACTAGTCAAGTCTACCTTATGATACAAGTCATGCCATTATGGCGGTTTACTACAACGGGCCTTAAGTCGCCTGTGGGCCTTAGGCCCCTTGTTGAGACGCCATCTTCATGCTTGGACTTGGGCTTCTGTCTGGTAACTATTTACGTAACCCGACCCCTCCTGGGCGGCTTACACAAATAGTTATATCCCCAACACAAATGATGCGACGTTGGAAATCTATGGAAAATGCGCAACTTTTGCATATAGAAAGTTTTTTCTAATTCCTTACGGTTTTAATACGAATTCAAATACGGTTAAAATTGGTTTTGAACACGGTTTTTTTAAAAAATTGTCGAAATGGGGCAAATAATATACCGTTGGATAGCTATCAAAAATGCGAAACTTAGTCATGTTGGACGTTTTCTCAAATTCACAATTGTTTAAGAGTAATTTTGAATATGGCAAGACGGATCCTGCTGTTTTCCCGTGTGAAAAACAGAGTACTCGTTCTGATATATGTGTGTGTTTGTACTGAGCTATTTTTTTAGAGTAATTTTGAATTATTCTGAAAAAAGAGTACTTGTACTGATGTTTGCATGGGTTTGTATTAAGTATGTTTTCACTAACTAGACTTTGCTCTGTTTTTGGGTAATTTTTTTGCTCGTAAATTTTCAACGGTTTACTCTATCGTCGCCCCTGTACTTGCATGGTTTGTATCATCGAACTGAATGGTATTTTATTCAAAAAAAATGTTTTGTTTTGTTTCTTTTTTTAACTCAACATTTTTTTGACAACGATGTTCTGAACTTCTCTCATTTTACGACTTGTACTGAGGTACTTACTAAGCAGGATTTTCATGTGGTTTCTTTTTTTGCTTGAACTTTTACAATTTGAATTTCTGTCATTTCTTTTATTCCGAACGGACCACCGTTTTTAACTCGTACTGAGGTACTTACTACGACCGAACTGGGGTGGCTGTCGCGTGTCTCGGCAAGGAAGAAGACGAAGCTCAGGGGCGAGGCTGGATTCGGCCGACGGTTGGTCCGGTCGGTAGGATGTTGCGCAAGGCGGGGGGTGACAGGCGCAGGGTGGCGGGGCTCGGAGTGGCAGCGCACGGCGGAGGGGCTCGGGGTGGCGGCGCGGGGCGGGGATGGCGGTGCGCGGCGGCGGAGGGAGGCTGGGACGGCGCACGGCAGAAAACAAGTAAAGGATGTTCTAGTAATAAAGCATAATGGATAAATAAATTCAAAGAATTATAAACCAACATTAGATATCAAAATGTAAGATAAAGTCTCTGCTTTGAGGCATAACAACAGCTGGTCAACATGATTTTTTCCTCCAAATCAAGACTTCCCAACAATAAGCTAGCATCTGGAACGAATCCACTGGATAGATCGATCGACTAGCTTGTACTCCTACAAAAACATTTTTGCAACCTGAATACGAATGGAAAAAGCATGGTGATAATGCAAATTCAGAAGCCCTGTTTAGCAATGCATTCATCTGTCCATGTTCACTCCATGTTCGCATGATGTTTTTCTTTGAACTGTTTTCAAATTTCTCTACACATATTGAACCTTTTCCGCGTTTCATTATGCATTGAGGATATAATATATGTTGAACTGCTACACCAGAGCGGAAAAAGTATATCCATGTGCACTACTATTTTACATTGAACTTTCATCAATCAACATACATGATTTTCCTTTCTGTAGACATTACACACTCATGCACAGCTTCACTATCATACACAATTTTTACAAAAACATAATTCACTTCTAGAACAAAAAATCTTCTCTCATAGCTTTTCCTTGCTACCTTTAACACAATCAATTGGACAGAAAAGCACACATGATTTTAGATACAAAAATCACCTCCACGTCCACCAGCTGGACTGATGTTTTGCTTTTTTAGATACAAAAATCACCTCCACGTCCACCAGTTGGAATGATGTTATGCTTTCTTCTACTTCATGGTCATGCGCAAGTTCATAAAACTGTTCAGCGAAAGCTCTTGCCAAGAACTTGCTAGTTCTATTTTTTGAACTATCCCAACCAGTGATGCTTCCCTCTGGGACAAAGAAGAGATAAAAAATGAAAAGCAAAAACCAAAAACCAAAAAGAATGTAAAAACCTCTATAAATTTAGGACTCTCTAGAAGCAGCAACATGAACACTTGCATAGTGGGCAAACATAACATGCAAAGTCGCAAAAATAGAACTGAACTAATATACATATTTGTCAACAAACTTATGGTTTCTTGAGATTTGAACTGATTGTGTTACAAGCACATGCACAAATTCAAACGAACTGATGTAAGTGATGTTAAAAAGATAATCAAGTTCATGTATATTTATTGGGAGAAGTTCAAAAAATAACTTTTAAAAAGTTTGTACTGCTTTTGCTATAACAACTATAGTCATCCTTTTGCCAACCATGTATATTACAGGGTTAAAATAAGATTTTTTGAACTAAACTAAAATAATAAATTGTACTGAACACCTAAAGAGCGTGTTCTTTTTCACATCTCCCCAACTACTCAATTAGCAGACCGCATGTACGCAGTTTAATAGCAGAACAAAAGTGGGAGAGAGAGAGAGAGAGAGAGAGAGAGAGAGAGAGAGAGAGAGAGAGAGAGAGAGAGATTGTCGTGAGAGTGTCGTTGACACATGCAGAGGACTACCATCAGCTCTCAACTTGGACGGCTGCCAGCAACCATTGTGGACCGGCCGGTGGTGGTGTGGCCCAAGCAGAGGAGGTCGGTGGCTGCGTGATGCGTTGCCGGGACGATGCATACGAATTAAACTGAACAGATTTTAGATATTGAACTGAACCGAAAGAAGAAACTGGACATCACACATACATTAGCTTTTGGTTTGAGCTTTGTTATTTAGATTTTTGAAATCCTGCAGCAGTTATACCTGAACTTGTGTGACACATTTTTTATTTAGTTGAAAGCACCTAATTTTTTCAGAGTATGCTACATGAAGAGGAAGGGTGGAAGCATTGAGATGCATACCTAAAGCACACACGCACCAATCGCACGCATGCGCACATGTGGTCGACGGCGGCGCTGCGACCTGTGGCGTGCTTGCTGCCTTGAATGTGCACCATAGCAGCTGGAGGAGAACGCGACCTGCAGCTGAGGAGGACACTACTTGAAGCTGGAGAGATGCGAGTGCGCGGTCGTGGGTGACGACGGCCAGACCTCATCATTGCGTCGGTGAACGACCTTGGGTGTCGGCGGTGAACGGACTATGGTGCCGAAGGTGAACGGCCTGGGAGCTGCTATGGCTCGAGTGTTCTGCATAAGTATCCGTTAGGAAAAATATGAGCCGTGTATTATCAGCACAAACAACTTCTATAGCTATTCATCTCACTAGCATTTATATAAACTACTAAGTAGCACACAAAAAAGGCTTGCATTAGTGAGCACAAAAAATCACCTCTGCTGGACGCACATAGACTGCTGATGTATTCTAAACTTCCATGGATGTGCAGCAAAATAAAAAAAAATCCTCTGTCATACTAATAATTTGTTTAGATAAGAATTTGAAGCACACAAAACTAGCCAACAGTGGCCACATAGGGATTTATACGAACACCCACCAGGCACAAATGCTACACACAACTCATGAGATAATTTCCTGCACAGAGTGCTTCAGAGATAACTTACAGTTTAGTATGAACTATGTGTAAAAGTATCTAGCACCAATACTATGATGAAATGGATCTTATGCTGTTGCAGGGCATTTTTCATCACAAGAACTATGTTTAGGTTGGTACTCACCAGTAAGCCAACAATTGGGTTGCAGATCTACATGAATGAAGGCAGAGCATGTGAAAGTCTAAGAGTGTGCACAAATATGGCAAAGGTGAGATAGTCAGTGTGCAGTGATCTGTAGTAGCATTCTAGTATAAATTCCATGAGTTTCTTGGTAGAAACAACTCCACCAGTAAGTTGTTACTACATTTAACAACTCTTTTTTGTTATCTAGCAACAACAAATGTTTGATTTGAAGAGTGATGCATGGCACAACCAAAACTTTGATATAGACTAGATGGAAGCACAAGAATATAGACTAAAATAAGAATTTAACTGAACTAAAATTAGAATATTGAACTGAACTAAAATTAGAAATTGAACTAAAATATAATTATAAATTGAAGGAAACTAAAGTTTTTGCCTTGGAAAACCCACAGTATCAGTATCACAAACCAATTTCTTGGACATGGCACTGCAGGTTTTAATCCACTTTTTTCAATGTGTATACTTAGGACGTTCACCGCAGACACCCGAGGCCGTTCACAAACCATCAGCTATCAGTTCTACAGTTTGTCCATCAGCTAGTTTTTGTCCATGTCGTAGGTACGAGGTCACAACAGCAATTATTGATAAAATCATTTTCTTCATCCATCTGCTAGTTTTTGTCCATTTTGTAGCTACGAGGGAGAGAGCAGCAACATCACATTGCGAGAGAGGATGCACCATCAGCAGTTCAAGAGTTGGTACAGAGCACTTCTTAAAAAAAGATGGAACAGAGCAAGAGTAGTACTGATATAAGAGACAGGATGGAGGGAGTACACGGGGCTGGCAGAGGTGGACGACCTGAGTGCTGCGTCGTTGAATGGCCTCGTGTTGCAGCGGTGAACGGCCTGAGGTGGCGGCGGCAAGCTAGCAACAGTGGGGTTCCAGAGGTGTTGTGCGGCCGTTGGGTCCTGACGGCGGAAGCATCCCGAGCGTGGGCACCGGAGTCAGCCCATCTGCGCGTGGCAGCATGGGCAATGGCTGTGGCGCATAGGCTCATGCAGCCAGGGGATGGGGATGCGCGTGTGGAGCTGGTGGCGTTCGGTGGCGGGGAGGCGAGCAGGGGAGCTGATGGGCGGCGACATGCGCGCGAGTCCAGACGGGCGACGGCACGCAGATCCGAACTGCTGCCTGCGACGAACTAGGCCACCCTAATATCGTGGGATTGGACTGAGGACGGTGCACCAGGGATAGTGAGCAGCTCGCGGGGCCGATGCCGACAAGCGGCAGCACGGAGACGACGGTCTTCAAAGCATCTATGACTACAACTTCAAAGCACAAAACTCATGTTTTTTGTCAGTTTTAATTTTATCTGAACTTATCGGTTTCCTGACTTCGAACTTTCAGAATTGTATACAAAAAAAAATCTACAGGTTTTCTATTTCCCGATTTTTTTCCTTTGTGAATTCGCCGGTTGTAACAATGAGCTTGTTTCTCTTTTGAACTCACAGATTCCATGTGGTGAATTCCACCTGTTTGTGGCTATTTTTTCTTAGAGGAAATTTTGTGATCTGAGGCCACTTCCTGTCAGCCTTATACCCTTTTGAACTGATGCCTTCAATTTTTTGACACAATCTTTTTTCTACACAAACAAAATTAACTGAAGGGGAGCTCCTTCACCTGGAAGATGTACTAAAAGTGCATGATAAAGTGTCCTGAAGAACCACCAATTGTTGAAGTGAAATACACAAGAGAAGGAGCATTTACATCCAGGGTAACTCTATGTTACACAACAATAATTGAGCATATACGTCTATAAGTTGAAGGGTAACAGACCTCAAGATGCCATTTCCTCTCAGCCTTATACATCTTCCTTCCAATATTCATCTATTTTTGAGCTGCTGCCTTTGATTTTGTTTTTTTTTACGCATCCTGCCAAAAGAAAATGGACCGAAATTTCAAAGATGAATTGAAAAAGATGAACATAATTGAGTAGAGATGGATGATGGCAAATGATGAGCAGCACATTCGCTTCTCTTCTTGGCCTAAACTGTACGGACACAAAGCATCTGCCCTGGCATAGCTAATTAACCCAGCCACAGGCCGCATCCCATCACACGACACTATGCATACACACATTTATCTATTCCCAAAAATTCTTTTGCTGAAGTTGAGAGGAACAAGTTTGAGATTATCGGTAGTACACCCACCATACCAAGTTCTGAACTGAACCTCTTGGCGTTCAAAAGTTCAGAAACTGAACCTCTTTTGTAGTTCTCCACGTGCGCTGGTTTGTCGGGGCGGCGTTGAACCGGCACTCGTGGCGGACATGAACGGCCTGGGGCGGCCGAGGTGAACGGCCTACGCACTGAGGTGGCGGGGCGCGATGCCGGGTGGAGTGGGCGCGTAGCCGGCAGGAGGCTCGGGCGGCGGCGGGGCGTGGGGTGGCTGGGCGGCAGCGGACGCGGATGGCCAGGCGGCGGCGGGCGCGGGATGGCCGGGCGGCGGCGGGGCTCTGGGTGGCAGGCGGCGGGGCGCCGGTGGCTGGGCGACGGCGGGCGCCGAATGGCGGGAGGCGGCGGGCGCGGGATGGCCGGTGGGGAGTGAGTTTCGCCGATAAGAGGGAGGGGACGAGGTGGTGGGGTGGCCGGGTGGGCTTTTGCATGCTGATTGAAGTTTCTCCGGATAGGGAATTTGCATATCGCTTCTATATAGAGCCCGATGGTAACAAAATATTATTCCGTTATCAGTAACAAAATATATATACAGACGGTCTATTCTGCTAATATTAGCAGAATAACTATTCTGCACACCACTTCTGCACTGCACGCTGAACGCAAGTGCACGTCATTCTTTGAACCAAGTGTGCTGCAGTACTCACACGAGTGAACTTCTCGTCGGAGAAAACTGCACGCGTTATTTTTGGTACTGTTTTCGTTCTAATTTTTTAACCGTTTATTGGAATGAGGCGTGTAATATACCGTTGAAAAGCTATGGATTAGGCGCAACTTCGACATGTTGAACACTTTTCGAGATTCCACACGGTTTATGAGCAGTTTTGAAAATGGTGCGGCACATGATAAGTGGCAGCGAGCGTTTTTTCGCGATTTCTTCTAAACCGCTCGTTGGAATGAAGCAAACGATACGCCGTTGGATAGATATCGTCGAGGTGCATCTTTTTCACATATAAATTTTTCTCTAATTCCTTACGGTTTAAGAGCAGTTTCAAATTTACTAAATCGCTGAATTCTGTTTTTTAAATGTTTTCAAATTTTTGGTACTGTTTTCGCTCTAATTTTTGAACCGTTTGTCGAAATGAAGCGTGTGATACGCCGTTGAAAAGCTACGAACGAGGCGCAACTTTCATATGTTGAAATATTTTTGAAATTCCTTACGGTTTTAAGTTAATTTTAAAAATCGTGCGGTGGACGACGAGTGACAGCAGCCGTTTTTGGCGAAATTTTTGCAAACCGCTGGTCGGAATGATTCAAACGATACGCTGTTGGAAAGATATCGACGATACGCAACTCTTTCATGTAGAACACTCTCTCTAATTCTTTACGGTTTAAGAGGCATTTTGAATTTACCGAAATGCGGACACTCTGTTTTTCGCGACACCCAAATCGACGTGGGTACTTCATCCGACTGAAAACCGCACTGCAATAGACGAAAACCGCACTGCATCACACGGGTAAGAGAACTGCATGGTTTCATTTATTCAAACGTAATTTTTTCAAGAACGAGAAAGTAGTATGCACTTCACATCGGGTGTAAATGAAACACAACACTATCAAGAAGTGAACCGCATTACTTTTTTTCGCTTCCGTAACAATTTTTTTGCACTTACGGGATGAACATCATACGGCCGACCGCACTGCTTCAGAATGAAAACCGCACTGCATTGGACGGGCGAGCGAGTTGCATGATTTTTTTTGTCGGACGTAAATTTTCTCAGACGAATTTTTGTTGTCTTTTTCTTTTTTACTTTTTTTATGAACGAGAGTGGACCGCAGAGACTAGGGCAAGTGAGCCGCGACATATATCAAAGTGAACCGCATTATCATCTTGTTGTTTCGCTAATTTTTTTGCATTTTCATGTTTGGGGCAAGTGATAAACATCACTCTCAAAAATGGACTACATCCGAGGACCAAACGCACTGCAAAATGAACCACAAACATTTTTTATTTTCTTTTTAATTTTAGAAATTCTTTCGCACTTCGAGGACGAGGCGAGCGGACCGCTAGGACAAGGGGAGTGAACCACACTATTTTTTACTTCTTTTTTATTTTTTATCCACCACCGTGTGTACCCTGGAATTTTAACATTTGGAGTGAGCTGCAACGAACTACACTGCACCGTAGGCAAGTAAAACCAAAGTGAGCTGCTAGGGGAAACCGAAGTGAGCTGCAAACCAAAGTTCTCTGCCACCGTGCGTACCCTGAAACCAAAGTTCTTTTTTTCCTAAGCAGCAAAGGAGAACTCGAATAGTAGTTTCTAAAACTTACCAAACACAGCCCTATAAATTTACATAAAACCCACTCAAAACAAAATGAAAAATAAATCAAAGCCGTATGTCCTGGGTCCAGTTGCGTCAACCCTGCCAACAACAAACGAAACAACGAGCCTGACGATGGTGAGCTGCACGCCCGTGATACAGAACCGCTTGCCAATGACCTGAACCAACATCACACCGTGAGCTGCATGTACAAGAGACCTCGACCAGCATACACAAACCAGCCAAACCTCATCTTCGATCAAGCCAACTGCACCGAAGCACCTATCAGCAAGAAAGGGAAAATACCAAGCCGCAATGGGGCACAGCCGAACCGCACGACTACGACATCCAGAGGCAGAAACACCACCTCGACTCCCCTGCTGCTCCCATCGAAGTAGTTCACACCACCGTACTTCTCTATCCTGACAAGTGAACAGCAAGAAAGAGGTGGCTGAAGAAGTGAATCGCGCATCTATAACAAATAAACTACAGAAATTTTCAAAAAAGTATTGCACAACCTGCTCTGGCGTACTGCACGGTTGGGCTCGTCCGACATGTGACCATCGACGGCCATCAGATGCAGCCTGCGCGCCTGCAATTTTTTTGTCGCCCACCCGACGGTGGAAAGCCAGAGAGAGGCTAGGCAGGCGAACGGCAACGCGGTGGCTGTTGACCCGGGACGCTCTGTAGTGGCCAGGGATGGAAGGGAGGAGGTGGAGGAACGGGGAGGAATGGGAAGAGTCGCCGGTGACCCGGGACGAAGAGGCCGCCCCCGGGACGGTGACGCGCGGATCTGACGCCGGGCAGCTGCGGGAGGACGGCTAGGTGCCAGGGCCAGGGCCTTGGAGGCCACCTCGATGGGGTTCACCCGTGGGAGGAGGATGGGGTTCACCCGTGGCGTAAGCTCGATCCGGATCGTGGATGGGTGGCGGATCCGGGCGAGGGGGTGGAATCCACCTGCGGCGAAGGCACTGGAGATGCAGGGCAGGTGCGAAGCGAGCCCAGGCCGGCGGCGGGGCAAATGAGGAAGGAAGGTGTCGGCGGTGCGCGGCGCGGGATGGCCGGGATTTTGGGCGGTGGCGGCACAGCAGAAGGTGGATGGGAGGCAGGGCCAGACGGCGGCCGCGCGGTAGAAGTTGGACGGGGGCGAGGCGGAGGCATCGTGGCAGAAGGTGGACGGGGCCGGGCGAAACGGCGGCGGCACGGCAGAAGTTGGACGGGGGTGGGGCGGCAGTGGCGCGACAGAAGGTGGAGGGGAGGCGGGATGGATCGGGGGATGAGGGAGTGGGGGCGTTATGCAGGGGTCGGTGTGGGGTGGGGGTGGGGCTTTTTGTTGCAGTTTGGTTTCTTGGGCTGGGTGGTTTAGTCTGCCGGCGTAGACAGTACTGAGGTGTTAGCAGAATAAGGTTTTTGAGGTGCAGAATAAGGTCTTAAGGGGTGTTATCATAATAGACCCACCAATATATATATATATATATATATATATATATATATATATATATATATATATATATATATATATATATATATATATCGATTAGGCTTCAAGTGTGTACTTGTTAGTTAAACCTATGTATAAATTGTGACACTAAATACGACTAGTAAGTAGTACAGTAGTAGTACTAGTATACGTCGGTCAAATTATTCATCATGTCCACACATTGAATTGACGTGACAACACGTTGCGCGTGAGGTGACACAAGAATCCCGGCGGTGTGTTCAGATATTCTGGACTTCAGATTTGGAGTACCACTTATCTGTCGAAATCTTTCATTATTCACTTAAAATAGTCGATTGATCATACATTGAGTACCATATAACTGGAATTACCGATGCAAGTCGAAGAAGGATTGGCCGGTGCTGCCGGGTCAAGCGCCAAGTTCGATCCCACGGATCAGAGCTGATCGAGCACCTTGAGGCCAAAGTGAGTCCGACAACAAGAAGATTTCAGTCTCTCATCGATTTGTTCATACCAACCATCGAGAGCGAGCACGACATATGCTACACCCAACCCGAGAAAACTTCCGGGTAAGACACCGATCGGCCGTCTACTTGCACAAACATATTCCTTTGTTTATAACTCTATTTTTCTTTTTAGATGCGCACTGGTGAAGCAATTACAATTTGACAGCTTAATAAAAGGTGAAACAAGTGACGCAACATGCCAAAGATGTTATGAAAATGCCAACTAGGTACACTAAAACCTGTATTCCACAATACCGCAGGTATCACATCGAGTGGCCTAAGAAAGCATTTCTTCCAAATAAGCAATTCCTGGCGCTCAAAGGGCACGTGGACGCGTCGCAAGGTACAGTCGGTCACGGCATGCACGCGATGTGGCACAAGACCGGCAATACCTTGCCAATGATGGTCAACGGCGCGACGGGCAGCAAAAAGGTTCCGTGCTGCACTCCAACAAGAACTTCGACCAGCAGAGGACCAATCGGGTGATGCACCAGCACCACCTCGGGACCGGAGCAAGAGAAGGAGCAGGAGCTGGTCCTGTGCAAGATTTTCTACCAGACGAACACTAGGGCCAGGAGTAAAAAGATTATAAGTTAGTTTGGTATTGGTAGTTGTACTACCTTGTCTTCCGCAAGTTGGTATTGTTGTTAGCGATCTTTTGGTATGAACTTGCATTTGCTTCCAACCATCATGTCGAGGGTCGACGTGGATATAAAGCTGAATAATTTGTTTCGAAACAAATTTTCAGGCACCTGATTTTCATTTGATGGGTAGCATAAGCACCCGCCATTCGAATTCCCAGTTCTCCAATTTTTTCGAAACAAGTGCATGCACTTATTATCATGATAAGAAAATATCCGTGCTGCATCCCAGTTATCAGTCTGTACTTGCATAATTCTCTCGTTTATTGAGCACGTATATTATTTTTTCAGGTCGAGCAAGTTTCAACTGGGCTGTAGACTGCCCAGGGTTGGTTTTGTTTTTAACAGGCCCAGCCTATGACGACAACGGGGCACAAAGATCCAGTAGGTATCTACTGGCCTCTGGCCCACCAGCGTTAGTTATATTTTGTCTTACAACATCCGCAGGCAGTTTTTTTACCGAATCAAACACACAGCCCAGTTCTATTTTCCTCTTGAAACGCATGTCCTACATCCGTTTTCTAATCTCTACCTATAGTTTTACTAGTTCATATACACGTATCATTATATTGAAAACACATAAAATTCCCTTTTCATATTTACATCCTTATTTTTGTTATTTTTTCCCACCCAGCGCTGATTTTTTCATCACTGGTTTTCCCTTAAACCAACTCAATTGTCCCACGTCTAATTTGCTTACAAAAACAAAACGATTTTTTTGGCAAATCAATAAGTTCTTAAAAAAGTTTATCATTACGGGATTACAACAGTTCGGACTCCACCTAAATATGCAAAATAAGGTTGAACTTTTTGACCGTGGTCCTGGGCAGAAAATGGGCTATAATAAATTACTTAAGAAATAGCAAATGGGCTGCAAATTATAAAAAATAGCAAATGGGCTTTATGTTGTCTGCCACAGATTTGGAGGCTGACTTGTGGGCCTACTAAGTTCATGCGTACACAAGGCTTCTCAAAAAAGAAACTTAGTCAACAATCCACTCTACCAGCGTCAGACCGTTAGATGTCAATCTAACGGCAATCGTCATCTTCGGTCTCGATCTTCCCCCCCACCCGCCCAAACCAGCGCCGCCGGAACCGCCGCCTCCGCCTCCGTGGCGGCGGTGCTGCCGGGAGGCCTCATGGCCCCATCATACTCGCATCCCTGGCCTGTGTATCCCTCTACTCACCCACACCTCCTGTTATTTTCCGCGACGGCAGCCGAACCAACCAACCTCGTACTCTCCACACAGGGGCAGCCATCGCCGTGTCTTCCCGGCTCCGTTTCATTCCCTTCGTAGGCCTCGCCGTCGTCCACCGCCCTGGTGCTCTCGGCGCGGCGTGGTCAACGATGTCCATCCAACGGCCGTAGTGCTTCTTCAACCTCTGGTTTTCTTGCCCCAGCTGCCCAAAGCAGCGCCGGTCGTGCCGCATTCTCCTGCCTCCCGTGGCCGGCTGTGCTGCCGCGGAGGCCTCACCGTCCCCATACTACTCCCACCGCTGGCCAG
Source organism: Aegilops longissima (assembly GCA_021605205.1). NCBI lineage: Eukaryota > Viridiplantae > Streptophyta > Magnoliopsida > Poales > Poaceae > Aegilops > Aegilops longissima. Next base: position 92,244,185 of record CM038678.1, read on the forward strand.
GCCATCCCTCCACTCACCCACTCCCCCTGTTATTCTGCAGTGACGACAGCCTCACACCGCAGCCGAACCAGTGAACCCTCATACTCCTCTCCGCGTGGGCATCCACTGCCGCATCTTCCCCGACTCCGCGTCGTCCCCTTCCTAGGCTTCGCCGTTGTCCACCGCCATGGTGCTCTCGGCGCGGCATGGTCAATGTGGTCAACGACCGACTTCTATTGGGAGAGTACTGTACGTGGAGGGGCTGACAGCTGGGTCCAGGGCCACAACCCAGTTTGTTTGTGATTTGCCAAGTAAGTCACTTTGTCAGGCCTGTTGGGCTGCAAATCTTTCAAGACGAGGAGAGCTTCATTCGGCTGGCCGAGAAAATGGCCTATCAGTAATGAGAAATGGGATGTACATTTTTAAAACACATCAAACCGGCAATTAGTTTCAAATATCTTTTTTTCATTTCGAGATTTTAAATTACATTAATTTTTATGCGTGGAGAATTTGTTGGATTTTATATTGATATACATTTATTTTTAAAATCAGATTGAATGTGAGTCGAAATTTTGGGATTAAAACAGTTCGGACCGCACCGAAATATGCAAAATTTCAGATAATTTTTAACCGTGGCCACAATATGGGCTGTAATGCTAACAAAAGAATATGGGCTCCAAAAACCTTAAGAATTAGCAAACGGGCTGTAAATTATTAGAAATAATGGCAGATGGGCTGTATGTTGTTTTCCACAGATTTGAGGCTTTGCTTAAAAAAAGGTTGACGCACCAGCAGTGACTGTTGGATGTCCATCGAACAGTCGTCGTGCTTCTTCAATCTCTGCTCTTCATGCTCCAGCCGCTCAAACAAGCGCCGGCGGGACTGCCTGCTCCTTCCTCCCTGCGGCCGGCTCTGCTGCCGCCAGAGCCTCACCGCCCACCGCATTCCCATCGCTGGCCTAGCCATCCTCTACTCACCCACACCGCTGTTATTCTCCGGCGACGGCAGATTAAACCCTCAAACCTCATACTCCCTCCGCGTGGAAAACAACTGCCGAGTCTTCCCGCCTGTCGTTCCTTCCTAGGCCTCGCCGTCGTCCACCGCCTCGGTGCTCTCGGCGCTGCTGGTCAACGTGGTCAACGACCAACATGCATCTGAAGTGGATCAGACGTGGAGAGGCCGACAGCTAGGTCCACGGCCGCACGCAAGGAAGTGCCTCCTTATTACGCACAAAATAATGATTCCTCCACGACATCGTGGACCCACCGAAGGGCCTCAGATTTCGCGAAAAAATGTTACCGCCGCTGACAGCTCGGACCCACCAGCTATATCTTCACACGCAAGGAAGTGCCTCCTTATTGCACAAAAAAAGGAATACTCCCCCTATTAGCTGGGACCCAGTATAGTGGCAGGCTGACTTGTGGGCCTACTAAGTTGACGGGGACGGAGGGCTTTGTCTACTTAGTCAATATGCACGATTCTAGCTCCAGTGACCGTATGATGTCCATCCAACGGCCGTAGTGCTTCTTCAACCTCTGGTCATCTTGCTCCAGCCGCCCAAACCAGCGCCGGTCGTGCCTCGTGCTCCTGCCTCCCGTGGCCGGCTGTGATGCGGCGGAGGCCTCACCGCCCCCTACTACTCCCACTGCTGGCCAGGCCGTCCCTCTACTCACCCACACCCCCTGTTATTCTGCGGCGACGGCAGCCTCACACCGCAGCGAACTAGTGAACCCTCGTACTCCTCTACGCGTGGGCATCCATTGCCGCATCTTCCCCGGCTTCGCGTCGTCCCCTTCCTAGGCCTCGCCGTCGTCCACTGCCCTGGTGCTCTCGGCGCGGCGTGGTCAACATGGTCAAGGAACGGCTTCCATCGGACGTGGACTGTACGTGGAGAGGCTGGCAGCTGGGTCCACGGCCGCAGCAAGGAAGTGCCTCCTTATTACATGCAAATTAATTATTCCTCCACCTGACAGCGGGGACCCATCGGACGGGCCACCGTATTTTGCGGAAAAAAACGTTTGCCCCTGACTGTTGGGACCCACCAGCTACATCTTCGCACGCAAGGAAGTGCGTCCGGGCAAAAAAAAAACGATTCGTCCCCCTGACTGCTGGGACCCACCAGGTACATCTTCGCAGGCAAGGAACTGCCTGACAGTCGGGACCCACCTGGTCGAAGCGTACGTAGCATTGTCATTCTGGTCGCGAACGTGTACGTACATATATACTTGTGGATGTAGAGGCGCGCACGTGTCATAGTAGAGGCGCGTACGTGTCGTAGTAGAGGCGCGCACGTAGCATGTACACGTACATACAACGGCCAGGGTGCAAGAAAGAAAATACAGCCACGTATGTGTACATACGGGCGGGGTCTCGAACGCCTACTCGCGCCTACGTACGACCAAGGCTCGTGTACATGGTTGGGTCAGAACGGAGAAACAGCGTCGTCGTCGTGTTCATGGGGAGGCAATGGAATGCGTCGTGTTCATCGGGAGGGCTCTGACGGAACAGGCAATGGAAACGAGGCCTGGCGTACCGCAAAACGGAGGAAACGACCTTGTGTTCGACCGGCCACATTCGAAACGGGATCCTGTTCATCGGGAGGGGTCTGGCGTACCGCAAAACGGAGGAAACGGACCTCCTACGGTCGAAACGGGGGTCCTGTTAATCAGGAGGGGTGTGGCGTACCGCAAAACGGACGAAACGGACCTCCTACGGTCGAAACGGGGGTCCTGTTGATCGGGAGGGGTGTGGCGTACCGCAAAAAGGATGAAACGGACCTCCTACGGTCGAAACGGGGGTCCTGTTCATCGGGAGGGGTGTGGCGTATCGCAAAATGGGACTCCACGGGATACTGTTCATCTCCACCGTCGACCTCCTCCAGCCTCCACGGGCTCCTGTTCATCCAGCCTCCACCACGCGCTACTCCACTGGCTACTGTTCAACCACCCCTCCACCGTCTCTGTTCATCCAGCCCTCCACACCACGGGGTCCTGTTCAACCACCCCTCCACGGGCACCTCTCCACCGTCTACTGTTCATCCAGCCCTCCACACCACGGGGTCTTGTTCAACCACCCTCCACGGGCACCCCTCCACCGCTCTCTGCTCATCCAGCCCTCCACCACACCACGGGGTCCTGTTCATCCAGAGGCAACACCACCACTCACTGTTCATCCACCCCCCCTCCCGCCGCAACACTCACTGTTCATCCCAGAGGCAGCATCGATCGGCTTCAGTTAGCAGAGTAGCGAAAGAATCGCCGATCGGGTTCGATTAACAACCATCGATCGATCGCTCGGGTTCAATGTACGCGTAGCTGCGCAGGTAATCGCCGGGTTCGCTTAGAGCCCAACGCCTCGCTTGGGTTCGATTAGAGCTAACGCCGCACACACCAGCAGCAGTGTCACGAGAGAGAACCGCGCATCGCTCGCCCCCGACCTCCCACCGTGAATCGGGAACTCCTCAAAATTTTCCTCGCCCTCGCTTCTACCACGGTTTTTCCGTCATGGGCGGTCCAAAGAATGTCATGCAATCAAGTCTCTAGACCGCCCGGACGAAAAAGCCCATTTTCTCATGATTTTTTGTCATAGAAGTAGGAGCCCACCACATCTATGATGATACCGGGTTTTGTCACAATTATCTTCATAGAAGTGTCATATGTATGACAGAAATTTTTTTCGTTCGGCCCAAAATGTCACGGATGTATCTTTTTTTTCTAGTGGTTGTATATGATGCAACCGGAAGGTTTTGTCGATCCAAAAGGAGCTAACAAAGTGTGAAAACCTCCAGCGATCCATTTACGGACTGGTGCAAGCCTCTCGGAGTTGGAATAAACGTTTTGATAGTGTGATCAAAGCATTCAGTTTTATATAGACTTTTGGAGAAGCCTGTATTTACAAGAAAGTGAGTGGGAGCTCTGTAGCATTTCTGATATTATATGTGGATGACACAACTGATTGGAAATGATATAGAATTTTTGGATAGCATAAAGGGATACTTGAACAAGAGTTTTTCAATGAAAGACCTCGGTGAAGCTGCTTATATATTGGGCATCAAGATCTATAGAGATAGATCAAGACGCTTAATTGGACTTTCACAAAGCACATACCTTGCCAAAGTTTGTAGAAGTTCAAAATAGATCAAGCAAATAAAGGGTTCTTGCCTATGTTACAAGGTGTGAAGTTGAGTAAGACTCAATGCCCGATCACTGCAGAAGATAGAGAGAAGATGAAAGATGTTCCCTATGCTTCAGCCATAGGCTCTATCATGTATGCAATGTTGTGTCCCAGACCTGTTGTGTGCCCTGTTTTACGTTTAGCAGGGAGGTACCAAAGTAATCCAGGAGTGGATGACTGGACATCGGTCAAGAACATCCTGAAATACCTAAAAAGAACTAAGGATATGTTTCTCGTTTATGGAGGTGACTGATACGTCTCCAACGTATCTATAATTTTTGATTGCTCCATGCTATATTATCTGCTGTTTTGGACAATATTGGGCTTTATTATCCACTTTTATATTATTTTTGGGACTAACCTATTAACCGGAGGCCCAGCCCAGAATTGCTGTTTTTTTGCCTATTACAGAGTTTCGTAGAAACGGAATATCAAACGGAGTCCAAATAGAATGAAACCTTCGGGAACGTGATTTTCTCACCGAACGTGATCCAGGTGACTTGGACCCTAAGTCAAGGAAGCTTCGAGGAGGGCACGAGGTAGGGGGGCGCGCCCACCCCCTAGGGCGTGCCCTCCACCCTCGTGGGCCCCCTGTTGCTCCACTGACGTACTCCTTCCTCCTATATATACCTACGCACGCCCAAACGATCATATACGAAGCCAAAAACCTAATTCCACCGCCGCAACCTTCTGTACCCACGAGATCCCATCTTGGGGCCTGTTCCGGAGCTCACGGAGGGGACATCCATCACGGAGGGCTTCTACATCATCACCATAGCCTCTCCGATGAAGTGTGAGTAGTTTACCTCAGACCTTCGGGTCCATAGTTAGTATCTAGACTGCTTCTTCTCTCTTTTTGGATCTCAATACAATGTTCCCCCCTCTCTCGTGGAGATCTATTCGATGTAATCTTGTTTTTGTGGTGTGTTTGTTGAGACCGATGAATTGTGGGTTTATGATCAAGATTATCTATGAACAATATTTGAATCTTCTCTGAATTCTTTTATGTATGATTGGTTATGTTTGCAAGTCTCTTCGAATTATTAGTTTGGTTTGGCCTACTAGATTGATCTTTCTTGCAATGGGAGAAGTGCTTAGCTTTGGGTTCAATCTTGCGTGTCCTTTCCCAAAGGATGAGGGGCAGCAAGGCACGATTGTATTGTTGCCATCGAGGATAACAAGATGGGGTTTTATCATATTGCATGAATTTATCCCTCTACATCATGTCATCTTGCTTAAGGCGTTACTCTGTTTTTATGAACTTAATACTCTAGATGCATGCCGGATAGCGATCGATGAGTGGAGTAATAGTAGTAGATGCAGGTGAGTCGGTCTACTTGTCTTGGACGTGATGCGTATATACATGATCATACCTAGATATTCTCATAACTATGCTCAATTCATCAATTGCTCAACAGAATTGCTCACCCACCGTAAAATACTTATGCTCTTGAGAGAAGCCACTAGTGAAATCTATGGCCCCCGGGTCTATCTTCATCATATCAATCTTCCTACACTTTATTATTGCCTTTGCTTTTTTACTTTACTTTTTATTTTACTTTGCATCTCTATCACAAGAATACCAAAAATATTATCTATCATATCTATCAGATCTCATTCTCGTAAGTGACTGTGAAGGGATTGACAACCCCTTATCCCGTTGGTTGCGAGGAGTTATTTGCTTTGTGCAGGTACGAGGGACTCGCGCATAGCCTCCTACTGGATTGATACCTTGGTTCTCAAAAACTGATGGAAATACTTACGCTACTTTGCTGCATCATCCTTTCCTCTTCAAGTAAATCCAACGCAGTGCTCAAGAGGTAGCAAGAAGAATTTCTGGCGCCGTTGCTGGGGAGTCTACGCAAAAGTCAACATACCAAGTATCCATCACAAATCCCTTATCTCCCGCATTACATTATTTGCCTTTTGCCTCTCGTTTTCCTCTCCCCCACTTCACCCTTGCCGTTTTATTCACCCTTCCTCCTTTCAATCTTGTGTTATCATGTGCGATCGTTTTGCTTGCATCTTCGCTTGCTAAAAGTTTATGGATCCTCATCCACTTGCTAATCTCTTTAAGAGATCCAATTATTATGAACCTATTGCTAGTGAATTGAGTGCACTAGATTATATTTATGAGGTTTTGCCTGAAATTCGTGAATCTAAAAATTGTGATGCAGTACTTTATGAAGCGATTCATGATAGATCTTTGAATAAAAAGCATGATTGCAATGATTGTACTATAAATTCTATTGATGTCAATTGTGCTAAAAATATGCAAAACCCTAAGCTTGGGGATGCTAGTTTTGCTATGTCCTCTACTTGTTGCAATGATCATGATTGGGGTGATAGTTCTTCTTATGATCTTGAAAATTTATTTAAGCCCGATGATGAATATGAGATTGATAATAGTGCTTGCAATATTATTGACAGTGGGTTTGGAGGAGTGTCAACTTTAGATCCCACATATTTGGAGAATGTTCTGTAGCGACCCGACCCAAAATCGGTCAAGTCTCTGTGTAACTGTACCATCCCAAGATCATGCTGGCACACACAGTACATTGATGAAATAATCAAAGTTCAATCACACCTGAATTTATTACACGATTCTCATATCGAGTCTTTATTACAATAGAATAAATTCGGCCGAAGGCCAACTCATGAGAAATAAACTAAATAAGCTGCGGAAGCGTAGAAGAATAGCGAGTCCATCCGATTCCAAAGGGCAATCGCCAAGCGTGGATCGTAGCCTCACTCCTGATCGGAATACTCCTCTGCAACATAAGACGTTGCAGCCGTGTAGGTCAGCATTTTGAATATGCTGGCAAGTCATGAAGAGAGAATAACAATAAAAATTACTAACACTATATGCAATTTGGCTGTGGGGCTCTAAGTTTCATTGTTTTTGCGAAAAGCCGTTTTCCCTACAATAAGGACTTGTTTGCAATTACTACGAAATGTTGGTAGTTATTGAGATGGTTCCGCCAACCAATGTCTCATTCCCAATTACTAAATAACCCCTCAATTAATTTATTAATTTCAGTGTTGAGATTTCGAAATACTCCAAGTTCCAGAGGCTCAAATTGTCCAGTATCGGGACACGGCTAACCGATTAGATCTTCACTCTGCAGAGGTTTATGACTTTACCCGCAAGAATCGTTCCTCCTTTTAAGTCTTCGCACTTCATGGTGTTTGAAGACGGACGAACGCAAACAGGGTCTTCCGAAGAGTTCCTCTGGCCACTGCCGGCACCCATCCAATCCTACCGTTCTTCTACATCTCGTAGCACCGTCCGGCCAGAGTCACAACTAGGGTTGACCAAGCCAGAGCCCATAATGGCTTGCGGCTGCACAGGTAAGCTTCCGGTCAATGGGGTATACATCCTTCTCTTCGTGGCTGGGTGAAGCTTTCCACAAGATGTCATGGCGCTTCTCCATGCATCCCGCCAACCGCTGGTTTTCTCCAGGTGCCCGTCAACCGCCCTCCACCCAAGAGTGAATTTTGAAGTCCATCTTGAGCTTGAAGTCATGGGGTTGTCATCATCTTGACTCTCACATCTCCTTATGATTCACTCAACCAACCCCGCCTCACGAGCATAGCAAAATAAACTACTTCGTCCGGGGCAATGGTAACAAGGAATTGGGTTCATCCTACCTCATGATACTACTCAAGAACATAACTTCAAATTCTCCTACTGCATGCATGGTGGGGAGGTATAATTTCTAATGCAATAAAATCATAGGTATTGTAAAGGAAAACATGATCAATAGACTTGCCTTGCTTGACGATCTTGAAAGCTAGGGACTCGTGGTAGCAAGCTTAGACTCGGAAATTCTACCGAGGCAAATAACAATCATATAAGCATACAACATATGATCTCTTAACATAACAGCATGCTAACATAACACACAAAACAATCGAACCAAAACCCAAAGAAAGTTCAAGAAATCCAAATCGATGTTTTCACCACATCAAACAAGAACCAAGAAATAGTTTTACACAACCAAATTTTTCTTAACAGAACCTAAGCATGGGTTTTGCTAACTAATGTAAAAGAAAACATCATGCAACTAGGAGCAAAAAGAATCACATCAAAAACTATTATAGAACTCCTAATATGCCTATAACAATCCTAGCAAGGAAAAATAAACTAAAAACTTTATTTATTGTAAATAAAAGTCCATGTTCTAAAGTTACGAAACTAACCTAAAATAAACTATCACATAGGAAAAATAAAATTATTTGCTAAATAAAACAATAGGAAAACAGTAGCTAGTTAAATAAATAAGAACTACATGATTTTGATTAAAACTATTTTTTATTAAATCTAAAATGCCCAAATAAATTCCTACGGTTAGGTAAGGTCAAAACAAAGTTGTGACAAAAAGAATCACTAAAATAAAATAATCCTAACTCATTTTATAGCAGAATTACTAATCTGTCTAAATCTAAAATAAAACAATTTATAATAATTTTAACATGACTAAACATATTTTCTACAGAAACTACAACAAATTTGCAAACTAACAAAAAAAGAATCACTTAAAATATTAAGTAGATTAAAAGATATGGATTTTACAAAACTGAAACTATTCTGTAAACAAAACAGAAACGAAAATATAATTAAAAAGAAAAATCTGGCGCTAATGGGCCTATCTAGCGCTCGGGCGTAATATAACTAAAACGTGCCCGCGGTTTAACAGAAAATAACCCGATCGGGCCGGTCTAAACTAAACCTAACTAAACCGGAATAAACCGTAAATAAAACCGGTCTATTTAAAATAAACCTACCCCTTCGGGGAATCTAATCTAAACCCTACGATCTAGATCGAACGGCGACGGGGTTCTCCGGCGACTCACCGCGGTGGCGACAACGACGGCGGCCGACGGTGACTCGGGCGATGACGGCGCGGCGGCTCCGGTGGTCGGGGAAGATGGCGGAGACCTCCGGCGGGTGCGGCGGAGCAAGGGGAGCTCGGGGAAGCTCGAGGGGTTCGGGGATGGCCGGGGCGGTGACAATGGCGCGGCGGCGACTTCGGACTCCGGCGACGGATTGCGGCGAGGGGGAAAATGAGGGAAAGGGTCGAGGGGGTATTTATAGGGGGGGACCCGGCTTGGAGGAGGGGGCAGATCGGGCGAGGGGATCGGGGAGGATCCCGGATTCGTCGGGATTCCGGCGAGCGGCGGCGGGGGTTGGCGTGGGCGAGGGGAAAGGAGGGGTGGGGTCCACCCGTCAGCGGGAGAGGGAGGCGGCGTTTGGGTCGGGCGACCGGGGCGAAGGGGTTTCGGCGGGGGCTCAAGGTGGGGGCTCGGCTCTGGTGGGCTGGCTGCGCTGGTGGGCTCTTGCTGGCTGCGCTTCGTCGGCTGGTTGACTTGGCCCATGGTGGGCCTGGGTCTTGGCTGGGCGGTTGGCTGGTGGCGCTGGGTCTCTCCTTTCTATTTTTTTTTGAATTTGTGAGAGAGAAAATATTATATATATATATATATATATATATTTTATATAGGACATATATATATATCAAAATGATCGGGGAATATTCCTATAATTTGAACATTTTCCAGGGGCAAAACTCAAACTTTTAAAAAAATCATTTTTCTAAAATCCCAAATAAAATTCAAATTTGAATTCAAACTTTTTGGCAAGGTTTTTCATCTGACATATTTGGAGTGTCATGTTTACTCCTCTCATACTTTTTCTCAAGTATTTGTCAGGCATTGATTTGATATAAATTTCAACTGCCAAATTTTGAATTCAAATTCCATCAACTCAAAATCTTCTGAAACTTCAAATGCCACTCAATTTCAAACAATATGCATAGATGCTTAGCTAATATTGTAAAACATTCCAAATAGGAAATTTGGGATGTTACATTAGCTAATCCAGGGTCTCTTGGCCTGTCAACACAGGTGGTGCAGAGTTTTTCACAACTCTACCTTTCATGAAGTTCTTCTTGTCTTTCCTGAACTTATGGCGAGGATCCAGGAATTGTCTATGCATGTCGAAGCAAGAAAACTTGCGACCGGCCTGAAGCCAACGAAACTCAAGAGCTACCTTGCATGTGGGGCACTGGAACCTTCCATGCACACACCAACCAACGAATAGCGCATATGCCGGCAAGTCATGCGTCGAGTACATGTACCAGACATGCATTATGAAGTTCCGTTTGCTACAAGCTTCGTATGTCTTAAACCCATTATCCCAGGCTTCTTGCAATTTGTCCTTCAGCGGCTGCATGTACACATTCATATTCTTCCCTAGATAGCTGGGCCCTAGAATTATCAACGTCAGCAAAATGTTCTTTCTTTGCATAATCTGTCCGGGGATTGAGTGGAAAGACAAATACGGGCCAACAACTGTATTGGGCTGCCGTCATACCAAACACACTGAACCCATCCATGCCGATGGCGACTAGAGGATGCCTCAGATTTGCCGCTTTGTCATCATGTAATGCATCGAAGCGCTTCGATGCTTCACCATCCGATGTGTGCACCATCATCAGCTTCCCATCTGCATCTAGTTGAGTTCTTTTGCCCATTTTGTGCCATGTCATCTGTCTGGCCGTATCTTCAACCATGAAAAGACGTTGAAGTCTTGGTACGATTGGCATATAGCGAAGAACATTAATGAGGATTTTGGTCCGCGTCTTCTCACCCATACGTTGTCTACCACAACATACCTGGATGACTTGCAAATAGGACAATAGTTCAAGTGCACATACTGAAGCCTAAATAAGGCACATCCTTTCTCACAGGCATGTACCTTCTCATAGGGTATCTTAAGATCACGGAGGATTTTGTCTGACTGGTACAGGTTTGCAGGTAGTACATGGCCTTTGGGTAGAAAATGTCCAAATACTATCATCATTGCGTCATAGCATTCTCTGCCCAAGTTGAATTGAGCCTTCAAAGCCATTATTTGTGAGATGGCATCCACCTGACAAAGCTCAATGTGCTCGTGGAGAGGACGTTTTGAAGACTCCAACATTTCATTGAAGGCCTTTGCAGATTCCTCCATCTCATCGTCCGAGTCGCGAGCATCATCAAAGTCTTGCACCATGTCTTGCATCCCTGTACCATGCTCGTCGGTGCGACGATAAAGCACCTCAGCTCTGGCACGTTGGTCAGACTCGCCATGAAATGTCCACACCGTATAACCTGGCATAAAACCCCTCTTCTGCAGGTGTTTGCCCATTTCATCATCTGTCCTCTTGTGCCAATTGTTGCACCCGGCACAGGGGCACCATGTTGTCCTCCGGCCATTTGCAAATGCGGCTCCCATAAACCCCTTGGTTTTTGTTAACCATTCAATGGTCATGTATTTCGACTAGTGTGACCAGTGTACATCCACGCATACGATCACTCATCTTGCCTATGTATTGGACACGTAAGAATATATATATATATATATATATATATATATATATATATATATATATATATATATATATATATATATATATATACATATCAACATGTATATATTCATCGATTAATGGAGTTTGTCACTTTTATTACGTCCATGCAACCTAGACGCTAATAGGTAAAGATAGGTCCTAATCCCACCTGAGTATGTGTAGATTGGGTTCGTTTTCCCATGCTCTGCTCCGGATCCGACACAAAATTTTGGCAGCACCTCCCCGTTGTTCTCCTGATGCACATCTTGGCAATAGGCAGAGAGGATGTGTACCCGGAGAACAACAGGGAGGCACTGACGAAATTCTGCATCGGATCCGGAGCAGAGCATATGGGAAAACGAACCCAATCTACACATACTCGGGCTGTCCATGGATAACGTTGGACAATTCAAAAGAAACACGGTTATAAATATGCAAATGCATGGATATTTATAGATGTAACCCTTTCGAACAGGAGACATATAGAAGACACATATAGCAAGCAAGTTTCATCGGCACGAAGACCGGAACAGAGCAAATGAAGGGGGGAGGAGGATGATGTCGCTTGAAGCTACGCCGGTACTTCCCCAAAGAGGAAGGGATGATGCAGCACAATGGCATTAGGTATTTCCCTCAGATATGAAACCAAGGCCATCGAACCAGTAGGAGAACCAAACAACAGAACGTAAACAGCCCCTGCACACAGATAACAAATCCTCGCAACCCGACGTGTAAAAGGGGTTTGTTAATCCCTTTCGGGTAGCGGCGCTGTAAGTGCATCTAGTGCCCCTTAGTGATTTTGGTGTATTGAAGACTTATAGGTTAAGGGACTAATGTGTTTATGAGTGTACACAGGTCTATAAGTCTATCAGGAGTTTGATATTTATAGAGAAAGTCGACCCCTAAAAATGAAGTTCTTCGACTGAATACTTTGGATTTCTAAAGACTTTCTGAAGACTTTGAAAGTGAAGAAATTGGTGCATGATGTATACTACACAACCTTCTTCTTGTAGACGTTGTTGGACCTGCAAGTGCACAGGTTTGTAGGACAGTAGCAAATTTCCCTCAAGTGGATGACCTAAGGTTTATCAATTCGTAGGAGGCGTAGGATGAAGATGGTCTCTCTCAAGCAACCCTGCAACCAAATAACAAAGAGTCTCTTGTGTCCCCAACACACCCAATACAATGGTAAACTGTATAGGTGCACTAGTTCGGCGAAGAGATGGTGATACAAGTGCAATATGGATGGTTGATATAGGTATTTGTATTCTGAAAATATAAAAACAGCAAGGTAACTAATGATAAAAGTGAGCGTAAACGTTATTGCAATGATAGGAAACAAGGCCTAGGGTTCATACTTTCACTAGTGCAAGTTCTCTCAACAATAATAACATAGATAGATCATATAACAATCCCTCAACATGCAACAAAGAGTCACTCCAAAGCCACTAATAGCGGAGAACAAACGTAGAGATTATGGTAGGGTACGAAACCACCTCATAGCTATTCTTTCGGATCAATCTATAAAAGAGTTCGTACTAGAATAACACCTTAAGACACAAATCAACCAAAACCCTAATGTCACCTAGATACTCCATTGTCACTTCAAGTATCCATGGGCATGATTATACGATATGCATCACACAATCTCAGATTCATCCAACCAACACAAAGTACTTCAAAGAGTGCCCCAAAGTTTCTACCGGAGAGTCAAGAACGTGTGCCAACCCCTATGCATAGGTTCATGGGCGGAACCCGCAAGTTGGTCACCAAAACATACATCAAGTGACACATGATATCCCATTGTCACCACAGATAAACACGGCAAGACATACATCAAGTGTTCTCATAAAAGACTCAATCCGATAAGATAACTTCAAAGGGGGAACTCAATTCATCACAAGAGAGTAGAGGGGGAGAAACATCATAAGATCCAACTACATTAGCAAAGCTCGGGATACATCAAGATCGTGCCATAGAGGGAACACGAGAGAGAGAGAGAGATCAAACATAGCTACTCGTACATACCCTCAGCCCCGAGGGTAAACTACTCCCTCCTCGTCATGGATAGCGCCGGGATGATGAAGATGGCCACCGGTGATGGGTTCCCCCTCCGGCAGGGTGCCGGAACGGACTCCCGAGAGGTTTTTGGTGGCTACAGAGACTTGCGGCGACGGAACTCCCGATCTATCTTCGTATTCTATGGTTTTAGGGTACGTAGGCTTATATAGGCGAAAGAAGTCGGCCGGGAGGTGCTCGAGGGGTCCACGAGACAGGGGGCCGCGCCCTGTAGGGGAGGGGGGCGCCCTCCTATCTCGTGGAGTCCTCGGGGATCTTCTGACGTGAACTCCAAGTCTCCAGGATCATATTCTTCCAAAAAATCACGCTACCGAAGGTTTCATTCCGTTTGGACTCCGTTTGATATTCCTTTTCCTCGAAATACTAAAACAGGCAATAAAACAACAATATGGGCTGGGCCTCCGGTTAATAGGTTAGTCCCAAAAGTAATATAAAAGTGTATAATAAAGACCATAATCATTCAAAACAGATAATAAAATAGCATGAATGCTTCATAAATTATAGATACGTTGGAGACGTATCAACATCCCCAAGCTTAATTCCTACTCGTCCTCGAGTAGGTAAATGATAAAGAAAGAATTTATGAAGTGTGAATGCTCGAGGTGCACAAGTTTGATCAATGATATTTTCAATCACCTTTTCTAGCATGATAATATGTCATAACAGTAGTTCATCTCATAAAACTTCTCACGATAAAGTAACAAGCAATTCACATGTCAAAGCATAGACCATAAACTTTCTTGAAAACTAGAAAACTTCATTCTCAGTCATTCAAATAATTGCAATTCATCTTATTTTCAGGAAGGGTCTATGTCAGAGCTTTAATTTAGCAAACTTCACATACTCAACTATCATATAGTCTTCTACAATTGCTAACACTCACGCAATACTTGTGGTTATGAAGTTTTAATCAGACACAGAGAAAGATTGGGGCTTATAATGTTGCCTCCACACGTATTCACCTTTGGGTGATGTCAACAATAATAGTTCATGCTAACTTACATCCAATTGGATATATATATCAGGATCACCCCAACACAAAGTGCTTGCCAAAGGATAAAATGAAAAAGGGAAAGGTGAAGATCACCTTGACTCTTGCATAAAAGTAAAAGACATAAAGTAAAAGATAGGCCCTTCGCACAGGGAAGCAGAGGTTGTCATGCGCTTTTAGGATTGGATACACACAATCTTAATGCGAAAGAACGTCACTTTATATTGCCCCTTGTATATGGACCTTTATTATGCAGTCCGTCGCTTTTATTGCTTCCATAACAAGTTCGTACAAAGCTTATTTTCTCCGCACTAATAAGTCATGCATATTTAGAGAGAAATTTTTATTGCTTGCACCGATGACAACTTACTTGAAGGATCTTACTCAATCCATAGGTAGGTATGGTGGACTCTCATGGCAAAAACTGGGTTTAAGGATATTTGGAAGCACAAGTAGTATCTCTACTTGGTGCAAGGAATTTTTGGCTAGCATGAGGGGGAAAGGCAAGCTCAATATTTTGAATGATCCATGACAATATACTTTAACTGAGATGTCGGAAAACATAACCCATTACGTTGTCTTCCTTGTCCAACATCAACTCTTTAGCATGTCATACTTAATGAGTGCTCCCAACTATAAAAGGTGTCTACAATAGTATATTTATATGTGAAATCTCTCTTCTTTCAATATTCTTTCATGAATTGTTCAAATGACCAATACAACGCTTGCTAACCTTCAATAAATTTACAACCTCTACCTCTTAGACGTGAAGTCATTAGTCCCCATGGCATAAGCAAATGAGGCATATATAATTTCAGATTTATGACAATCAACTCATTCAACCATTTACTCATAGGATATAAGTGAAGCACACGAGTAAATGATAAACTACTCCAAAAAGATGTAAGTGAAGAACAATGAGTAGCTAAATAATTATGCAACTATGTGAAGACTCTCTCTCATTTAAGAATTTCAGATCTTGGTATTGTATTCAAATAGCAAGAAAAACAAAATAAAATGACATTGCAAGGATGGCACAACTCATGTGAAGAAGCAAAAACTTAGGCTCGGCCGATACTAACCGATAGTTGTTGAAGAAGAAAGGTGGGATGCCTACCGGGGCATCCCCAAGCTTAGATGCTTGAGACTTCTTGAAATATTATCTTGGGGTGACTTGGGCATCCCCAATCTTGAACTTTTGTGTATCCTTAATTCCTCTCATATCATGGTTTCTCTTTTTATCAAAAGCTTCATTCACAACAAACTCAACAAGAACTCGTGAGATAGGTTAGTATAAACTAATGCAAAACCTTATCATTTTCTACTGTACCAAATCACTTAGATTATTATTCAACATTGCATACTAAATGCCTCTGCATATTTAATACTCCTATCCTCAAATAGAATCATTAAACAAGCAAACATATGCAAACAATGCAAACATAACAGCAATCTGCCAAAACAGTACAGTCTGTGAAGAATGCAAGAGTATCAATACTTCCCTAACTCCAAAAATTATGAACTAAAATTTACACTGTAATAAATTTATCAGAGCTCAATATGTAAAAATATTCAACATTATACTACTCTCTTACTTTTCTAGGGAATTTTTACAATAGCGGTAAACTTTCTGTTTTCAAATAGCAATATGTACAGTAGCAAAATAAGCATGGCAAAGGCTATCCTTGACTTTTTTATTGAAACTAAAGATGCAAAACATTATTATATATAACAGCAATCAAATACTAACAAAAGAAAATGACGCTCCAAGCAAAACACATATCATGTGGTGAATAAAAATATAGCTCCAAGTAAGGTTACCGATGAACGAAGACGAAAGAGGGGATGCCATCTGGGGCATGCCCAAGCTTAGGCTCTTGGTTTTCCTTGAATATTACCTTGGGTTGCCTTGGTCATCCCCAAGCTTAGGCTCTTGCCACTCCTTATTCTGTAGTCCATCGAATCTTTACCCAAAACTTGAAAACTTCACAACACAAAACTCAACAGAAAACTCGTAAGCTCCGTTAGCGAAAGAAAACAAAACACCACTTCATGGTACTGAAATGAACTCATTATTTATTTATATTGGTGTTAAACCTACTTTATTCCAACTTCTCTATGGTTTATAAACTATTTTACTAGCCATAGAGTCATCAAAATAAGCAAACAACACACGAAAAAACAGAATCTGTCAAAAACAGAACAGTCTGTAGTAATCTATAACTAACGCAAACTTCTGGAACTCGAAAAATTCTAAAATAAATTCTTGGACCTGCGGAATTTGTCTATTAATCATCTGCAAAAATAATCAACTAAATATCACTCTCCAGTAAAAAGTTGAAGCTAATCTCGTGAGCGCTAAAGTTTCTGTTTTTTACAGCATGATCATAAAGACTTTACTCAAGTCTTCCCAAAGGTTCTACTTGGCACAAACACTAATTAAAACATAAAACCATATCTAAACAGAAACTAGATGGATTATTTATTTTCCTAAACAGAACCAAAAAGCAAGAAACTAAAATTAATTTGGGTTTCCTCCCAACAAGCGCTATCGTTTAACGCCCCTAGCTAGGCATGATGATTTCAATGATGCTCACATAAGAGATAAGAATTGAAACATAAGGAGAGCATCATGAAGAATATGACTAGAACATTTAAGTCTAACCCACTTCCTATGCATAGGGATTTTGTGAGCAAACAACTTATGGGAACAATAATCAACTAGCATAGGAAGGCAAAACAAGCATAACTTCAAGATTTTCAACACATAGAGAGGAAACTTGACATTATTGCAATTCCTACAAGCATATATTCCTCCCTAATAATAATTTTCAGTAGTATCATGAATGAATTCAACAATATAACCATCACCTAAAGCATTCTTTTCATGATCTACAAGCATAGAAAATTTACTACTCCCCACACAAGCAAAATTCTTGTCATTCGGAATAGTGGAAGTATCATAAAAGACTTGAACACTAAAAATTGTTTCCACATTAAAAGAGTAATGTTCAGAAAAAGGGTAATTATAATCATGACAAGTTTTATAAATATAATCATCACTACTTTTTATAGGATAAGTTTCATCACAATAATCATCATAAGTAGCAACTTCGTTCTCATCATAATCGATTGAAACCTCTTCCAATATAGTGGAATCATCACTAAATAAAGTTGACACTCTTCCAAATCCACTTTCATATTCATCACAATAAGATTCAACATCCTCCAAAATAGTGGGATCACTACTTCCTAAAGTTTACACTCTTCCAAACCCACTTTCATCAATATAATCATCATAGTTAGGAGGCATGCTATCATCATAACAACTTTGCATATCAAAACTTGGGATGCTAAAAATATCATCTTCATTAAACATAGCATCCCCAAGCTTGGGACAAACATTAATTCCAGCAAATATATTCTCAAATATTTCATCCTCATCAAACATAGCTTCCCCAAGCTTGGGCCCTTTCATATCATAAGCATAATCACTCTCATCATTAAAAATATTGATATCACCAATAGTATAGCAATTATCATCATCACAATGAGTAGTAGGAGCAACATCATTTGGGAGGGATACCTTTCTACCTTTGTTTCTCCTTCTTTTCTTTTTCTTCTTCACATTATGTGTGGGTTCAACCTTCCTCTTTGAGCTCCTTATTTACGAGATTGGTTGAATAGAAAGCTCCTCCTCGTTACCTGATTCATCATAAGAAATAATAGGAGGATATTGGGAAGTCTCTTCCCTTTCATTAGTATTCTCATCATCTTCTATTTGCTTTCTTTTCTTTAGGTAATTGGCAATATAAGGATTTTCAATGCAATTCTCCACACAAAACATATAAATATCCTCTAGATCAAAATCAAGAAATCTATCAAGATTAAATTTTGGAATACCCTCGGTTATACATTTCATTTCTTCATACCCCAAAAGAAGACTAAGCTCTTTATGATGCCCAAGGGTAATCAAGTTATCACAATTTTTGGACACGATTTGATCATAAAACAATTTTCATTGGAGATTTAAATGACCATGTTCATTGCAAAGTTCACAAGGAGCGCGAAAAATATTGAATCTTCAAGCACAATCATCAAGACTTTCTTGCAAACCTTTAGTTTTTAAATACTTATGGCTCTTGCAATATCTATTTTCTCTATTTGGTGTGTCCATGCAAATCCAATCTACTCCACAAAAATCAACATGCTTAGAGGAGACATTTTCATCATAACTAGTGCAATCATCATTAGTACTATGGATATTCAAAGAGTTCATACTAACAACATTGCAATCATGCTCATCATTCAAAGATTTAGTACCAAGCATTTTAATGCATTCTTCTTCTAGCACTTGAGCACAATTTTCCTTTCCATCATTCTCACGAAAGATATTAAAAAGACAAAGCGTATGAGACAAACTTAACTCCATTTTTTTTGTAGTTTTATTTTATAAACTAAACTAGTGATAAAACACGAAACAAAAAGATTTGATTTCAAGATCTAAAGATATACCTTCAAGCACTCACCTCCCCGGCAACGGTGCCAGAAAAGAGCTTAGTTGACGGAGTGTGAGTGCCGCTTACCTAGCTTCCCCGGCAACGGCGCCAGAAAAGAGCTTGATGTCTACTACACAACCTTCTTCTTGTAGACGTTGTTGGGCCTGCAAGTGCACAGGTTTGTAGGACAGTAGCAAATTTCCCTCAAGTGGATGACCTAAGGTTTATCAATCCGTAGGAGGCGTAGGATGAAGATGGTCTCTCTCAAGCAACCCTGCAACCAAATAACAAAGAGTCTCTTGTGTCCCCAACACACCCAATACAATGGTAAATTGTATAGGTGCACTAGTTCGGCGAAGAGATGGTGATAGAAGTGCAATATGGATGGTAGATATAGGTATTTGTAATCTGAAAATATAGAAACAGCAAGGTAACTAATGATAAAAGTGAGCGTAAACGTTATTGCAATGATAGGAAAGAAGGCCTAGGGTTCATACTTTCACTAGTGCAAGTTCTCTCAACAATAATAACATAGATAGATCATATAACAATCCCTCAACATGCAACAAAGAGTCGCTCCAAAGCCACTAATAGCGGAGAACAAACATAGAGATTATGGTAGGGTATGAAACCACCTCAGAGCTATTCTTTCGGATCAATCTATAAAAGAGTTCGTACTAGAATAACACCTTAAGACACAAATCAACCAAAACCCTAATGTCACCTAGATACTCCATTGTCACTTCAAGTATCCGTGGGCATGATTATACGATATGCATCACACAATCTCAGATTCATCTAACCAACACAAAGTACTTCAAAGAGTGCCCCAAAGTTTCTACCGGAGAGTCAAGAACGTGTGCCAACCCCTATGCATAGGTTCATGGGTGGAACCCGCAAGTTGGTAACCAAAACATACATCAAGTGGCACATGATATCCCATTGTCACCACAGATAAACACGGCAAGACATACATCAAGTGTTCTCATAAAAGCCTCAATCCGATAAGATAACTTCAAAGGGGAAACTCAATTCATCACAAGAGAGTAGAGGGGGAGGGGGAGAAACATCATAAGATCCAACTACAATAGCAAAGCTCGGGATACATCAAGATCGTGCC
Organism: Aegilops longissima; assembly: GCA_021605205.1. Lineage (NCBI taxonomy): Eukaryota > Viridiplantae > Streptophyta > Magnoliopsida > Poales > Poaceae > Aegilops > Aegilops longissima. The sequence continues at coordinate 92,264,417 of CM038678.1, forward strand.
ATAGAGGGAACACGAGAGAGAGAGAGAGACCAAACACATAGCTCTTGGTACATACCCTCAGCCCGGGGTGAACTACTCCCTCCTCGTCATGGATAGCGCCGGATGATGAAGATGGCCACCGGTGATGGTTTCCCCAGAGGTGCCTAATGGACTCGAGGGTTTTGGTGGCTCTGAGACTTGCGGCGGAACTCCCGATCTATCTTCGTATTCGATGGTTTTAGGGTACGTAGGCTTATATAGGAGAAACAAGTCGGTCGGGAGGTGCTCGAGGGGTCCACGAGACAGGAGGCCATGCCCAGTAGGGGGGGGGGCGCCCTCCTATCTCGTGGAGTCCTTGGGGATCTTATGACGTGAACCCCAAGTCTCCAGGATCATATTCTTCCAAAAAATCATGCTGCCGAAGGTTTCATTCCGTTTGGACTCCGTTTGATATTCCTTTACCTCGAAATACCGAAACAGGCAATAAAACAACAATATGGGCTGGGCCTCCGGTTAACAGGTTAGTCTCAAAAGTATTATAAAAGTGTTTAATAAAGCCCATAATCATTCAAAACAGATAATAAAATAGCATGAATGCTTCATAAATTATAGATACGTTGGAGACGTATCAGTGCGACCTTTGAAGACTTGGTATTCATTCGTGGAACATGAAGCGTGAAGACTTTTGTTTTTGTAGTTTCATTTTCTCTTTCTTGAGTCATAGGAAACACCGTACTGTTAAAGGGGGTCGAGTAAATACAAAGGAAAAATTTCCATGTGATGCTCAACTCAAAATCCTACACCTACCAATCCCTTCGAGTGAAGCCATTGGAAATCTCATACAGTTCAGTCATATTCTTCATCAACAGAGACGAAGTTCTTCTGGTCTCTGAGGTATTTGTTCTGACTAAGGAGTTAGGAATTCGCCAGTGCGGATTGCCTACACAGTGAGGAACATGATAGCCCTGAGGAATTTGATACTCAAATTTCCGACCATTGCTGTGCTACGCGCCAGCTGTCCCAAAAGATCTTATCCACCTAACGGTTATATCATTGAAGGGCATTTATGTCTTATCATGTTGGGCTGCTCCCTAGGCTATAAATAGCCGCCACCTACAACCACTAGCTGGTTGGCTGCTCCGAGAGAAACTGACACCTGTCATTTGAGAGCATCCCATCCTCCGGGGACTTTGAGCGAAAATCAACAAGTGAGGAAAACCCAAACCCAAACACCTACAAACCCAAAGTGATTGAGCATCACTGAAGAGATTGATCCTGCGTGGATCCGACGCTTGTTACCTTTGAAGACTATGCTTCTTCCAGACGGTTAGGTGTCATGGTCTAGAGCATCCAAGAGGAATTGTGGATCGCCGAGTGACCGAGTTTGTGAAGGTTCGGAAGTCACCTGAAGACTTACCATGAGTGATTGAGCAAGGTCTGTGTGACCTTAGTTCAAGGAGAATACGGTGAGGACTGTGTGTCCTCAGGTTTAAATACCTAGCCGCTCCAACGAGATGTACAACTGAGACAACAGTTGGAACTGGTCTACCAAATCATTGTCTTAACCAAGCTTACTGGTTCTATTTCCTCAACTCTTTCATTTGCTCATAACTGTGTTGTGCAGTTGTTCATATCTGTTTGAAGACTTTGACTGAAGACTTTCTCAATTTCCTCAGTCTGTTTGTCTTCATCCTGTGTTATCCTGTGATTACGCTTTCTGTACTCTGTGCTTGTCTTCATTTCATCATGATGACCATGCTTGTGTTCTGTTATGTTTACTTTTGAGTACTTATTCCGCTGCTAGTAGTTCTTCGCTAAGGAATTTCCTCACCGGCAAATTCCTCAATGAAGAATTCATAAAAATCACCTATTCACCCCCCTCTAGTCGATATAACGCACTTCCAAGCGCCCCAAGATGGGCAAACTGACGGGAGGAAATTGTAGTAGATTGATAGATCGAACGCCAAATAAAATAAAGAATAATAAAACACAGCAAGGTATTTTTTGTGTTTTTAGTTTAATAGATCTGAAAATAAATGCAAAGGAAAAGTAGACCGCAAAGGCAAATATATGAGAAAGAGACCCGGGGGCCGTAGGTTTCACTAGTGGCTTCTCTCGTGAAAAATAGCAAATGGTGGGTGAACAAATTACTGTTAGGCAATTGCTAGAACTTCAAATAATCATGACGATATCCAGGCAATGGTCATTATATAGGCATCACGTCCAAGATTAGTAGATCGACTCCTGCCTGCATCTACTACTATTACTCCACACATCGACCGCTATCCAGCATGCATCTAGTGTATTAAGTTCATGGAGAAACGGAGTAATGCAATAAGAACGATGACATGATGTAGACAAGATCTATCTATGTAGAAATAGACCCCATCGTTTTATCCTTAGTAGCAATGATACATACGTGTCAGTTCCCCTTCTGTCACTGGGATCAAGCACCACAAGATCGAACCCACTACAAAGCACCTCTTCCCATTGCAAGATAAATAGATCAAGTTGGCCAAACAAAACCCAAATATCAGAGAAGAAATACGAGGCTATAAGAGATCATGCATAAAAGAGATCAAAGAAACTCAAATACTTTCATGGATATAAAAAGATATAACTGATCATAAACTCAAAGTTCATCAGATCCCAACAAACACACCGCAAAAGAGTTACATCATATGGATCTCCAAGAGACCATTGTGTTGAGAATTCAGCGAGAGAGAGGAAGCCATCTAGCTACTAACTACAGACCCGAAGGTCTACAAAGAACTACACACACATCATCGGAGAGGCACCAATGGAGGTGGTGAACCCCATCCATGATGGTGTCTAGATTGGATCTAGTGGTTCTGGACTCTGCAGCGGCTGGATCTAGTGGTTCTGGACTCTAGGGCATATTTCCAACAATATAAGATGTTAATTCATCCAATATGTGAGTATATTGGATGTTATAAGATCATATATAATGGGATGGAGGGAGTGTTGTACTACATCATTGTGCAATTGTTGTTTAGCTTCTAATATTAATGTGGTGCTTTTAGGTACATATGTCATTGGTAAAGATCCGTGCTTCGACCCTTAATGCGCATGGGGCAATGAGATATTGATGAACCAACATCAAGTGAGGAAACTGATAAATATTGTTAGTAAAATGGGTCGAAAGATGGCAATTAAACTATTTGTTACACTTATCCAAGACAACCGTGAATGATAGGTTGGTAAGTAAGAACTATGCAGCCTTCTTTTTACTGGCCATAATGAGTTGTGTTAGATGACAATGTTTGAATCTTTTTTCGTTGCAGTGGTTCCCAAATAAGTTTACTCAAGACTACTCATTGCAGCTTGAACTATGTCGGTATTTCCCCAAAGAGGAACGGATGATGCAGCACAACAACGGTAGGTATTTCCCTCAGTGATGAGACCAAGGTTATCGAACCAGTAGGAGAACCAAGCAACACTACGTAAATGGTACCTGCACACAAAGAACAAATACTTGCAACCCGACTGTTAAAGGGGTTGTCAATCCCTTTCGGGTAACGGTGCCAGAAATTGTCAAAAGTTGACGGAAGAAAAATCTGATAGATTGGATAAATAGATCTCGAATAAATGCAAAATAAAATAAAGTGCAGCAAGGTATTTTTGGGTTTTTGGATAAATACTTAATAGATCTGAAAGTAAAAGATGCAAATAAATAAAAAGGCAAATAGCAAGATAGTTATGAAAGTATATGATGAGAAAATAGACCCGGGGGGCGTAGATTTCACTAGTGGCTTCTCCTAAGAAAAATACCATACGGTGGGTAAACAAATTAATGTTGGGAAATTGATAGAACTTCAAATAATTATGACGATATCCAGGCAATGATCATTATATAGGCATTATGTCCAAGATTAGTAGACCAACTCCTGCCTGCATCTACTACTATTACTCCACACATAGACCGCCATCCAGCATGCATCTAGTGTGCTAAGTTCATGGAGAAATGGAGTAATGCAATAAGAACGATGACATGATGTGACAAGATCTATTCATGTAGGAATAGACCCCATCTTGTTATCCTTAATAGCAAACATACATACGTGTCATTTCCCCTTCTGTCACTGGGATTGAGCACCATAAGATCGAACCCATCACAAAGCACCTCTTCCCATGGAAAGAAAAATCAATCTAGTTGGCCTAACTAAACCAAAGATTCGAAGAATAAATACGAGGATTACAGTTCTGATGATGCGAAGAAAAAGAAGAAATCCTCAAAATCTTCATCATCAAAATCCTCGAAGTCTTCATCTCACAAGAAGAGAAGCTCCAAGAAGGCTCGGGAATTCATTGGGAAGGAAATGGACTCTAAGGCTGAACCTGAGGAACATGAGGAAGAGGAGGCATCTGAAGAGTCTGAGTCTGGTGTGGCGAGTCTGTCTCTCGCTACTGCATTCGTCAACAAGTCTATCTTCAACTCTGAAGAAAATGGCTTCACCTACAAGGCTGGTGAAGGCAATGATGACTACGCTCCCACCTATTGCTTCATGGCAAAGGGTGCCAAGGTACTCAAATATACCTCCTCTGAATCTAGTGAGAATGAATCTGATGAAAATCTCAAGCCCAGCTACTCTAAACTTGCTAAGATTGCTGTGAAACAACAAAGGGCTTTTGAAAAGGTTCAACACATGCTAGATAAAAGTGATGATATGTTGGGTGAAGAAATGGATCGCACTAAAACCTTGACCGAAAATCTTGAGACTTGGACTAGGTTTGACAACCTTCAAGGTCATCATAACACTCTCTTATCTGATCATGAGAAGCTTTCTTATGAATTTCTTCAGAGAAAGCAAGACCTTGAAAAGCTAAGAGTGAGTTATGAAGATCTTCAGAAGGAGCGCGATTCATTGCTAGCTCAACAAATCAGCGCTGCTCCGGAAGAATTTGTTCCTCCATGTTTGAAGTGCATTGAACGTGAATCTGCTAATTCTTCACCTGAATGTTCAAATGCTTCTAATGTTACAAATTCTTCACCTGCCTCTGCTATCACTAATTCCTCATCTGAGGACATTGCTAGTATCACTGACGATGCAGGGCTGAAGGAATTGTACATGACAGGAATGTACAAAAGCCTCAAAGGGCATCAGACTCTTTGTGATGTGCTTAAAAAGCAGATCCTCAACAGGAACCCTAGGAAAGAGGGTATTGCCTTTGAGAGGAAACTCAATGCCGATGGTACATATTGGAAGCCTGAGCAGTACCCCAAAACCTCATGGGTTGCTGCAAAGGGACCTCCAGTTGATCCATCTAATCGGCTTTACATGTGAATCTCCTCATTCTTCTGATGACTCATTTGACTCCAACTATAAATTGTTCAAAAATCAGAATGGTGAAGTATTTGCTAGATATGTTTGCACTAACTGCAGGAACGGTTCCCCTATGAAGAAAATCTGGGTTCCCAAAAGGTGCCTTGAAAGTCTTCAGGTGCATGTCCTCATGACACCACCTGTGGAGAATAGGAACCCCAGATCAAATTCTTCATATGGATCCAAGTCCTCATACGGACCAAATTCCTCACATGGATCAAATTCCTCAAAAGGATCAAAGTCCTCATATGAATATTATCGTGCTAACAACTCTGTTTCGCAAGGACGAGCCAAGGGATATGAATATGAGCATTATTCTTCTAACCATTATGTTCATAAGTCCTCGAAGAATTTCTCTGCTTATCCATATGCTTACCCTAATACCTCTTATGTGAAACGAAATAGGCTGGCTTCTATGCCACCTTTCTCGTATGGAGCTCGCAGAGTGATGAACTCTTTGCCACCCCTTCAGATGTGGATGGTGAAGAAAAAGAACTAATCTCTTATGCAGGGTCAGGTCTCCAGACGTGCGTAAACGTTTGAAGAATTTGCTGGAGACCTGAAAATTGCCTGATAGGACGCAGGCTAATCATGAAGAAATGAACTTTCATTTCTCACGTCCTCATACTGCTTTATCTGTTCTATTGCTTGATGAAATTGATCTGATGAATTGATGTCATATTCTTCACTGATGAAGTATATGAGTTCGTAAGCTGCACTAATTCATCTGCAGGATGATCAACCCAAAGCCACTGAGTGGGTCCTCGATAGTGGATGTACAAATCACATGACTGGTGACAAGAATCTATTGATGGATGCTCCCTTATCTCCATCGCATCTGAAGCATATCATCTTGACGACAAAGGCAAAAGTCGGTATTGGGTCTAGGTAAGGTTGCGATCTCAAAGGATCGACACATGGACAAAGTCATGCTTGTCGAGTCCTTAGGATACAACCTCATGTCATCTCAATGCTTTGCGATCTTGATCTGATTGTTGTCTTTGGCAAGTATCATTGTGTTGTGATCATGGAAGCTGACAATTCCAAAGTCTTCGAAGGCTTTAGGAGAGGAGACTTTTATATTGTTGATTTCTCTACAGGACCACAACCAGCCGTGTGCCTACTTGCAAAAGCTTCAGAAGGCTGGCTATGGCATCGACGACTTGGTCATGCAGGCATGAGGAATTTTCACACGCTTGCAAAGAAGAAGCATGTCATTGACATTGAGAATGTCAAATTCCTCAAGGATCACTTATGCGGAGCCTGTGAAGCTGGGAAGATGACAAAGGCTAAGCATCCAGCGAAGACTGTCATGACCACCACTCGACCATTTGAATTGCTTCACATGGACCTCTTCGGTCCTAACCATTATTCTGCAGTCTCAAATGATGCATCTCAATATGGCTTTGTTATTGTTGATGATTACTCTCGTTACACATGGGTACACATTGTTACTTACAAACATGAAGTGCAGGAAGTTTTCAAACGATTTTCTTCGAGGGATTCAACCAACTTTGGTGTGAAGATCAAGCACATCAGAAGTGATAATGGAACTGAGTTCAAGAATTCTGGTCTCGATGACTATCTTGATGAACTTGGTATTACTCATGAGTTATCTGCTCCTTATACTTCTCAGCAGAATGGCGTCGTGGGGTGCAAGAACAGGACTCTTGCTGAGATGGCTCGCACTATGCTTGATGAATACAAAACGCCTCGTCGTTTCTGGATTGATGCAATTGATACTGCGTGCCACATCATCAACATAGTATATCTTCAGAAATTCTTCAAGAAGACTGCCTATGAACTCCCCACTGACAAGAAACCCAATGTGAGTTATTTCAAAGTCTTCGGTGCTAAATGTTGGATGAGAGATCCTCATCACAACTCAAAATTTGCACCGAAAGCACATGAAGGTTTTATGCTTGGTTACGGAAAGGACTCGCACACCTACAGAGTCTTCAACAACGTTCTTCACAAGGTTGTTGAAACTGTAGATGTGCGGTTCGATGAAACTAATGGATCGCAAAGAGAGCACCTACCTTCTGTGATAGATGAAACAACACTTGAGGAATCTATCAAGTTCAAGGCTACTGAAGATGTCATTCCGACCGAAGAATCTGCTGAAGAGTTCATTCCAGAATGTGAAGAACGTCGAGCTGAGGCACTGAAGAAAATGGTGCTGAAGAAAATGCTGATCAAATTCCTCGATGACAACCAGCTCATCCTCACGTTGCAAAAGAAGTGCAAGTTGAAAAGATCATCAATGACATTGAAGCACCAGGTCCTCTCACACGATCAAGAGCTTCACATTTATCTAACTTTTGTGGGCACTATGATTTTGTCTCTATCACAGAGCCCACTAAGGTAGATGAAGCATTTCTGGAGCCTGAGTGGATTCAGGCCATGCAAGAAGAATTACATCAGTTCGAGCTCAACAACATCTGGGAACTGATCAAACGTCCAGATCCTCGCAAGCACAATATCATTGGCACAAAGTGGATCTACGGCAACAAGCAAGATGAAAATGGCCTTGTGGTGAGGAATAAGGCACGGCTAGTAGCTCAAGGCTACACACAGGTTGAAGGAATTGATTTCGATGAAAATTTTGCACCCGTTGCTAGAATTGAGGCTATTCACATATTACTTGCTTATGCTAACCATCATGATATCACTTTATATCAAATGGATGTGAAAAGTGCATTCCTCAATGGTAAGCTTGAGGAAGAAGTATATGTTGCTCAACCCCCAGGTTTTGAAGATCCAAAGAATCCTGACAAAGTCTTCAGACTCAATAAGGCCCTCTATGGCCTCAAGCAGGCCCCTCGGGCATGGTATGATACTTTGAAGGAATTCCTCATGAAGAAAGGCTTCAAACCCGGTTCACTCGACCCTACTCTTTTCACTAAATATTATGATGGTGAACTGTTTGTGTGCCAAATATATGTTGATGATATTATCTTTGGCTGTACTGACCAATGTTATAGTGATGAATTTGCCTATATGTTGAGTGAAGAATATCAAATGTCTATGATGTGAGAATTGAAATTCTTCTTAGGTCTTCAAATTCGTCAACAACGCAATGGCATATTCATATCTCAGGAGAAATACCCCAAGGATGTACTGAGGAAATTCGGCATGCAAGAGTGCAAAGGCGTCAAAATTCCTATGCCCACAAATGGCCATCTGTGCACTGATGAAAATGGTATTGACTTTGATCATTAGGTATACCGCTCCATGATTGGTTCTTTATTGTACTTATGTGCATCTAGGCCAGATATTATGCTTAGTGTTTGCATGTGTCCCCGATTTCAAGCTACGCCGAAGGAATCACACCATAAGGCTGTGAAGCATATTCTTCGATATCTAGCTCACACACCAACACTTGGATTATGGTACCCCAAGGGCTCGGCTTTTGATCTCATTGGATATTCTGACTCTGACTATGCTGGTGATCGTGTGGAACGCAAGTCAACATCTGGTACATGTCATTTCCTTGGATGATCTTTGGTCTGTTGGTCCTCGAAGAAACAGAACTGCGTATCACTGTCTACTACTGAAGCTGAGTACATTGCTGCTAGTTCTTGCTGTGCTCAATGCTATGGATGAAGCAAACTCTCAAGGACTACGGCGTCAACGTGAAGAATGTGCCTCTCTTCAGTGACAATGAGAGTGCCATCAAGATTTCTCACAACCCAGTTCAGCACTCGAAGACAAAGCACATACAGATTCGTCATCATTTTCTTCGTGATCATGTGTTGAAGGGTGATATTTCTATTGAGCATGTGAAGACAGAAGAACAGCTAGCCGATATCTTCACAAAGCCCTTGGATGAGAAGAGATTTAGCAAGTTGCGGTGTGAGCTAAATATCTTAGAATCTTCGAATGTTCTTTGAAAAGGACACTCATCCTAACACTTATGCAAAATTGATGACTTAGATGTGCAACACATGAAGAAACATTTTTCTTCAATCAATGAAGAATAACACTCTAACTGTGAAGAAATTAACGAAGAATTTGATTCTCAGAACCCTACGACAATTGTACGCGATGTCTGAAATCATCATTCTTATACGGTGGGTCGTGCCACCACAAACGTTGAAAATCTTCAATTTGAGTTTTTCCTCAGTTTTGAAATTCCTCAGTTGTTCATGTTCTTCAACTTTGCATTGTCTTCACCATTTCCGTCGTTTTTCTTCATTGGCTATATGTATATATATATATATATATATATATATATATATATATATATATATATATATATATGAGTTTATGTCCTCTATAGCATTCACTTATGGCTAATTCTTCAAGTTGATGTTTCTACTAAGTGAATGTGATCGGACCCTTCCCCCTCTATGCTAAACTCAACCCAATCTATTCACAAATTCTTCATGTGTTTTCTATTTGAAACTCGTTCAAAATCTTCACCGTGTCCTTGTCATCTGAAGAATTTGCGAACGGAACGTTAAAACTTATCTTATCCAAAACTTTTGTTTTGCCGCTCAAACCGTTCCGCTTCCCACGAAAACACTTATCTATTCACCCACGATCTCACATGATCTCCACTTCTCAGTACATGGTGACACATGTCAAGTGAATGAGAAGGGTCAGGGGCACGTTAGTCCAATTTCTTCGGGCGAACAGTTTTTCACCGTGGCTATAAATACCCCCCTCCCCTTCCTCACTTCTTTTACTCCACTCGAACTCTCTCCAGCTCGAGCTTCTCAAACCCTAGCGCCGCCGCTACTTCATCGTCGCTGGTGAGGAAGAGCTTCACTGCCTCGACCTCGTCGCTGTCGTACTCGCGTCGGCCGCAGACTTCTTCCCTCCGCCGCCGCCGTAGCCGTCTTCCTCTGCCAAGTTAGGGTGTGCAAGTTCTGCACTGACGAACTTCACATCTCCACCTCACAGTTCGTCATGTTCTTCGTCCAGGGTAATTAAAAGTTACTTTTACTGCCCTCCTTGATTCGGATGTTTTCTACAAAATCTTCAAAGGAGTTTCTTTTCTTCAAATCTTCTCACACTAAACACCTCACATGTCATCTGTTCTTGATTCGTTTCTCTAAGCAACAATTTTTCTTCAAGATTCCTCAATTGTGTGGATCTTCGATCTATACAACTCTGGAACCTAAGACAAAGAACGCTTAGTGAAATTCTTCAAGACTCACCTGGTCAAATTCTTCAAACTTGTTCATTTTACAAAACCTTCTGAGAACGCATATGACCTCTCCAAATTCCTCGCAACTATACTCTGTTCACAGGTACACATGTCCGCTGCTGAATCACTAGGTTCTCATCAACTTAACTCATTTGCCGCGTTCCTCGAAGAAAAGTTGCATACATCTTCAGAGAATTCCTTTGTTTAAATTTCTCATCTGAAGAAAATGGCTGATGGTAAGAAGCCACAGAAAGGAGGAAAGAGGCCTGACATCAATACTGCTTTTGAGATCCCCGATGACATATACAAAGATTATTGCACTCCGGATGAGGCCAAGTTCGGAAAAGAGGACAAAAATCAGCGCAAGGTGCGCATACAGAGGATAGAGAGGAGATGTGCAAGAGAGTGGAGGGAGTACATATATGTTACTCCCAAATACATGAATAAATTCGCACTCAATCCTCCATGCCCAAGACCTCCGTTGGCACCTGGCCAAGAAGCATATCCCACTAGCCTCAAGCGCGGTGAGGATTATCCGGATGAATGGGCAAAGCGCCAAGCCAAGCTGGACAGACAAGCCAAAGAAGCAGTGAGGAAATTCAACGAAGACTCTGCTGCCACTGCTGTTGCCGAGGCCTCTGTCAAGCCTAAGAAGGCCATGTCTAAGAAGCCTGCTCACAAGTCAAGTGCTTCTTCTTCAATGCCCTCACGGCCAAGTTCCTCAGCAATGCCCTCACGGCCAGAATCCTCAAAGCCCTCACGGCCAATTCCTCACGCTGCTCCTGCTCCTCCAAAGTCCTCAGCTCCTCGGCCAAAGTCTTCGGCCGCTCCGACAAAATCCTCAGCTCCTCGGCCAAAGTCTTCGGCCGCTCCGACAAAATCCTCAGCACCTGTGCATCTCGCCACATGCCAAAGGACCGCAGGCATATCTATTGCCTCAGGAGCCTCAGGTAGTTCCTCAGCTGCTCCAAGTTCCTCAGCTGGCCCCTCTCTGCCGAAGAAAAAGTCTACTGCTGGACGAGGTCCTCGACCAAGTCCTCACAAGAAGCAGGTCGCCTTCCAAGTGCCCTCTGATGATGATGAAGAACTAGCCGAAATCATCAGAGACAGACAAGTCAAGGCCGCTAGTGCCAAAGGAAGCAATGTGCCACTGCTTTTGGATCCGAAGTTGATCCTTGACTATATTGATCTATGGCACAAGGACCCAAACACTCCTATGCCTGATTTCAAGCTGACTCCTGGACAAAGTCATGTTCTGACTGCCGTCATCCAAGAAGAAAAATGGAAATTTGAGAAGGCCAGGCAGCTGAAGAAAGCTCAGTACAGGAAGGAGCGCTTCCTGAGGAAAAACGTTGTCTCTATGACAACTGAAGAACTAGTGAAGATCCAGGCTGAAATCAAAGGCCTCAGTGATGACTTCAATGCTTACTATGTTGATTGGCAAGGAGCCAAAGTCAGGTTTGTAAAACTGACTGAGAAATTCACTACAAAGGTTGCAGCTCCATCGCAACAAGAAAATCCTCAGGTAGAAGCATCTTCTCAGCCTACTGAAGAAAATGCCAGCACCGCTGATGACAATCAGGCTGCTGAAGAAAATGTGAGTTCTAGGGCTGATGACTGCATTCCAGCAGCTGAAGAAATTGCCAGGGCATCCACTAGTGGTGCGCCTGAAGAAAATGAAGAAGTCAGGGCAAATGCATCAGTTGTGCCTGAAGAAACTCAACCAAATTCCTCTGCTCCTCCTGCACCTACCCCAACTCCAATCCTTCCATCTACATCAGATGTGAAGAAGACCAAGGCTGCAGAGCGTGCAGCCGTGAAGAAAAGGAAAGCATCAGCTTCATCAGATTATTTAGCTCCGAAGAAGATGAAGCCCTTGACCAGCTCATTTGCAAATCCCATTGATGCTGTTCCTCTCTCAACCATGCCATCAAAGGAATTTGTCCCTTTCGATGAAGAATGTGTGATCCCCAGCGGATCTGATGAATATAATCCTTCTGCTGCTTCGTCAGAGCAGATGGATGAAGAAATTGAAGTGGACGCAATCCCTTCAACTCCAGCTATCTCCTCGCCCATGCCTAAGTTCACAGCTGAAGAGGCCGGCGTTGAAGAATTAGATGAACACAATTCTGACATGGACATTGGGAGTACTACTCCATTGATGAATGATGACTTTTGGGAAAGTCAGCATCCCAACTCCCCTCTGTTCACGCCACTGCAACAAATCCCTCAGTCCCCAGCACAAACTGTTCAAATGGGCTCTGAAGAACCTCAACCCACTACATCCGTTCAAGAAGAAATTCCAGCCACTAGTGCTGAAGAAACTGCTGCTGCTGAACATCTGAAGACACAGACTGCCACTGAAGAAGAACCAGAAATTCCTTAGCCTGAAGAACCTGAGATTGCGATTCCTGAGGTTGTGATGCAACTCACGGACACTCCTCTGCCCAAGCCAAATGATCCATTCTCAAGGAAGCAAAAATTCAAGGCTGATGATTTCTTCGGCGAGCACGTATTCTTCACAGACTACAACCCCTATGACTCTGCTTGCATAAGGAAGAGGCGTTTCTGGACTGCCAGCCAGGCTAATTTCTATTCCTCAGTGCTGTTCAACAAAGACAAAGTCTTCGATCATGAGCACATTCCTCACGTGGATATGGAATCACTTATGCGTGCCGTGCCGATCCTCGGTGTTCTTCACGATCTTTGGATCATTAAATTTCCGCGACCGATATACGTGATTGGAATGAAGAACTCATTCTTCAATTTTATGCAACGCTTCACATCACTGGAGATTCTGAAGATGTGAATTCATGGGCGCTGGACTAGATGTCTGAAAATACTCACTACAAGGCACCAGCTTCTGAATTGCTTCGTGCTTTACCTCTCAGTCCTCCCCTTGAAGCTGCTCGTTGCGTCTACATTGAGCCTGAGCTTACATATCACTATATGCAAGTGCTGATGAAGCCATTGAAGCCAGGACAGGCCCCAAGAACCAAATTCCTCATGAAGGAATTGCTATATGTGCCTCGGACTGTCTATCACATTCTAACAAAGACATTGAGTCCAATCAAGGGCCACGACTCGAATGAAGAAGAAGTCATTGGCATCATGAAGAATCTGCTTTTCAATATCATCCACGACGTTCCCGTCAACTTCCATGACTTATTCATGAGGACTCTGGCCAATGTCGCTATGTCACCGTTTCAGTTGAAGCCTTATGCACCTTGGGTTATGATATTCATCAGAACAAGGTCTTCACTCAACTACAAAGCTGATAAACTGAATCATTGCAGCTACTTGCCCCCGATTGATGTCCTCAAACGGACATTTTCCTCAGCTGATGACAAGGGCAAGGTCGCTGCTGTTATAGATGAAGGCATTCGTCCATTGGATGGTCAATTTCGCAAGGCTGCATCCTACTCAACCGATGACGACTCTGCCACCCATGACTCTGCCGCCAACACAACCAAGCAAAATCCTCAAGGCACAGCTCCCAGGGTGATGACTGATCGTGAGCTTCTCATCAGTCTTCATCAGAAGGTTGATCGCAATCATAAATGGGTCAAGCGTCAGTTTGGTTCAATTCTTCACAACATGACTGCTACCCACAATGGAGTGAAGAAAAACCATTACTACCTCCATGAAACCTTCAACCGTACCTGAGCTGTTCTGTCCCATGTCTATAGCACAGAAGATCTAAAGAAAATGGGTCTCAAGGAAGATTTTGACTGGTCTGCTCCTCCATCGAAGAAATACAAGAAAGTCAAGGTTCCTTCCTTGGTGGCCAGTTCATATTCTTCATCGCGTGACACCGACGAGCATGAAGACTTGGATGACACTGCGGCAGACCCAACATCAACAAACGACCCCAACAACGCTGGCGCTCCTTCATCAACTTGATATTCTTCAGGGGCGTTAGTCCTCATTTTCAATCCTTTTGGTCATTCGATGACAAAGGGAGAGAAATTTGAGTTAGTCTTCAAGCGGGTCTATCTTATATGGGCGTTTTTTTGCTAAGTTACAACCCTCGTTCTTCTGATGACTTTGCTGGATCGAGTTGTAAACTTAAACTCTATGGTGGCCTGATACTTTTGCTGTGATTTTCTACAAGCTTATTCCTCGTTAATATTAATGCACGCATGCTGAATTACATCAGTCACCATATTTCATCATGCATTTCAAATTCTTCATATTATATGTCAAATGCGTGTATGAATTACAAGATATAGGGGGAGATCTCCATGATTCTACTCTTCAAGTGTGCATTGCTTCAAAAGCAAATTCCTCACTATGCACATCTTCAGGGGGAGTTCTTCTATATCTTGCAATCAATTTCCTCCATTTCAGTATTTACACTTCATATGTTTATCCCCGTTGACAAATTAACATATATTGTCATCAATCACCAAAAAGGGGGAGATTGTAAGTGCATCTAGTGCCCCTTAGTGATTTTGGTTTATTGAAGACTTATAGGTTAAGGGACTAATGTGTTTATGAGTGTACACAGGTCTATAAGTCTATGAGGAGTTTAATATTTACAGAGAAATTCAACCCCTAAAAATGAAGTTCTTCGACTGAAGACTTTGGATTTCTGAAGACTTTCTAAAGACTTTGAAAGTGAAGAAATTGGTGTGACCTTTGAAGATTTGGTATTCATTCGAGGAACATGAAGCGTGAAGACTTTTGTTTTCGTAGTTTCATTTTCTCTTTCTTGAGTCATAGGAAACACTGTACTGTTAAAGGAGGTCGAGGAAATACTAAGGAAAAATTTCCATGTGATGCTCAACTCAAAATCCTACACCTACCAATCCCTTCCAGTGAAGCCATTGGAAATCTCATACAGTTCAGTCATATTCTTCATCGACAAAGACGAAGTTCTTCTGGTCTCTGAGGAATTTGTTCTGACTGAGGAGTTAGGAATTCGCCAGTGCAGATTGCCTACACAGTGAGGAACATGATAGCCCTGAGGAATTTGATACTCAAATTTCCGACCGTTGTTGTGCTACGCGCCAGCTGTCCCAAAAGATCTTATCTACCTAACGGTCATATCATTGAAGGGCATTTATGTCTTATCATGATGGGCTGCTCCCTAGGCTATAAATAGCCGCTCCCTACAACCACTAGCTGGTTGGCTGCTCTGAGAGAAACTGACACTTGTCATTTGAGAGCATCCCATCCTCCGAGGACTTTGAGCGAAAATCATCAAGTGAGGAAAACCAAACCCAAACACCTACAAACCCAAAGTGATTGAGCATGAATGAAGAGATTGATCCTGCGTGGATCCGACGCTTGTTACCTTTGAAGACTAAGCTTCTTCCAGACGGTTAGGTGTCATGGTCTAGAGCATCCAAGAGGAATTGTGGATCACCGAGTGACCGAGTTTGTGAAGGTTCGGTAGTCACCTGAAGACTTACCACGAGTGATTGAGCGAGGTCTGTGTGACCTTAGTTCAAGGAGAATACGGTGAGGACTGTGTGTCCGGGACTGTGTGTCCTCAGGGTTAAATACCTAGCCGCTCCAACCAGATGTACAACCGAGACAACAGTTGGAACTGGTCTACCAAATCATTGTCTTCACCAAGCATACTGGTTCTATTTCCTCAACTCTTTCATTTCCTCATAACTGTGTTGTGCACTTGTTCATATCTGTTTGAAGAATTTGACTGAAGACTTTCTCAATTTCCTCAGTTTGTTTGTCTTCATCCTGTGTTATCCCGTGATTACGCTTTCTGTACTCTGTGCTTATCTTCATTTCATTATGATGACCATGCTTGTGTTATGTTATGTTTACTTTTGAGTACTTATTCCGCTGCTAGTAGTTCTTCGCTAAGGAATTTCCTCACCGGCAAATTCCTCAGTGAAGAATTCATAAAAATCGCCTATTCACCCCCCTCTAGTCGATATAACACACTTTCAGGCGCACCAAGATGGGCAAACGAACGTGGGGAAATTGTAGTAGATTGATAGATAGAACGCCAAATAAAATAAATAATAATAAAATGCAGCGAGGTATTTTTTGTGTTTTTAGTTTAATAGATCTGAAAATAAATGCAAAGGAAAAGTAGATCGCAAAGGCAAATATATGAGAAAGAGACCCGGGGGCCGTAGGTTTCACTAGTGGCTTCTCTCGAGAAAACTAGCAACTGGCGGGTGAACAAATTACTGTTGGGCAATTGATAGAACTTCAAATAATCATGACGATATCCAGGCAATGATCATTATATAGGCATCACGTCCAAGATTAGTAGACCGACTCCTGCCTGCATCTACTACTATTACTCCACACATCGACCGCTATCCAGCATGCATCTAGTGTATTAAGTTCATGGAGAAACGGAGTAATGCAATAAGAACGATGATATGATGTAGAAAAGATCTATCTATGTAGAGATAGACCCCATCGTTTTATCCTTAGTAGCAAGGATACATACATGTCAGTTCCTCTTCTGTCACTGGGATCAAGCACCGTAAGATCGAACCCACTACAAAGCACCTCTTCCCATTGCAAGATAAATAGATCAAGTTGGCCAAACAAAACCCAAATATCAGAGAAGAAATACGAGGCTATAAGAGATCATGCCTAAAAGAGATCAAAGAAAATCAAATACTTTCATGGATATAAAAAGATATAACTGATCATAAACTCAAAGTTCATCAGATCCCAACAAACACACCGCAAAAGAGTTACATCATATGGATCTCCAAGAGACCATTGTGTTGAGAATTCAGCGTGAGAGAGGAAGCCATATAGCTACTAACTACAGACCCGAAGGTATACAAAGAACTACACACGCATCATCGAAGAGGCACCAATGGAGGTGGTGAACCCCATCCATGATGGTGTCTAGATTGGATCTAGTGGTTCTGGACTCTGCGGCGACTGGATCTAGTGGTTCTGGACTCTAGGGCATATTTCCAACAATATAAGATGTTAATTCATCCAATATGTGAGTATATTGGATGTTATAAGATCATATATAATGGGACAGAGGGGTTGTTGTACTACATCATCGTGCAATTGTTGTTTAGCTTCTAATATTAACGTGGTGCTTTTAGGTACATATGTCATTGGTAAAGATCCGTGCTTCAACCCTTACTGCGTATGGGACAATGAGATATTGATGAACCAACATCAAGCGAGGAAACTGATAAAGATTGATAGTAAAATGGGTCAAAAGATGGCAATTAAACTATTTGTTACACTTATCCAAGACAACCGTGAATGATAGGATGGTAAGTAAGAACTATGCAGCCTTCTTTTTACTGCCCATAATGAGTTGTGTTAGATGACAATGTCTGAATATTTTTTCGTTGCAGTGGTTCCCGAAGCAGTTTACTCAAGACTACTCATTGCAGCTTGAACTACGTCAGTATTTCCCAAAGAGGAACGGATGATGCGGCACAACAACGCTACGTATTTCCCTCAGTGATGAGACCAAGGTTATCGAACCAGTAGGAGAACCAAGCAACACTATGTTAACGGTACCTGCACACAAAGAACAAATACTTGCAACCCGAAGTGTTAAAGGGGTTGTCAATCCCTTTCGGGTAATGGTGCCAGAAATTGTCAAAAGTTGACGGAAGAAAAATCTGATAGATTGGATAAATAGATCTCGAATAAATGCAAAATAAAATAAAGTGCAGCAAGGTATTTTTGGGTTTTTGGATAAATACTTAATAGATCTGAAAATTAGAGATGCAAATAAATAAAAAGGCAAATAGCAAGATAGATATGAAAGTATATGATGAGAAAATAGACTCGGGGGGCGTAGATTTCACTAGTGGCTTCTCCTGAGAAAAATAGCATAAGGTGGGTAAACAAATTAATGTTGGGAAATTGGTAGAACTTCAAATAATTATGACGATATCCAGGCAATGATCATTATATAGGCATCATGTCCAAGATTAGTAGATCGACTCCTGCGTGCATCTACTACTATTACTACACACATCGACTGCCATCCAGCATGCATCTAGTGTATTAAGTTCATGGAGAAATGGAGTAATGCAATAAGAACGATGACATGATGTAGACAAGATCTATTCATGTAGGAATAGACCCCATCTTGTTATCCTTAATAGCAAAGATACATACGTGTCATTTCCCCTTCTATCACTGGGATTGAGCACCATAAGATCGAACACATCACAAAGCACCTCTTCCCATGGAAAGAAAAATCAATCTAGTTGGCCTAACTAAACCAAAGATTCAAATAAGAAATAAGAGGCTATAAGTAATCATGCATATATATAACAGATTAAAAGACTCAAATAACTTTCATGGATAAAAACATAGATCAGATCATAAACTCAAAGTTGATCAGATCCCAACAAACACACCGCAAAAAGAGTTACATCAAATAGATCTCCAAGAGACCGTTGTATTGAGAATCAAAAGGGAGAGAGAGATAGAGGAAGCCATCTAGCTACTACCTACGGACCCGTAGGTCTACAATGAACTACTCACGCATCATCGGAGAGGCCCCAATGAGGATGAAGAATCCCTCCGTGATGGTGTCTAGATTGGATCTGTGGTTTATGGAACTTGCGGTGGCTAGAATTGTGTTTTGTCGACTCCCCTAGGGTTTTTGGATTTCCAGGGTATTTATAGAACAAAGAGGTGGTGCGGGAGGCGGCCGAGGTGGGCACAACCCACCAAGGCGTGCCTGGGCCCCCAGGCGCGTCCAGGTGGGTTGTGCTCCCCTCGGACCCCCCCTCTCTGTCTTCTGGTCTAAAAAAATCTCCAAAAAGTTTTGCTGCGTTTGGACTCCATTTGGTATTGATTTTCTGCGATGTAAAAAAGAAGCAAAAAATAGCAATTGGCACTGGGCACTATGTCAATAGGTTAGTCCCAAAAATTGATATAAAGTTTCTATAAAATGATTGTAAAACATCGAAGAATGATAACATACCAGCATGGAACAATAAAAAGTTATAGATACGTTGGAGACGTGTCAGCATCCCCAAGCTTAATTCCTGCTCGTCCTCGAGTAGGTAAATGATAAAAATAGAATTTTTGATGTGGAATGCTGCCTAACATGTTCATCACATATTCTTTGTTTTGTAGCATGGACATTTGGACTTTTATATGATTCAAAGCAATAGTCTAGTTTTGACATGAAGCTTTCAATACTCAAGCATATCAACAAGCAACCATGTCTTTCAAAATATCAAGACTAAAGCAAGTTATCCCTAGCCCATTATGCTCAATCATTGATCCATTCATGAAACACACTCGCATATTAGCTACACCCAATGCTCAAGTACGATTATAGTGCCCCTTAGTTGGTGCTTTATAAGAGAAGATGGAGACTCAAATTAAAAATAAAAATTGTATAAAGTAAATAGAAAGGCCCTTCGAAGAGGGAAGTAGGGATTTGTAGAGGTGCCAGAGCTCAAAGCGAAAAAATAAGAGATAAAACATTTTGGGTGGCATGCTTTTCGTGTGAACGAAAACGACCAAGTAATTCCCAACACTTTCCATGCTAGATATATCATAAGCGGTTCCCAAATAGAAAATAAAGTTTACTCCTTTTTCCACCATACTTTCACATTCCACGGCTAACCAAATCCATGTTTCAATCTCACGGGGCTAGAAATTATATATGTAATTCTGATCACAATGAACCAGATGCATAGGATAAAACTTCTGGTGAAATTCCAGTTTCAATCAGTTCCAGTCCCATGTTCCAGATCTAGGAAGAATTAGTCTAAGAAACTTGATGATTCATTTTGGGCTTATAGAACTGCTTACAAAATCCTATGGGTATGTCTCCATATAAAATGGTTTATGGAAAATCATGTCACTTACCTCTTGAATTAGAACATAAAGCTTATTGGGTAATTAAAGAACTCAATTATGACTTTAAACTTGCCGGTGAAAAGAGGTTATTTGACATTAGCTCCCTTGATGAATGGAGAACCCAAGCTTATGAAAATGCCAAGTTGTTTAAAGAAAAGGTTAAAGGATGGCATGACAAAAGGATACAAACGCGGGAATTTAATGTAGGTGACCAAGTCTCGCTATACAATTCTCGTTTAAGGTTTTTTGCAGGAAAACTTCTCTCCAAATGGGAAGGACCTTACATCATCAAAGAAGTTTATGGTTTTGGTGCCATTAAGATCAACAATGGCGAAGGTAATAACCCGAAGGTGGTGAATGGATAAAGAATCAAACATTATATCTCAGGTACGCCCATAAATGTTGAAACTAATATTATTCATACCATAACACCGGAGGAGTACATAAGCGAAACCTTTCAGAACACGCCAGAACCCTGAAAAGGAATTGGTATGTGATATTGTAAGTAAACCGACTCCAAAAGATTCCCAAAAGAAATTTTACTACGTTTTTGAATATTTAAAAAATTGGGAAAATAAGAAGTAGTCCGAATAGCGCACGAGGAGGCGACAAGCCGTGGGGGCGCACCCTACCCCCCTGGGCGCGCCTCCCAGGCTTGTGGCAACCTCTGTGCCCTCCGGACTCTATTTTCTCCTAGATTACTTGCTTTGCACGGGAAAAATTCATTATATAATCTCCCGAAGGTTTTGATCACCGTATCACGATAATATCCTCAGTTCCTATTTTCAGCTATTTATGCAGCAGATTTAGAACAAGATGTCTTCGCAAGAGTCTGTCGGGGAGAGTCGTGTTTCTAACCCGACGCCTGATCCAAGAGCGTGCATCGAAGCTAATCCCTTTGGGTGCTCAACAGAGGAAGAGATGGTGGCTGGCCTGAAAAGGGTAGACGCCATGGAAGAGGCTCAATGCGTCACTTCTCTCCCTCAACCTGATGGCTAGCATGAGGAACTCACAAGCTCAGTCCTACCGGATTTGGCCAAACCTCCCAATGCTAAATTTATCTCTTACAATAACTTGAAAAGGCTTTTTCCCAGCAGCCAATATGCATCCATGGGTGGATGGTGCTCTAACCATCACAGGCAAACTCTGCAAGGAAATTATGGATCTCAAACAGCAGATCAATAGGCTCGAGGAGGAAAATCACATCTTGAAAGGCACCATTGCCAAGAATATTACACCACCTCCGAAGAAGGAGACTTGAATACATGGGTATGGGCACTCCCCTTGGCTTTTGCCAAGCTTGGTGGAGGTGCCTCGATATCGTATCACCATCCCATCTTTACCTTTATCGTTTACATTAGTTCGATCCTTTTGGTTACATCATTATCTAGTAGAATGAAAGTTTTAGTATGACCTATTCCTTAAGTTTTGCTTTGTGATCTATCCTTGTAATCGAGTTTGAGAGTTATATAATAAAGATTAGTTTGAGTTGAGGGCTTTGGTTTCTTGCTTTGATCTTGGAAAAGAAGAAAAGAATAAAGAAATAAAAAGATTATATAACAATCCTATGTAGAGTGACGACTTCACATATAAGAGGTATGATACATTAAACCCGTTGGAGGTTGACAAACATAGTTTTGGTCATTGTTGCAATTAATAAGAAGTGGTAAAGAAAGAGAGGTCACATATAAATATACTATCTTGGACATCTTTTGTGATTGTGAGCACTCATTACAATATTATATGCTAATAAGTAGATGTTGGACAAGGAAGACGACATAATGAGTTATGTTTTCTTATATCCGAATAGAAGTTATATTGTCATGGATCCTCCAACATGTGAAGCTTGCTTCCACCTCATACTAGCCAAAAATTCCGCACCAAGTAGAGATACTACTTGTGCATCCAAACATCCTTAAACCCAGTTTCATGCCATGAGAGTCCACTATAACTACCTATGGATTGAGTAAGATCCTTCAAGTAAGTTGTCATCGGTGCAAGCAATAAAAATTCTCTTTAAATATGTATGATCTTTTAGTGTGAGGAAAATTAGCTTTATACGAACTTGTGATGGTGAAAAATAAAAGTGACGGACTGCATAATAAAGTTTTCTATCACAAGTGGCAATATAAAGTGATGTTCCATTGCGCTAAGATTTCTTGCATCCAACCAAAAGCGCGTGACAACCTCTGCTTCCCTCTGTGAAGGGCCTATCTTTTACTTTAGTACTTACCTTTATGCAAGAGTCATGGTGATTCTCGCCATTCCCTATATTTCGCCTTTTTCTTTTGGCAAGCCTCATGTGTTGGGGAAAGACCTAGGCACATATATCCACTCAGATGTAGGTAACCATGAGTTATTATTGTTGACATTACCCTTGAGGTAAATGTCGTGGTTCTAAGTCTGACAGTAGAATAGGGGGTAGGGATGTAGAGGCAAGATCCTAGCTATGGAGAAGTTGTGCGCACGAGTTTTACGAGTTCATGCCCTTCTCGGAGGAAGTAACAACCCTACGTCTCGGTGCCCGGAGGCGGTCGACTGGATTATATGCGTGTATGTCACAGGGGTGCGAACCCTTGTGCATGTGGAGGGGGGTGGCTTATATAGAGTGCGCCAGGACCCCAGCCAGCCCCCGTTACAAGGGATTTAAGGTACATCAAGAGGGAGGCGTTACTGGTAACGCTAGTAATAAAGAGACATAATGACCATTAAAGCTGCAACGTAATGTCCGACCGTTGCAGTGCAGAGTGGCTTCAGACCTTATGGCGGTCGAGTGACAATCTCCATGGTCGAGTGACTTCGAGTCTGTCAAGTGGAACGCTTCATGGTCGAGTGGATGATGACTCTTCTTTGAATGCTTCTGACTTTGGGGTGATGTCCTTGGGGAGGGTATTTAGGTCAGGCCTATGACCCTACCCTAGGTACATATCCTCATCATTAGCCCCCGAATGGATCAGGGTTTGAATGGAGAAGGAGTTAAAAGTACTTCTGACTCATTTTTCGCGCTTCGGGTGTGTCTTGTTTTGGATCAATGAACCGAGGTGATGAGACAAACTTCTTTTTCAGTCGCCTTGATCCATTCCTGGTTTTGTCGAGTGAACTTTCGCTGGAAGAGCTTCGAGTGCTAATACGGAAGAGATCTTCCGTCTGACAAGTTGTTCTGCTGTCCACGGATCTCGCGGGATTCGAATTTCGGGAAGCGCCCGGGGTGGAGGAGGCCGCAGTAATCGGGCTGGATAAGGCAAGGCCGCCTCGATTTACATGCCACCTTTTTTGCCACATATCGCACGCGCGACTGCTGCGGGATTCGATAAGATCGCCCGGGCCTACCGGTCAGTCACTCGGAAGCAACCCCATATAAGGCGCCAGACCGGCGTTTTTGAACAATGCACCATCATTCTTCTTCTTCCTCCTCAACCTTCCCCACTGCGCCCGCCCCTGCCCCAGCGCTGCCGCTCCGTTCGAGCTCCGTTCACGGCGATGGGGAAAGACAAGACGGTGTCTTTGGAGCGCGTGAAGAAGGCGACGACGAAGGCGTAGGGGAAGAAGTCCAGCCGGGGCGGATCCTCGTCGAGGTCCGGTTTGCCGCGCGGCTGGATCCAAGGCGACTGGATCCGGTCGATGATCCGCCAGGATGACCTCGATGATCTGGCGGAAGAGGGGCTAATTCCTCACGAATCTGCGCGGCTCCCGGAGGGTGAGATTGAACCTCGACCGCGGGAGGGTGAGTGCGTCCTCCTCGCCACTCATATCGACCGCAAATTTTCTTTGCCTCCACATCCTTTTTTCGAGCTTTCCTAAATTTCTTTGGAGCACAACTTCATCACTTTCCCCCCAACACCATCGTGTATCTTGCTGGCTTCGTGTCTCTGTGCGAAAACTTCTTGGGTTGTCGACCACATTGGGATCTCTTCAAGCACATATTTACGTGTCGCTCCCAGTCGGTAAAAAAGGCCAACCCGAGTGACGAGAGGACCCAAGTGATCCAGATGTGTGGGGGTCTTGGGATCCAGATGAGGGGTAAGAGTTCTTTCCCAGCCATAATTCTTCCTGAGTCAGTCCAAGGGTGGCAGTCAGCCTGGTTTTACTGCAAAGACCAGCCGACTCCATGCCAGTCGACTGGACTTCCTCCTTTTTCTATGGCTCGCGTAGAGAAGCCCTCCGCCTTGAAAGTGACTCCAGGGGAGAAAGCGGAAGTGAAAGTGCTGGTTGAGCGAGTGGTTCATCTCATCCGTGATGGCGTAAGTGGAATGGACCTGCTGGAAGTATTCCTCAGTCGACACATTCAGCCATTTCAAGCCCGCGACCATCCGATGTGGATATACTCGGGCATTGAAGATTCCACTCGGGTGCACCCAGAAGAAGTCGACGAGGATACGGTGGAGAAGTGGTTGAGGAGTATCACTGGAAACAAGGATAACCCCAGAGGGGCCAGGCGAATCCCTCCACTCGACCAATCCTACGAACCAGACAAGGTCCAGTTCTGAATTACGAATGTCATCTTGATTTATCGTGCAACTGTTTATGCTTCACCGACTGACTTTGTCTTGCTTGTTTTCTTCTAGGCCCTTACTGAAATGTATTCGATGCCCAATGGAGAGCAGGAGCAGGACCCGGAGGGGGAGGCAAGCGGAGGTGAAAGCGGCGAGTGGCATTCCGACGGAGAGGGGCCCGAGGAGAGCGATGACCCGAGTGACGAAGAAGAGGTCGACTCTCCTCCCCGCAGGGAAAGGCGATCCATGCTTACTCATGATCTGACGAGCGCCCGTGACAAGGTGACCGTCCAGACCAGGCAGTCGTCAAAGCGTCCTCGGACGTCCTCTCCGGCACCAACTGAAAAGGCCCCGAAGCAGTCCAAGGTTGTAGTGCAGAAGACTCGGAAGGCCCTGCCGAAAATCAAAATTGACGTTCCTGTTGCTTCTGCGTGAGTGTTCTTCTTTCGCTTTTACTCGATGTTCTGTGCTGTTTATTTTTCCCTTGGTTTGACTGAATGAATCTTGAAACTGGCAGTGCCGCTACCTCTGGGACCTCTGCTTATAAAAACAAGGATGAGGAAATGGAAGATGCGGTCACCTCCAATCCGGGTACAATCTTCGTGATTTTGTCTTCGCTTTGTCGATTGAACTGTGATATACCCAATCGAGTGGTCAACTCTTGGCGACTGGTCTTTTTACAGCTCTCAACGTCATTGACCTCCCTGAGAACGATGAGGACGAGCCACAGAGGCCCTTGGGGAGAATAAACAGGAAAACGTCTGCTGACAAGACGCCACAGTCGATGCTGGTGACGGAACCGGTAATTCAGGACGCTGGCGATGCCAATCGGACTTCCATCTCCTTCGCCATACCGCTGTCGAGTGCTCAGCCTTCTGCGTCAGCTGCACAGACTCCTGCCGACCCCCCATCCATTTTTGCTGCGCATCACGTCCTAGAGGACCAGGTGGGTGCTGCAAAAGAGGCTATATGCCAAGCGGGCATTATGATGGAGAAAATGAAGATGGTGCGGGAAGCCAGCCAAGCTGCTTATGATGCCAGCTTCGCTCTCCAGAGCAAAGTCCAGGTTAGCAGATCGTTGACTGACTCTTCTGGCTTGTTCTGTTTAGGATATGGTACCTGAAAACTTTCTATCAAAGGATCTTTGCATCTGTCTGTGCCTTGCATCTATACACCCACTGGGTGTTTTGATTTGTTACTGAACAAACCTCTACTTTGAGTTGACTATGTTGTTGACGATTGAACCTTTTGATCAGTGGGGGCACGCTGAGTGCATCCACTAGATGTAGTCCCCGAGACCATAATCGACTGCGGGCAGTCGACTGTGGTCTGAGTACCGGGATTTCTTCACTCGGCCTGGATGGACCATGACGAGTGGAATCTGAGCCAGTGGGGCCACGCTGAGTGCACCCACTGGGTGTAGTCCCCGAGACCGTGGTCGACTGCGGGCAGTCGACTATGGTCTGAGAGTAGCCTTCTCTTTTTTTTGTACTCGTGCTGGACAGGCCTTGTCGAGTGTAAACTGAACTAGTGAGGGCACGCTAAGTGCACCCACTGGGTGTAGTCCCCGAGACTACTGTTGGATGTTTGATTCGGCAGTAGTCTTAGAATTTGTTGGCTTTAACCTTTTATCTCACTGAAATAACCAATCTTTTCACCTGTCGACTGACTTGTTCTTCGGTTGCAGAAATCTTGTGACCTTGGAGCTCGTTTTGCTGACCTGGAGAAGCAGCAGATTCAACTCAACCTCGATCTAGAGCTGGCCAAGACAGATCTGCAGAAGGCCAAGGATGACGCCGCTGGTAAGAAAGAATTGTCAACTGGTTTATCCCTAAACTGGATTTCATTCTGCTTTTTCTGGATCAAGCATTATTTCTTTCAGAGAAACTGGACCAAGCTCTGGCGAAAAAGGATCAAGAACTGACGGCCGCACAGAAAAAAGCTGATGAGAAAACTACTCTAGCTGAACAGAAGTTGGCTTCAGTTGGCAAATTGGAGGAAGAAATCGCCAAGATAAAAGCTGCTCTAGACGAAGCCAATAAGGAAGTAACTCGCTTGAAGAAGGGCAAGGTCAATCTGAACGAGAAGATGGAAGGTATCGCCCGCAGGAGGAACGATCTAGAGAGTTATCTGAGGAGCCTTGCTAAGAAGCTGTTCGTCAAGCTTGAAGGTATTTTCTTTGATCCGACTGGTTTGTTCTCGTCGACTCGGCATATAACCACGGACTCACCCTTGAATTGTGCACGCAGAGTTTTGCCGGCACTTCGAGGAAGAGACCGGGCGAATTGAACCAAGCTTGGACCCCATCAACTCTCCAGTGAAGGATGAAGCTGCCATGAATGTGCTCCGACTGGAATCCCGCATCGATGGTGTTGTTGATTATCTTGATCGACTGAAGGTCGCAGTGTCGCAGGTCGACACAGCACTCTGGCCAAGGGCAATGCTCCAGAATGACCTCGAGTCTCTGATGACTCGACTTAATGAGATCCCCGGTCGAGTGCAAGAATGGAAGAAGTCTTCTGCCCGGTGCGGTGCTGATGTGGCTCTGTCTTTGGTTCGTGTCCATTGTAAGGAAGCGCGAGAAGAGAAGCTGGCAGCGATCAAGGTTGCCAACACCAAGAAGCATGATTTACAATCCTTCATGGAGACTTTCATTGCTGCCGCCACTCGGATTGCCGACGGAATTGACCTGGACGAATTCGTCAAGCCTGCCAGCCCTCCTCCTGTGGAGTGAACAAACTTTTATGCTCCAACTTAAATTTGCCTCGTGATGCCGAGTGATTTTTGTAATCGTTAAACTCCTTCGGGCTGATTGCCCGAGTACTTTGCTTCGTGGTCTTGATCTTTTAGGATTTATCTAAACTTGATTTATCTTTGGATATGCTTGCGCTTGCCTTTGGAATTTGTTCTTCATTTGGAATGACCTTTGTGTTTGAAATGCAGCTCTGAAGTGGAGACTCCAATCGACTTGCACCTCGTCGTCCGTGCGGATAGGGATGGAGCGCATGTTGTATTTGTGGCGCAGCTCCAAAGGAGAAGGTTGCGGTCGACCTGCACCTCATCGTCCTTGCGGATAGGGATGGAGTGCATGTTGTATTTGTGGCGCAGCTCCGAAGGAGAAGGTTGCAGTCGACCTGCACCTCGTCGTCCTTGCGGATAGGGATGGAGCGCATGTTGTATTTGTGGCGCAGCTCCGAAGGAGAAGGTTGCAGTCGACCTGCACCTCTTCGTCCTTGCAGATAGGGATGGAGCGCACGTTGTATTTGTGGCGCAGCTCCGAAGGAGAAGGTTGTAGTCGACCTACACCTCGTCATCCTTGCAGATAGGGATGGAGCGCACGTTGTATTTGTGGCGCAGCTCTGAAGGATAAGGTTGCAGTCGACCTGCACCTCATCGTCCTTGCGGATAGGGATGGGTTTTAAACTTAGGTGAGTACTGGACTGCAGCTAAGCCCCCAAGTGGGAGGGTTGCTCACCACTCGGTAGGATTTTTTAAACTTAGGCGAGTACTGGACTGCAGCTAAGCCCCCGAGTGGGAGGGTTGCTCACCACTCAGTAGGATTTTTTAAACTTAGGCGAGTACTGGACTGCAGCTAAGCCCCCCTAGTGGGAGGGTTTCTCACCACTCGGTAGGATTTTTTAAACTTAGGCGAGTACTGGACTGCAGCTAAGCCCCCGAGTGGGAGGGTTGCTCACCACTCGGTAGGATTTTTTGAACTTAGGTGAGTACTAGACTGCAATTAAGCCCCCGAGTGGGAAGGTTGCTCACCACTCGGTAGGATTTTTTATACTTAGGCGAGTACTGGACTGCAGCTAAGCCCCCGAGTGGGAGGGTTGCTCACCACTCGGTAGGATTTTTTTAAACTTAGGCGAGTACTGGACTGCAGCTAAGCCTCCGAGTGAGAGGCTTGCTCTTAGCTCGGTAGGATTTTTCGAACTTAGGCGAAACGGATTCGCGGCTAAGCCCCCGAGTGAGAGGCTTGCTCGTCACTCGGTAGGATTTTTCAAACTTAGGCGAAATGGATTCGCGACAAAGTCCCCGAGTGAGAGGCTTGCTCGTCTCTCGGTAGGACTTTTCAAACTTAGGCGAAACGGATTCGCGGCAAAGTCACCCACTGGGGGATTTCAGACGCAAACAAAAGCAACAACAATCGTTTAAGAAGATTGTAAAGATCTTTTCTTTGATAAGCAAACTACAAAGGTATTTCTTAATACATCTCATCCGAATGAGTACTTAGGTATAAAAGGGGCGGAGCGGCTCCGCATTCCAAGCCCGTGGCTCGTCTTTCTGATGCTCGACATTGTAAAGGTGGTATGCTCCATTGTGGAGAACTCTGGTGATAATAAAGGGACCTTCCCAGGCAGGGGCGAGCTTGTGTGGTTTTTGTTGATCCACTCGAAGAACCAAGTCTTCCTATTGAAAGGCTTGGCCCCTTACGTTTCTAGCGTGGAATCAACGCAAGTCTTGCTGATAAATGGTCGACCGGATTAAGGCCATCTCTCTTTCCTCCTCTAGGAGATCGACTGCGTCCTGTCGGGCCTGTTCTGCTTCATCTTCGGAGAAGATCTCGACTTGGGGTGCATTGTGAAGCAAGTCACTCGGTAGAACAGCTTCAGCTCCATAGACCAAGAAGAATGAAGTTCGGCCAGTCGACCGATTGGGAGTTGTCCTCAATCCCCAAAGAACTGATGGAAGTTCATCGACCCAGGCGCCTGCTGCGTGCTTGAGATCACGCATGAGTCGGGGTTTCAGTCCATTGAGAATCAAGCCATTTGCTCTTTCTGCTTGTCCATTCGACTGGGGGTGGGCGACTGAAGCATAGTCGACTCGTGTGCCTTGGGAAGCGCAGAAGGCTCTGAACTCATCGAATCGAAGTTCAATTCGTTGTCGCGATGATGCTATGCGAACCCCATATCTGAATGTCAACTCTCTGATGAAGCTGACGGCAGTACTGGCTTCAAGATTCTTGATAGGCTTGGCTTCAATCCATTTGGTAAACTTGTCGACTGCGACAAGCACATGAGTGAAACCGCTGCTACCACTGCTCAACGGTCCAACCATATCCAATCCCCAAACAACAAAGGGCCAGACGAGTGGAATGGTCTTCAGGGCTGACGCAGGCTTGTGGGACATATTGGAGTAAAACTAGCAGCCTTCACATTTGTCGACTATATCTTTCGCCATTTCATTTGCTCGTGGCCAATAAAATCCAGCTCGGTATGCTTTGGACACAATGGTCCAAGAGGACACATGGTGGCCACAGGTCCCCGAGTGGATATCGTTGAGGATCACTCGACCTTCTTCTGGCGTTATGCATTTATGGCTGACTCCAGTCGCACTTTCTCTGAACAGTTGTCCTCTTATCACAGTAAAGGCTTTGGACCGGCGAACGATATGTCGAGCCTCCTCTTCATCATCTAGGAGTTCCTTCCTAAGGATATATGCAGTATATGGCACTGTCCAGTTGGGAGTGATGACTAAAACCTTCATGATCAGGTCGACCACGGCTGGGACCTCGACTCATCAGTCGGATTTGTAGCACTCTTAGGCTGCGGGGGCTCTTCAGTGAAAGGATCTTCTTGAACTAAAGGTGTATGAATGTGTTCTAGAAACACATTGCTGGGAATGGCTTCTCTCTTGGAACCTATCTTTGCCAAATCATCAGCTGCTTGATGTTTCAGTCGGGGTATATGATGGAGCTCTAACCCCTCAAACTTCTTTTCCAACTTCCTCACCGCATTGTAGTAACCAGTCTTAGCTGGGCTTCTGACGTCTCACTCCTTCATCACTTGATCGACTACCAAATCTGAGTCGTCGTAGACCATGAGGCGACAGACGCCGAGTGAGATATTATCGTAACCCATATAAGAGTGCTTCATATTCCGCCGTTATTGGAGGAATCAAAGTGAATCTGGAGAACATATCTGAGCTTGTCTCCTCGGGGGGATACTAGTACCACTCCAGCACCGGAACCATTCATCATCTTGGAGCCATCAAAGAACATGCTCCAGCGCTCCGAGTGGACTTGAGTCGGCAGTTTCTGTTCGATCCACTCGGCAAGGAAATCTTCTATTGCTTGGTACTTGATAGCTTTCTTTGCCTCAAACTTGATATCCAAGGGAAGGAGTTCAATCGCCCACTTTGCCACTCGACCAGTTGCATCTCTGTTGTTTAGAATCTCTGATAGTGGAGCGTCGCTGACAACTGTAATGGAATGATCAGAGAAGTAATGAGCAACCTTCTTCGTGGTCATATAAATCCCATAAACCAACTTCTAATAATGTGGATATCTTTGCTTTGATGGAGTCAAAACTTCAGAAACATAATATACTGGGCGCTGAACTTTATAGGCTTTTCCTGCTTCTTCCCGCTCGACTGTAAGTACTGTACTGACGACTTGTCCAGTGGCTGCAATGTAAAGAAGTAAAGGCTCTTTGCTTATTGGGGCAGCAAGCACCGGCTGGGTCTGCAAATGCTGCATCAGCTTCAGGAGTCCACTCAAACTTATCAGACTTCTTCATCAGTCGGTAAAGAGGCAATGCCTTTTCACCGAGGCGAGAAATGAATCTATTTAAGGCGGCCAAACAACCTGTAAACTTCTGGACATCGTGCACACGCATAGGGCGTTTCATTTGGAGAATGGCTCCAGCTTTCTCTGGATTAGCATCGATCCCCCGTTCGGAAACGAGGAAGCCGAGTAATTTTCCGCCCGGAACTCCGAATGTGCACTTTGATGGATTAAGCTTGATATCGTACCTTCTTAGGTTGGCAAAAGTTTCAGCAAGGTCAGCCAGCAGGTCGGAACCTTTACGTGACTTGACCACAATGTCATCCATGTAAGCTTCCACATTCTGACTGATTTGAGTGAGTAAACACTTCTGAATCATCCTCATGAATGTGGCTCCAGCATTCTTCAGGCCGAATGGCATGGTGACATAACAGAAGCACCCAAATGGAGTGATGAAAGCCGTTTTTATCTCATCGGGTCCATACAGTCGGATATGATGATACCCGGAGTAGGCGTCCAAAAAGGACAAGCGCTCACACCCTGCAGTCGAGTCGACTATTTGGTCGATGCGGGGGAGCGGAAAGTGATCTTTCGGGCAGGCCCGATTGATATGCTTGAAGTCAATGCACATGCGAAGTGAGTTGTCCTTCTTGGGGACCATGACAACATTGGCTAACCACTCGGAGTGGTAAATCTCTCGGATAAACTCGACTGCTAGGAGCCGAGCCACTTCTTCACCAATTGCTTTTCTCTTCTGTACGGCGGACTATCGAAGATGTTCTTTGACTGGTTTCACTCTTGGGTCGACTCGCAAACAGTGCTAAGCCAGCCCCCTGGGAACACCCGGCATGTCAGAAGGTTTCCATGCAAAGATGTCCCAGTTCTCACCGAGGAACTGGATGGGCGCTTCTTCCTATTTGGAGTCGAGTGTTGTCGAAATGTGCGTCGGAGCAGCATTGGGATCGGTCGTGTGAATCTGAATCGGCTTTGTTTCACCAGACGACTGAAATGCAGAATCTATGGCAGGCTTCTTAGCTCGCAACAAACCACTCGGATCGGCATTCTTTTGATACTCCTGCAATTCTACCACTGCCATTTGTGTATCGGCGATCTTTGAGCCTTTCTGGAAGCACTCTTCTGCCTTCTTCCGATTGCCGGTGATAGTGATCGCCCCTCTAGGACCATGCATCTTCAATTTGAGATACACATAACATGGTCGAGCCATAAAACGTGCATAAGCTGGCCTGCCCAGAATAGCATGATAAGCACTCTGGAAATCCACGACTTCAAACGTCAACTTTTCTTTGCGGTAATTCTTGGAATCATCGAAAACCACATCAAGGGCGATCTGGCCGAGTGATTCAGCCTTCTTCCCAGGAATCACCCCATGGAAACTCATATTGCTTTCAGTGAGTCTGGACATCAGAATGCCCATTCCCTTCAAGGTCTCCGTGTAAAGTATATTCAGGCCACTGCCACCATCCATCAGAACTTTACTCAACCGACTGCCTTCAACGACGGGGTCGACCACCAATGCTTGCCTCCCAGGGGTGGCTATGTGCGCTGGGTGATCGGACTAGTCGAATGTAATGGCAGTCTGAGACCACTTCAAGTAACTGGGTGTCGCTGGAGCGACCATGTTTACTTTTCTGTTGATGAGTTCCAGTCGACTTTTGCTCTCAACATCAGCAAAAATCATCAGAGTGGAATTGACATGGGGGTAACCATCATCATCTTCCTCTTTATCCTCAACTTTGTCCGACTCTTTTTCCTTTTCTTTGGGTTGTTTCTCTCGGAACTGCTGGATTAGGATCCGACACTGTCGAGTGGTATGCTTCGGGTAAATGAGATTACCCTCTTCATCTTTTTTGGTGTGAATGTGGCATGGAAAATCCAACACATCATTTCCATCTTGATCTTTCTTGGGGTTCCATGGTCCTTTGGGCTTCCCCTTGAACTTTCCTTGAGTCATGGCTAAGGCTTCTCTAGGAGCAGCTGGCTCGGCTTTGCGCTTCTGCTTCCGACTGGAGTTCCCTCCTCCGGTTTTGTGGGCGACTGTTTTGTGCTTGCCACTCCGGAGCCGATCCTCCTCTTCACCATTAGCATACTTGGTGGGAATTTCCATCATTCGACTCAGAGACATGTCTCTGGTCCGATCGAACTTCAGATTCAATTCTCGATACTTGACGCCTTCCTTGAAGGCACAAACTGCTTGGTGATCTGATACATTCTCCACTGTGTGGTGCAACGTGATCCACCTCTGGATATAATCCCTCAAGGTTTCATTCGGCTTCTGCACACAGGTTGCAGCTCTGTTAGCCCTGCTGGCCGTTTGCATGTACCTTCAAATGTTCTAACAAACACTCGGGCAAGTTCTTTCCAACTGTAAATACCGCCGGGTGCTAACTGATTCAACCACGCTCTGGCCGAGCCCTCCAAAATCAGAGGAAGGTGCTTCATGGCCACCTCATCATTGCCTCCACCAATCTGTACAACCACTCGGTTGTCTTCTAGCCAAGTGTCAGGCTTGGACTCACCAGTGAACTTGCTAACTCCAGTCGCCAACCTAAAGTTGGGAGGAATCGCTGCTGCTCTGTTGGCTCTGCTGAAACACTCGGGACCTGAAACATGTACTCTGCTACCGGTCGGATAATTTCTGTCGTGGCCATCTCTGTGTGCCCTATTCCTGTCCACCAGACCTTGAACGAGAATAGATCTCGCGTCAAAACCTGGCTCCCGGGGGTCGACTGGAATCCTTTGCCCACCACTGTGAGGGCGTCTGTGCTACCTCTTGAGCACTGCGTTGGATTTCCTTGAAGAGGAAAGGGTGATGCAGCAGAGTAGAGTAAGTATTTCCCTCAGTTTTTGAGAACCAAGGTATCAATCTAGTAGGAGGCTACGCGCGAGTCCCTCGTACCTACACAAAACAAATAGCTCAACGCAACCAATGCGATTAGGGGTTGTGTCGGGGAAGCTGATCTGACCCACGAACACCTATGGGACCGGCGGACCGAGCCCCTTTCGGTTCGGTGGGGGGCGGAGGTCGCACGAAGAGCAGATCGAGGCGAAGCACACGAGCAGCTTACCCAGCTTCGGAGCTCTCCGGAGAGATAACACTCCTACTGCTGCATGTCTGATTGTATTGTGTTCTTGCTAGGGAGCGCCGAGTGCTACAAGACCTAGCGTGTGTATCTTCTGGCTTCGAGCCTTTCGAACCCCACTCTACGTTGCGCATGGGCCTCCTTTTATATGCTCAAGGGGTCACCGACAGGTGGCACCGTAGACAAGGGCAAAAATGAAAAAAGAGTGCGGTTGGTACAGCTACTTGTACAGTGTATCATACCTAACCCTGACGGCAGGAGACAAATGCATTAAATGCCCGCTCACGCCGCCCAAACAAAGCAAACAGGACTGTCGGGCGCCACCGCCGCCACGATGGCGATCTTGTCAGCGCCGCTTGCCACCGAGCTCCGCTGGCCGCACAGCCTCTTGCCACGCGCGCCTGGAAAGGTCCCAGGGTGACACGTTGGTGGGTGTGCTGGAGCGCAGGAACTGAGTGGTGGTTTGCCGCGGCAAGCGCCTTGCCGCGGTCGTTATCTTGTTGCGTCCGGAAGCTTGTCGCTCACCGGGCCTTCCCGGCAAGCTCCTCTTGCCGGGGCCTTGCTTCCTAGGTGCCTTGGGTGGCCTTCCCGGCAAGCTCCTCTTGCCGGGGCCTTGTCTCCTTGGCTTGAATACCTTGTTCTTGAATGGCTCCAATGGAGCCGCGGAGGACCTTGGCGGTCACCAGCAAGCCTTGCCGCTGGTGTTGCGATCGCCCGTGCACAAGTTCGGGATACTAGGGTACCCCTACCTAGTACACGGACAGAGCCCCGGCTGGGCCACACACGGTGTGCCGAAGCGCTGTTGGGCCAGGCCCAAAACAGGCACGGGCACGCGCGGCCTGGGTTACGCCATAACTCACTCTGGACCCACCACGTCCTCCACGAACGGCACGCGTCGAATGCGGTGTCGTGGGGGGTTTCTTTATTCGGAAAGGCAGAACGTCCGCCCCCTCCCTCCTTATAAGCAGGGGAAACAGGGGCAGTTCGCCCACCTCGCCAGTTGATGTCCAATCTCGAGAAACCTCCGCTGCTCCCCCCTTCTTCCCAAGGCTGAAAAGAGCAGCGCTCCACCCCCCATCGCCACCAGCATCACCAACGCCGTCGACCCCCCTCACCACCTCCGCCATGGCTCCGAAAGCCGACAAGGGGAAGGCCGTGAAGTCGGCCGAGGTGCAGCGGCTCGCGGCGCTGCGGAAGGAGCGGCCATCTTCCCCCTCACCTCTTGCCAAGGATCCGAGGGAGTACTACTACCTCTTCGGTCGACGGAGACGCGAAGCGCATCCGCAGCACGAAAGGTACTCCCAGCTGCCGCCTCGAACTAGCCCCAACTGGGTACCCTTTCTTCGCTGTTCTTCTCTCGCGGGCTCGCCGCTTTCTCTGAATTTTTCTGTGATATCATGAACACCTACGGGTTCCGCCTCCTTGACTTCACCCCCAATGTTGTTCTGACCATGGCGGTTTTCGCACATCTCTGCGAAAACTTTGTCGGAGTCCATCCAAACGTAGCCCTTTTCCGCCACTTCTTCATGCCCCGAGTTGAGAGAGGAGAGCCACTTGCCGGAGGAATTGCTTGGATCTCAAGGATTGGCAAGAAGGAAGCCTATCTGGAGGGAGAGCTCCACAGCAAGTGGGAGGAGTGGAGGGCAGACTGGTGTTGGATTGTTGAGGAGAACCCGCAGCCCTTTACCGCCCAGCGCCAAACCCCAATAGTGCGCGGCAACGATTAGAGTAATGTGGCCCCGGAAGATGCTAGATTGAAGATTGCCGTCACCCAGATCTTGCGCCTCAGGGTTGCCGGGCTCACCGTAGGCACCGTTGGCGCAGACTTCCTTCGCCGCCGCATTGCCCCCTTGCAGGAGAGGAGGAGACCTGCTTGGGAGTTCCAGAACGCGGCGGATATCATGAGGCTGCGCCCGGGCCTCAACTTCAATTTCACTGTCTTGGAACTTGACGCGATGCTCTTGGAGCTGTTCAAGCCTGATCCTGATCATCCCGAGATGTTCAGGTTGCCGAGGGGCGTCGTCCCGCTGTGCAACAATTCCTCACTTGACCACATCCGTGCAATGATGCCGCTGTGCGACTCGCGTGGAATTGTCCCCACATGGCAAGAGCCTGCAGATGACGTCGTGCGTGAGTTCTTTGACAGCCTGGTAGAAGTGCCGGTCCGCCCCGATGAGCAGAGGGGCCTCACCCGTGACACTACTGACGACGAGATGCAGCGCATCGCCACTAGGCTGGAAGAGGCGGCAGCAGCCGCTGCCGCGGGCGAGTTCGAATTCACCGTGGAGGAGGCAGAGGCAGCAGAGGCGGCAAGCCTTGTCGAGCGAAGGGAGTTTGCCGGCGAGGAAGAGCTTGCCGAGCCTGAGGCTGAGTCGAGCGAGCCCGCCGAGGGCGCCTCCTCCCCACCTTCAAGCAGCTTGCCGCGAGCAGAGCCCCCAGCTCCACCAAGAAGGCGTCTTCGCAAGGCCGGAGACGTAGCGGGGCGGCAGACGGGCCAACAGCCGCCGCGCCGCGCGACGCGCTCCACCGCGGCAAGCATCAAGCAGCAGCTGAGCACCTCACGCCGCTGAAGAATCGGAGCGGGCCTCCCGTGCCACCGCCACGCCTCGCCAAGCGCCAAGGAACCCACTCCTCCGCCTCGTCGCACCGGAGGCGAGCCAGAATTTGATCTCTCCTCGCTCAGCTCCGAGAGGAAGAAGAAGAAGACTAAGATTCCTTGTTGTACTTGTATTTCTTCGACTTTGTTGCTTTGTCTTGTATCTGATTTGCTTCATTCTGAACCCATTCCTTTTCAGGACGCTGGCCCAGAGAGCGTCGAAGAGAGCCAAGGCCCCGGTGATTGTCATCGAGGACGAACCCACCGCGGCAGCAGGAGGCGCGTCCGAGACCTCCTTGCCGGACCCGGCAACTCTTCCCCAAAGCAGCCCCCAGCGCAGCCCCCAGCGTATGTATATGGTTTACTTCTTGCTTTCAGGCGTGCATGGGTGCTCTTTCTTTGCTGATATCTGACTGCTGGTTTGTGTAGGAGCAGAGCAGCCCCACCAGGAGTGCCCTGAAGCCGCTCCTGACATGCCATCTGCTTCAACTACACCGCCAAGGGAGGATCCCCCGGCAAGGGAGCGTTCTCCGGCAAGGGAGACTTCTCCGGCAAGGGAGGCGTCTCCGGCAAGGGATAGCACCAGCGACCCTCCGGTGGTTGAGACCGCGGCTGCAGATCCCTTCGCAGGTAATCCTCTTGCCTGAAAATTTCCCTTGGGTTCTTTTTCTTCTTATTTTCTCTTTGGATACTTGCTTGACTTTTCTTCATTTTCTGATCGTCAGATCCATCCGCCGCAGAGCCGATGGAGACTGAGGTCGCCGGCGAGGAGGACGGCGCTGCACATCGACGACGCCGTCGCCCGTCGAAGAAGAGGTCAAGCGCCGACGAGCCTCGCCGTGAAGAGGCCGCCAAGGCTGCCGCAGCAGAAGCCGGGCGAGGGTCCGCGATCGACCGATGGCCCTGAGGCCGCAGGAGCGCCAGGCGCTACACCGACCGCCGATCCCTCCGCCGCTGCCGCAGCGCCAGGCTCCGAAGAGCCCCAGCCCAGCGCCTACTTGAAGGCCGGCGATGGCGTCTTCATCAAGCTTCCTCGGCGCAAGCTCCAGGCGCCGGTCGAGGAGAGACCTTTGACGAAGAGCTGCTCGCCTCCGCTGGCCGACGCTGGTCGACGCGCCAAGCAGCAGCAGCGGCGAAGTCTCGAGGAGGAGCAGCTGTTGCGAAGCTGCTGTCGCTCTACCGCACCCGACAAGCCAAGCTGGAATCCCGGGAAGCGCTTGTCGCGAAGGCGGGAGCGGACATCGAGAAGCGCGCGGAGGAGCTCCGGGGCATCAATCAGGAAGCTCTCCGGTCCTTGGCAGAGGAGCGGGAGCGAATCGCCGAGGAGCGCAAAGCTTTCATCCTCGAGAAGGCTGAGGTTGAGGTGCAGCAGCGGCTTGCTACCGAGAAGCTGTCTGCGCAAGAAGGCGAGTTGGCGCAGCGGAAGATCAATCTTGACAGCCACGAGGAGGAGCTTGCCGCGCGTGAGCAAACATTTGGCGGGGCTCTCAAGGAGGCAAAGGATGCTGCCGCAGCTGCCGAGGCCGCCAAGAAGGAGTTGGAGACGAAGGTGACGCAGCTGGAGGCCAATCTCAAGAAGAGCGGCGAGGAGCTTGCTGCACTCAAGCATGAGCGCGAGAAGGACGCCTACACTCTTGGCGAGCTGCAGGGCCGTCTCGCCGAGAGGAGCAAGGAGCTCAGCGCCGCCAAGGACTCCAACGCGGATCTCGAGCTGAAGCTGACTACTTTGATCCAGACGCTGGACGGCGCCAGGGAGCGGGAGGTGGCCTTGTTGGAGAAGATCAAAGCCGACGAGGCGCTGTTGGCAAGTGCTACTGCCGCCCAGAACACCTTCAGGGAGAATGTGGAGCACTGGACTAAAGGTCTCGTGAATGTTGCCGCAGCCATCGACAGGGAGCTGGCGGAGCTGGGGATGGTAGATCTTGGGTATTCTTCTGATGAGCACCTCCAGCCCAGCGCCAAGCTCAGCTTTTTCTTCAAAGGCGTGGTGACGGCCCTCCAGCGACTCCGGGAAGAGATCCCAAAGCAGCTGGCCGACGAGTCGCGCCAGATTTGCGCAGGAGCTCTTCAGAAGGTGCTGATGAAGGTGGCCTTCCGCAATCCAGGCCTCAACCTCACCAACGTCCTCAAGTCCTTGCCGCCGGATGCCGATGTGGAGGCGCTCAAGACCCTTGTCGCACCCATTGTGGACAAGGTGAGCAAGATCAAGAGGGTTGATGGCGACCGCGTAGATTAGGCCGCCCATTTTTTTTCCTTTTCCTTGCCGCTGCTGATCATGTTATGAGAACAATCTGTTAGAGCTGCGGCAAGCTATCTTGTAATATACTCTATTTCGGGTAGTGATTGCTATGTTATTTTCCTTTACTTGATTCCTTCCTTTGTATGTTTTTGCCCTACGCTTTTAGGGAACTTGTCGGCACAGGCACCTTTGTCATGGCGCTGAAAAGTCTTGAACGTCAAGAGCCTGTTGGCGTGCCGCTTCCGACAAGCAACCTTGTCGCAACTAGTTGCAGCTCACTTAAGTTGTTGAGCGGACTCGAAACAAAGTAAGGGCGCAACTAGCTACGAGTTGGTTCCTCCGCGCACAGGTTTTCCCTACAAAGCAGGGTCGTTCGAGGAAGATAACTTAAAAATTTAAAAACTAATTGCTCAAATTTTAGCAACTTAGCTTTTCTGTCGTTTGCTTCCCGGTAAGGCGAAACTTCCTTGAACGACGCTTGGTCCACACCATTATCTTCTCCTTCCCCCCTGGTAAACTTGTGGGCGAGGGTACCTTCCTTTCTTTGAGAAAGAGAGAAAATAAAGATATGGAGCCCCGCGGCTTGTTATTGCTTACCGGGGTAGGTGCTGCACAACGTGTCAGATAATGCATGCAAAAATAAAGTAGAAATCATGAAATTGACAAGATGTGCGAAGCACATGAGCTTTACTTATGCACGGGGTCTGCGCCCGGCTTTGTACAAAGGATTACATGCAACATCGGCAAGACTTGTACAAAAGGTGGTTGCCGGAACAGGTTCCGGCAACCGCGCCTCTCTGAGTAAAACTTACGAAGATGCTCAATGTTCCAGGAGTTGCTCACCGAATGCCATCTTCGGTCTCAAAGGCGGACAGCGCCAGGCCTAGTGACTCGCTTAACTCGTAAGGGCCTTCCCACTTCAAGTCCAACTTGTTGGAATTCTTGGCGGACTGAACGTGCCGAAGAAGAAGGTCGCCTTCCTCGAGACTTCTGGCATTAACTTTGCGTCTATGGTAGCGGCGCAAAGCTTGCTGGTATCGAGCAGCTCGAACAGCAGCCTAAAGACGGTTCTCCTCAAGGAGCAGTGCGTCATCTTGTCGCAACTGCTCTTGCTCGAGCTCATCATAAGCGAGTACTCGAGGTGACCCGTATACGAGTTCCGTGGGGAGAATTGCCTCTGCTCCATAGACTAGAGCGAAGGTGTCCGCCGATGGCTCGATTTGGTGTCGTCTGATCGACCAAAGAACCACCGCAGCTCCTCAATCCAGCTCTCTTCCGCACTTGTGCAGCCTGTCGAAAGTTCTGGTCTTGAGTTCGCGCAGCACTTCAAATTCGCCCTCTCCGCTGACCGTTACTTCTCGGATGAGCAATGAAGCGAAGCGAGACCTTGGCGCCAAGATCTTGGACGATCGCATGAAGGTGCGGCTTGTGAATTGCGTGCCGTTGTCGGTGATGATCCTGTTAGGGATTCCAAACGGCAAACAATCGACCAAGAACTTGATCTTGCCGATGTGGCTGTCACCTTCCTCATCGCTTCCACTTCCGCCACTTTGTGAACTTGTCGATTGCAACGCATAAGTACTCAAAGCCCCGACAGCTCGGGAAAGGGGCCGAGGATGTCGAGCCCCTGCACCGAAAATGGCCAGGATAAAGGGATCGTCTGGAGAGCTTGAGCTGGCTGGTGTATCTGCTTGGAATGGAACTGGCACGCTTCACACTTGGTTACTTGTGCAGTTGCATCCTGGAGTGCCGTCGGCCAAAAGAAACCTTGTCGGAATGCTTTGTCGGCAAGTGCTCTTGCACCAATGTGGTGACCACATATGCCTCCATGTATCTCTGCCAACAGCTTTTGTCCGTCTTCCCGATGAATACACTTCTATTTCACTCCGTTGAGTCTTCTTCTGTACAGTGTGTTATCGACAAACTGGTACATACTTGACTGCTGGGCTACTCTTTCCGCTTCTTCTTGCTCTTCGGGAAGTTCTCCTGTCTGAAGGAAACGGACGATCTGCTGTGCCCATGCTGGAGCTTGCGGCTCGACAACAAGGACTAAAGGCACATCTGCTGCTGTGGGAACATCCGCTTCTACAGCGAGAACCTGCGGTTCAGCCGGAGCTTGACGTTCCCCGGCAAGCTTGCCGGAGCAAAACTTGTCGGGAGCGTCTGCTTCAACGGAACGAACCCTAGGGCTCACCGGAGCAGACAGCTCCTCAACACTCTTGGTGTTGATCTTGGGGATCTTCTTGGCGGCGGCTTCGGGGAGCTCTGCCGGAAAATAGTCACCAGAAATCAACTTCCTCTTCTTGTTCTGTCCAGTTGATGGCGTTACAGACGGTTGAGTCAGCTTGAGCACAAAGATCCTGGTTCCACAGTGTAACTTAAGTCGGCGACTTTGACAGAGCCATCAGCAATGTCGCTCGAGCTCTTGGAACATATTCCATCAGAGGCCGTCAAAGTGCTCTTCTAGCTTTCTCACTTCATCAACATAGGCTTCCATCAACGGACTCGATAATTCTTGTTAACTTGGTGGATGACAAGCGTGAGTCACCCCGACAATGAGCTTCTTGATCCCAAGGTCCATCATGCGATCTCGAGACCGGCAAGCAAACCTTCATACTCTGCAGTATTGTTTGTTGCTTGCTCCTTGGGAAAGTGCATCCGGACTATGTACTTGAGGTGCTCTCCGTGGGTGCGACAAGCAAGACGCCCAAGACCGGCGCCTTGCAGCGAGAAGGCACCATCAAAGTACATTAGCCACTCTTTGCTTGCTTCCTTGACGGGATGCTCGTTTCGAATTTCTTCATCTTGCGTTGGCGCCCATTCTGCTATTAATTCTGCCAATGCTCGCTTTGGATAGTTGAAGTGCTCTCAAACTTGAGGCCAAAGCTTGATAGCCCAAAGGCCCACTCGACAATCCTGCCTGTTGCTTCGGATTTTGCAGATCCCTCTTGCCGAAAGCGAGTGACAACTGTGATCTCATGTGCTTGAAAGTAATGGCACAGCTTTCTCGAGGCCATGAGAAGGCCGAAAAGCAATTTCTGCACACCAGAGTACCTTGACCTAGCCCCCTGCAGAAGGGAACTGACAAAATAAACTGGGCGCTGCACCATTTTCTTCTGCATCTTCTCACACGCCTGTGCAGATCCATCCTTGTCGGGACCAGAGCTTGCCGGTGAAGCCCCCTGCTTGTCGCTGGATGCATCTGCCATGGTTGCCGGCTCATCATCCGCCTCCCTCTCCGCTACTAACGCAGCACTAACCACTTGATTGGTTGCCGCTATATACAGCAGCAACTTCTCTTGTGGCTTAGGTGCGACAAGTATTGGAGTGGAGGACAGGTACCACTTTAAGTCCTGCAGCGCAGCCTCCGCTTCGAGTCCATTTCATTGACCTGCCTTTTCAATATCCTGAAAATGGCGGCCGCTTAGCGAACCTAGAGATAAACCTGCTGAGAGCAGCTACACAACCGGCAAGTCTTCATACATCCTTGACGCGCTTTGGTGCTTCAATCTGCTCAATGGCCTTGATCTTGTCGGGATTGGCTTCAATTCCCCGCTGAGACACGAAGAACCCGAGAAGCTTGCCGGAGGGGACTCCAAACATGCACTTCTCGGGGTTGAGCTTGAGGTTGATCTTGTGCAGATTTGGAAAGGTTTCGTCTAAATCTTGAATCAGGGTCGCCTTGTCCTTGCTCTTGACCACTATGTCATCCATGTAGGCTTCCACATTTCTGTGTATTTGCGGCTCAAAAGCGTGATGGACTACCCTTGCAAATGTTGAACCAGCATTCTTTAATCCGAAAGGCATCCGTACAAAACAGTACATGCCACATGGGGTGATGAATGCAGTTTTCTCCTCATCCTCTTCTGCCATGAAGATCTGATGGTACCCTGAGTATGCATCAAGAAATGAAAGCAAATCACATCCGGCCGTGGAGTCAACAATCTGATCGATGCGTGGCAAGGGAAATGGGTCTTTGGGACAAGCTTTATTAACATCGGTAAAGTCGATACAAAGCCTCCATTTCCCGTTTGCCTTGCGCACAACTACAGGATTGGCCAACCACGTAGGATGGAGCACTCCTCTGACAAGGCCTGCTGCTTCCAACTTCTTGATTTCTTCTGCGATGAATTCTTGGCGCTCCACTGCTTGCTTCCTGACTTTATGCTTGACGGGCCGCGCATGAGGACAGACAGCAAGATGGTGCTCAATTACTTTCCTGAGAACACCGGGGATGTCAGACGGTTGCCATGCAAACACGTCGACGTGCGCCCGCAGGAAAGCAACGAGCGCGCTTTCCTATTTAGGGTCAAGAGTGGCACTGATGGTGAAGGTACCACCAGCGCCATCCTCCTTGGCGGACACCCTCTTGGTCTCTGGCGGAGCTGCCATCGTCTTCTTACACTTGCCGGTGGAGCTCGATGGTGCGTCCTCGACGGTAGCGCAGCACTCCGAAGAGGTGCGCTTGCCGGAGTGGGCATCAGAGCTCTTGCCGGACTTGGTCTTCTTCTTCGCTCCGGGAGCTTCAGCGGCAAGTGAGTTGCGATCTGCTGCGGCTGCTGCTTCCCGGTAGATCTTGTCGGCGCAGATAAGAGCATCCTTCTTGTCGCCAGGGACAGAGATGACACTTATCGGGCCGGGCATCTTCAGCATGTTGTATGCATAGTGAGAGGCTGCCATGAATTTGGCGAGTGCTGGACGACCAAGTATCCCATTGTAAGGTAATGGAAAGTCGGCAACGTCAAAAGTGACCCTCTCAGTCCTGAAGTTCAGCTCACTGCCAAATGTTACCGGCAATGTGATCTTTCCCTTTGGCTTGCTCCTTCCCGGATTGATTCCTTGGAATGTGCCGGTCTCTTGAGCTCATTGTCGTGGATCTGGAGTTTCTGGAGTACCGCGGAGGAGATCAGGTTCAAGCCGGCCCCGCCGTCAACTAGCATCTTAGTGACCTTGAGGTTGCGGATAGTTGGTGAAACCAACATCGGCAAGCACCCGACCGCAGTTATGCGATCAGGGTGGTCCTCAATATCAAAGATGATAGGCGTGCTGGACCACTTCAGTGGCTTGCGTGACTCGATGGATGGTTCTGCCGCATTGACTTCCCGCATCCACTGCTTGAGTTGGCG
Source organism: Aegilops longissima (assembly GCA_021605205.1). Classification (NCBI taxonomy): domain Eukaryota; kingdom Viridiplantae; phylum Streptophyta; class Magnoliopsida; order Poales; family Poaceae; genus Aegilops; species Aegilops longissima. The sequence continues at coordinate 92,308,763 of CM038678.1, forward strand.
GTGTGAAGTATGCAGAGAAGCACCGCCGTCAACGCACAAGACCTCTGTGGCTTTCTGGAACTCCTGCTCATTGGCTTCGTCATCATCCATGTCTTCGTCATCATCGTCATCTTCATCCTTGTCGCGGCCGCGGGGAGGTCTGTCTCCTTGCCGCTGCTTGGCCTTGCCGCGGCGTCCTCCTCGGCCTGGACGTTTCTTGCTAGCTCCTCCAGCACCTTCCTGGGCCTTCTCCTTGTCGCGCCGCTCGTACTCAGCCTTTTGCTGCTCGACAAGCTGCTCAACCTTCTTGCAGCTCTGGAGGTCATGACCCTTGGTGCGGTGGATCTTGCAATATTGTTTGTTGGAGCCGTCCTGCTTGTCGGCGACCGCCGCAGACTGGGAGTTGGCGCCCGCGGCAACCTCCTTGTCGGAGCTACCAACTTTGGCTTTCTTGGCGCCACCTCCGTTGCCGGACTGCTCGACAACAAGCACATCTTTGCCTTTCTTTTTCCTGTTGCTCCGCCGCCGGTTCTTCTTTGCCGGGGCGGACCCCTCACTATCAGATCCTGCTGCTTCTGTATTCTCTCCGTGGAGTCTCCTCCCTTCCTCAAAGACGTGCACACTTGTCGGCCAGGCATATAGCTCATCGACGTCTCTCGATCTTGCACATCGCCATCTCCTCCCGCATCCTACGGTTTCGCGACGCTCGATGGAACGCGCTGATTACTCTTGGCGGGGTGGACATCCGGATGTTGTGCTTTGTCGCGCTAAATCTCTGAATGTACTTGCGCAGGGCTCTCCTTCCTTCGGGCGAGCAAATGAAGGTCGCTCTCTTGGCCATGAGGCTTGTGGCGCTTTGTGAAGGCACCGACAAACTGATGGCATAGATCCGCCCAAGAGGATATGGAGTTTTCCGGCAAGTGCATGAGCCAGGATCTGACATTGGGCTTGAGTACCAGCGGGAAGTAGTTGGCCAGAATATTGTCGTCTCGCCCTCCGGCAGCTTGCACCGCAATGGTGTAGATGCTGAGGAATTCCGACGGATGCGTCTTGCCGTCGTACTTCTCTGGCACGTCTGGCTTGAAATTCTTCTTGCTGGGCCATCGACTTGCCGCAGCTCACGAGTGAACGCAGGGCAACCTACACAGTCGACAAGTCGCCTGGTTCTTCGGGCGCATGCATGTCGACAGAGGCCCAGCGCGCTGGTCGGATTGACGCCGCTTCTCTTGGCGCTTCGATCGAGTTCGAGCGTCTTCTTCTTGTCGTTCGTGAAGAACTTGGCGCTGATCGCGGCGAGCTCATGGATCTGATGACGCGGTGGAGTCGCTGTCGAGGTGGATCCGGCGAGTCGGTGATCTTGGCCTTCGGGGTGGAGAGTGCATGGTGGTTGCACCTCCACCGGTCTCGTCGCCACCGGCTCGTGCGTGGCGGTCTTGCTGCGGCAGCGATGTAGTCGGTTGCCGCGGAGTGTCGCCGTTGGCAAAGCCGATGAGACTCTGAATGGTGGCCCTCCATTCATCGACCTTGTCGGCTGTTGGAGGGTAATCTAGAAGCAGTTGAGCTCTCGCCAAAGCTTCTGCTGGAGTGGTGGGTGGCAGTGGCGAACGGTGCAAGGAGCGGGATATGCTCGGACTTCTAACTATATTAGAAGGAGCAGTATCCCGTCCAGGCGACCGTGCCTCGCTCGTGCCAACCTGTTGGCGTGCATGTTGGCCTTGAGCATCCCGAGATCCACCAGCTCGATCTTGATCCAACGAACGTATGGTACTGTGAATACCATGACGCTGTCGGTCCCGCGCCTCCTGAGATGGGCGCGCTGCATGTACGGACGCCGAGGTCTGCGCAGCCTTGTTCTTGGACTTGGCCGCACCATGGACTCCCTCGTCGACGCCCGTTCTTCCGCCGGCGTCTACCCCACCACTCGTTTGCTCCGGTGGTGGTGGGATCGACGTGGACGGCTCCGCTGCCGCCGAAGCCTTCTTCTTCGGTGGCATGTCGATGAAGATGATGAAGACGCAGCTCGTGTGAACGCCGGATCAGGTTCACACAGCCTCGACGCCCCCTACCTGGCGCGCCAAAGATGTCGGGGAAGCTGATCTGACCCACGAACACCTATGGGACCGGCGGACCGAGCCCCTTTCGGTTCGGTGGGGGGCGGAGGTCGCACGAAGTGCAGATCGAGGCGAAGCACACGAGCAGCTTACCCAGCTTCGGAGCTCTCCGGAGAGATAACACTCCTACTGCTGCATGTCTGATTGTATTGTGTTCTTGCTAGGGAGCGTCGAGTGCTACAAGACCTAGCGTGTGTATCTTCTGGCTTCGAGCGTTTCGAACCCCACTCTACGTTGCGCATGGGCCTCCTTTTATATGCTCAAGGGGTCACCGACAGGTGGCAACGTAGACAAGGGCAAAAATGGAAAAAGAGTGCGGTTGGTACAACTACTTGTACAGTGTATCATACCTAACCCTGACGGCAGGAGACAAAGGCATTAAATGCCCGTCTACGTCACCCAAACAGTGCAAACAGGGACCGTCAGGGGCGCCACCGCCTGCCATGATGGCGATCTTGTCAGGGCCGCTTGCCACCGAAGCTCCGCGGCCAAGACAGCCTCTTGCCACGCTGCTACCGAAAGGTCCTGCGACACGATGGTGGGTGTGCTGGAGCGCAGGAACTGAGTGGTGGTTTGCCGCGGCAAGCGCCTTGCCGCGGTCGTTGTCTTGTTGCGTCCGGAAGCTTGTCGCTCACCGGTCCTTCCCGGCAAGCTCCTCTTGCCGGGGCCTTGCTTCCTAGGTGCCTTGGGTGGCCTTCCCGGCAAGCTCCTCTTGCCGGGGCCTTGTCTCCTTGGCTTGAATACCTTGTTCTTGAATGGCTCCAATGGAGCCGCGGAGGACCTTGGCGGTCACCAGGCAAGCCTTGCCGCGGGGTGCTGCGACTGCCCGTGCACAAGTTCGGGATACTAGGGTACCCCTACTCTAGTACACCGACAGGTTGTCAAGCCCTTCACGGTCACTTACGAGAGTGAGATCTGATAGAGATGATAGATAATATTTTTGGTATTTTTGGTATAGAGATGCAAAGTAAAATAAAAAGGCAAAGTAAAATAGCAAAGCAATAATAAAGTGATGGAGATTGGTATGATGAGAATAGACCCGGGGGGCATAGATTCACTAGTGGCTTCTCTCAAGAGCATAAGTATTTTACAGTGGGTGAACAAATTACTGTTGAGCAATTGACAGAATTGAGCATAGTTATGAAAATATCTAGGTATGATCATGTATATAGGCATCACGACTGAGACAAGTAGACCGACTCCTGCCTGCATCTACTACTATTACTCCACTCATCAACCGCTATCCAGCATGCATCTAGAGTATTAAGTTCAAGAAAACAGAGTAACGCCTTAAGCAAGATGACATGATGTAGAGGAATAAATTCATGCAATATGATAAATACCCCATCTTGTTACCCTCGATGGCAACAATACAATACGTGCCTTGCTGCCCCTACTGTCATTGGGAAAGGACACCGCAAGATTGAACCCAAAGCTAAGCACTTCTCCCATTGCAAGAAAAACCAATCTAGTAGGCCAAACCAAACTGATAATTCGAAGAGACTTGCAAAGATAACCAATCATACATAAAAGAATTCATAGAAGATTCAAATATTGTTCATAGATAAACTTGATCATAAACCCACAATTCATCGGTCTCAACAAACACACCGCAAAAAGAAGATTACATCGAATAGATCTCCACAAGAGAGGGGGAGAACATTGTATTGAGATCCAAAAAGAGAGAAGAAGCCATCTAGCTACTAACTATGGACCCGAAGGTCTGAGGTAAACTACTCACACTTCATCGGAGGGGCTGTGGTGATGATGTAGAAGCCCTCCATGGTGGATTCCCCTTCCGGCGGAGCTCCGGAACAGGCCCCAAGATGGGATCTCGTGGGTACAGAAGGTTGCGGCGGTGGAATTAGGCTTTTGGCTCCGTATCTAATCGTTTGGGGGTACGTAGGTATATATAGGAGGAAGGAGTACGTCGGTGGAGCTTCGAGGGGCCCACGAGGCAGGGGGCGCGCCCTAGGGGGCGCCCTCCACCGTCGTGACCGCCTCGTGGCTTTCTTGACGAAGGGTCCAAGTCTCCTGGATCATATCTGTTGAGAAAATCACGTTCCCGAAGGTTTCATTCCATTTGGACTCCGTTTCTTCGAAACACTGAAATAGGCAAAAAACAACAATTCTGGGCTGGGCCTCCGGTTAATAGGTTAGTCCCAAAAATAATATAAAAGTGGAAAATAAAGCCCAATATGGTCCAAAACAGTAGATAATATAGCATGGAGCAATCAAAAATTATAGATATGTTGGAGACGTATCAGGCATCCCCAAGCTTAATTCCTGCCCGTCCTCGAGTAGGTAAATGATAAAAAGAGAATTTTTGATGAGGAGTGCTACTTGGCATAATTTCAATGTAACTCTTCTTAATTGTGGTATGAATATTCAGATCCGAAAGATTCAAGACAAAAGTTCATATTGACATAAAAATAATAATACTTCAAGCATACTAACTAAGCAATATGTCTTCTCAAAATAACATGGCCGAAGAAAGTTCATCCCTACAAAATCATATAGTTTAGTCATGCTCCATTTTTGTCACACAATAATGCTCTCATCATGCACAACCCCGATGACAAGCCAAGCAATTGTTTTATACTTTAGTAATCTCAAACTTATAAACCTTCACGCAATACATGAGCGTGAGCCATGGATATAGCACTATGGGTGGAATAGAATATGATGATGGGGGTTATGTGGAAAAGACAAAAAATAAGATCTCACATCAACGAGGCTAATCAATAGGCTATGGAGATGCCCATCGATTAATGTTAATGCAAGGAGTAGGGATTGCCATGCAATGGATGCACTAGAGCTATAAATGTATGAAAGCTCAACGAAAGAAACTAAGTGGGTGTGCATCCAACTTGCTTGCTCACGAAGACCTAGGGCATTTGAGGAAGCCCATCGTTGGAATATACAAGCCAAGTTCTATAATGAAAAATTCCCACTAGTATATGAAAATGACAAAACAAGAGACTCTCTATCATGAAGATTATGGTGCTACTTTGAGGCACAAGTGTGGAAAAAGGATAGTAGCATTGCCCCTTATATTTATATTTTTTTCTTTTTTTGGGCCCCTTTTTTTCTTTGGCCTTTTTTTATTGGGACAATGCTCTATTGAACGATGATCATCACACTTCTATTTATTTACAACTCAATGATTACAACTCGATACTAGAACAAAGTATGACTCTATACGAATGCCTCCGGCGGTGTACCGGGATATGCAATGAACCAAGAGTGACAAAGAATTATGAACGGTGGCCTTGCCACAAATACTATGTCCACTACATGATCATGCTAGCAATATGACAATGATGAATGTGTCATGAAGAACGGTATGGTGGAAAGTTGCATGGCAATATATCTCGGAATGGCTATGGAAATGCCATAATAGGTAGGTATGGTGGCTGTTTTGAGGAAGATATAAGGAGGTTTATGTGTGAAAGAGCGTATCATATCACGGGTTTGGATGCACCGCTAAGTTTGCACCAACTCTCAATGTGAGAAAGGGCAATGCACGGTACCGAAGAGGCTAGCAATGATGGAAGGGTGAGAGTGCGTATAATCCATGGACTCAACATTAGTCATAAAGAACTCATATACTTATTGCAAAAATCCACAAGCCATATAAAACCAAAGTACTACACGCATGCTCCTAGGGGGATAGATTGGTAGGAAAAGACCATCGCTCGTCCCCGACCGCCGCTCATAAGGAGGACAATCAAATAACACCTCATGTTTCAAATCTGTTACATAACGTTTACCATACGTGCATGCTACGGGACTTGCAAACTTCAACACAAGCATTTCTCAAATTCACAACTACTCAACTAGCACGACTTTGATATTATCACCTCCTTATCCCAAAACAATTATCAAGCATCAAACTTTTCTTAGTATTCAATGCACTCAAAAGAAAGCTTTACAAATCTTGAATACCAAGCATATTATTATTATTAAGCAAATTACCATGCTATTTAAGACTCTCAAAATAATCTAAGTGAAGCATGAGAGATCAATAGTTTCTATAAAACAAATCCACCACCGCGCTCTAAAACATATAAGTGAAGCACTAGAGCAAAACTATATAGCTCAAAAGGTATAAGTGAAGCACATAGAGTATTCTAACAAATTTCAATTCATGTATGGCTCTCTCAATAGGTGTGTACAGCAAGGATGAATGTGGTAAACTAAAAAGCAAAGACTCAAATCATACAAGACGCTCCAAGCAAAACACATATCATTTGGTGAATAAAATATAGCTCCAAGTAAAGTTACCGATGGAAGTAGACGAAAGAGGGGATGCCTTCCGGGGCATCCCCAAGCTTTGACTTTTTGGTGTCCTTGGGTTATCTTGGGGGTGCCATGGGCATCCCCAAGCTTAGACTCTTGCCACTCCTTGTTCCATAATCCATCATAAAATTTCACCCAAACTTGAAAACTTCACAACACAAAACTCAACAGAAATCTCGTGAGCTCCGTTAGCAAAAGAAAACAAAAGACCACTTCAAGGTACTGTAATGAACTCATTCTTTATTTATATTGGTGTTAAACCTACTGTATTCCAACTTCTCTATGGTTTATAAACTATTTTTCTAGCCATAGATTCATCAAAATAAGCAAACAACACACGAAAAACAGAATCTGTCAAAAACAGAACAGTCTGTAGTAATCTGTAAGTAACGAAACTTCTGGAACTCCAAAAAATCAGCCAAAATAGGAAGACTTAGGCAAATTTTTTATTGATTAGCAGCAATTGGAATAACAATTGTATCACGTTCTGGTGATTTTTAACAATTGTTTTCGTGAACAGAAAGTTTCTGGAAATTACAGCAAGATCAAATAACTATCATCCAAGAAGATCCTATTGGTTTAACTTGGCACAAACACTAATTAAAACATAAAACCACATCTAAACAGAAGGTATATGGATTATTTATTCCTAAACAGAAACAAAAGCAAAAAAACTAAAAATAAAATTGGGTTGCTTCCCAACAAGCGCTATCGTTTAACGCCCCTAGCTAGGCATAAAGCAAGGATAGATCTAGGTATTGCCATCTTTGGTAGGCAATTCTTCAATGAGACATCTACCTTCCTTAGAAATTTCTTTCTTTCTAGTAATTATCAAACTTTTAGGCAAAAGATCGAAAAATTCATTTGTAGCAAATGGTTCCTTAATGATAGCAAAAAGATTGGGATGAATACTTATAGATTTAAGATCCGCGGTTTCCTTACTAGAGGATTCACCCTTATTTTTAGGAACAAACATAAGCTTGGCATTTTTAGTAGGAGGACTTGGAGTATTCTTTACGGAAGAAAAAGCGGTTCCCAAGTTGGTAATGATACCCTCAAGTTTATCGATGCTAGTGGAATCTTGATTTATTTTCTCATTAACTATGTGTTCCTTCTCCTTAATATTTTTCAATGTTACTCCTACCTTAGATCCATATTGGGTAATTTGATTGTGGATCTTTTTATCTAGATTTTCAATTAACTCAACGGTAGCAACTTTATTTTCAATAATTTCAAGTCTTTGCATTACATGCTCCAAAGTAAACATAGTTCCATTAACCAAAAGAGGTGGCGAGCCAAATAAATCTATCATAGCATTATAAGAATCAAAAGTATGGCTACCCAAGAAATTCCCTCCGGTAATGGTATCAAGGATATATCTATACCAAGGATTAGCACCTACATAAAAATTGCGAAGAAGAACTGAAGTAGATTGCTTTCTGGTAGATCTATTTTGAGCATTGCAAATTCTATACCAAGCGTCTTTTAGATTTTCCGCCTCCCTTTGTTTAAAATTTAGAACTTCATTCTCAGGAGACAACGGAGAAGATATAAGACTAGCCATAGCGACAAGGCAAGCAAGAAAAAGGCAAACGGAAAAGAGAGGGCGAATAAAACGGCAAGGGTGAAGTGGGGCAGAGGAGAACGAGAGGCAAATGGCAAATAATGTAGTGCGAGAGATAATTGGTTGTGATGGGTACTTGGTATGTTGACTTTTGCATAGACCTCCCCGGCAACGGCGCCAGAAATCTTCCTGCTACCTCTTGAGCACTGCGTTGGATTTCCTTGAAGAGGAAAGGGTGATGAAGCAGAGTAGAGTAAGTATTTCCCTCAGTTTTTGAGAACCAAGGTATCAATCCAGTACGAGGCTACGCGCGAGTCCCTAGTACCTAGACAAAACAAATAGCTCAACACAACCAACGCGATTAGGGGTTGTCAAGCCCTTCACGGTCACTTACGAGAGTAGATCTTATAGAGATGATAGATAATATTTTTGGTATTTTTTATATAGAGATGCAAAGTAAACTAAAAAGGCAAAGTAAAAAAGCAAAGCAATAATAAAGTTATGGAGATTGATATGATGAGAATAGATCCGGGGGCCATAGATTTCACTAGTGGATTCTCTCAAGAGCATAAGTATTTTACGGTGGGTGAACAAATTACTGTTGAGCAATTGACAGAATTGAGCATAGTTATGAGAATATCTACGTATGATCATGTATATAGGCATCACGTCCGAGACAAGTAGACCGACTCCTGCCTGCATCTACTACTATTACTCCACTCATCGACCGCTACCCAGCATGCATCTAGAGTATTAAGTTCAAGAAAACAAAGTAACGCCTTAAGCAAGATGACATGATGTAGAGGAATAAATTCATGCAATATGATAAATACCCCATCTTGTTATCCTCGATGGCAACAATACAATCGTGCCTTGCTGCCCCTCATCACACGGGAAAGGACACCACAAGATTGAACCCAAAGCTAAGCACTTCTCCCATTGCAAGAAAAACCAATCTAGTAGGCCAAACCAAACTGATAATTCGAAGAGACTTGCAAAGATTACCAATCATACATAAAAGAATTCAGAGAAGATTCAAATATTGTTCATAGATAAACTTGATCATAAACCCACAATTCATCGCTCTCAACAAACACACCGCAAAAAGAAGATTACATCAAATAGATCTCCACAAGAGAGGGGGAGAACATTGTATTGAGATCCAAAAAGAGAGAAGAAGCCATCTAGCTACTAACTATGGACCTGAAGGTCTGAGGTAAACTACTCACACTTCATCGGAGGGGTTGTGGTGATGATGTAGAAGCCCTCCGTGGCGGATTACCCTTCCGGCGGAGCTCCGGAACAGGCCCCAAGGTGGGATCTCATGGGTACAGAAGGTTGCAGTGGTGGAATTAGGTTTTTGGCTCCGTATCTGATCGTTTGGGTGTACGTAGGTATATATAGGAGGAAGGAGTACGTCGATGGAGCTTCGAGGGGCCCACGAGGCAGGGGGCGCGCCCTAGGGGGGGTGTCACGCCCAGGATGCGACCCTATCCTAAAGGAACTGCATAAAAGAGATTTTCGATGTTGGTAAAACTCAGGTATTCCAGAACTGCAACGATAAAATTGTGACGACAACACCTCGGAGCTCAACTCCCCGGGACACTGCCACAACCCCTAAATGTCAGGAGGCACCAAGAACAGTGTTCTCGTCACAAGAATATCGGAATGATCCCAAGATACCCGCGTGATCATAAAAAAAATCGTGAAATTTGAGGAGAGGAAAGACAAAACATCTACGTCAGGAGGCCTCACCAGAGCGACGAAGGGACTGAGGAATAAAAAGAATCCTACTCTCCGATATATATAATCCTAAGACTCAAAATAGTTTTCTTCTAGACTCAACAACGGCCAACAACCAAGGGGGTTCCTATGGTCGGTCGAGGCTCTGATACCAACTTGTCACGCCCAAGATGCGACCCTATCCTAAAGGAACTCGAAGATCCCAACAAGGATAGAAGCACATCTTGAAGACGCTTTTGCAAGGTGGATATCATTACATCAACATTACATAATAGTGGGGATACATACATAAGGCACAAATGCCCCAAGAATACATCAACATCATACAAGAGATCAACATCCGACTACGGATGAAACATAAACAGAATACCAAACAATATCCACCCTGCTAGCCTAGGCTGCCGACCTGGAACCTATCCCCTGATCGAAGAAGAAGCAGAAGAACTCCAAAACAAGCAAACATTGCTCTCGCGTCATGATCATCGCATAACCTGTACCTGCAACTGTTATTGTAGTAATCTGTGAGCCACGAGGACTCAGCAATCCCATTACCATGGGTATCAAGACTAGCAAAGCTTAATGGGTAAGGAAGGGGTAAAGTGGTGAGGTTGCAGCAGCGGCTAAGCAATGTATGGTGGCTAACTTACGCAAAATAGAGCGAGAAGAGAAGAAAAGCAAGCGGTCGTCAACTAGTATGATCAAGAAGTGATCCTGAACTCCTACTTACGTCAGACATAACCCAGAACCGTGTTCTCCTCTCGAACAACCCCGAAAAGAGACCATCACGGTTACGCACACGGTTGGTGTATTTTAGAAGAGTTTTACTTCAAGTATACTACAACCAGATATTAACAAATTCCCATCTACCACATAACCGCGGACACGGCTCTCGAAAGTTTATACCCTGCTGGACTCCGGCGAGGTGACTGGTTGGCTCGATGAAGAAATTGAGGAGGGGATCGAGGGATGCTCGAAGGAGCTCACTGGTTGGGTGAGAAGGGGATCTGGGAGGATCCCGAGGCGGAAGGTGAGTGCGGCGGCGGCGGCAGGGACAAACTGCCTAGAAGTTAGGGTTTGATCCCATTTAGCAAGTGGTGGATTATATATATACGAAAAGGGGATGATTTGGATCCTCCGATCGCGATCGGGCGGTCTGGAATAAATAGGTAGGGAGTCCAAATAAGAAAACGAAGATATTTTATAGATGTTAGGGGATGATCCGGACCCAACGGTCATGACAGACCGGGTTAGGTCCGGGAGAAGTTCTCAGACTAGGTTGCGGAGGTGGTCGGTGGCTGTGCAGAGAGGCTCAAACGGTCGGACAACAAATGAACGGATGCAAGCTTTATGAAAACATGCGGATGCAATGCGCATGATGCTATGGGATGAGATGGATGACATGAACACAATGCCAAACAACAGACAAAAGCCAACCACGGAGGAAATAACATATCACATCTCCGGAAAAGGCAAGAGTTGGAGTTACAATATGGAAAGTTGTATCCGGGGCGTTACAACACTCCACCACTATGAGAGGATCTCGTCCCGAGATCTAGGATGGCACCGGAGGGAAAAGAAAGAGGAAGATAAGAGGTAAACCTAAGTTGCTTCTTCGACAAACGAGTGAAACCATGAACCTTGAGATATTGAGCAAAATGAAAGAAAGAAAACAACGAAGATGAGCAAAATTGAAAACACTCCGTTGGAAACGAGGAACAAGGGATACGACGAGAACCAAGAGGTTTAGTGATAAGATAGATATTGAAACCACTCCGGTTAAAACTAGATAGAGAAGGAATAAGATTGATATAATTTGGGAAGCACTCCGACTGTAAATGGAAGGAATTGAACATGAACTTGACAAGATGAGAGGATATTTGATGAAATCAATAAAACACTGCCTCCGGAATTGAAAGACTGGCACAAGGGGTAAGAAACATTTCCGACCGCACTCCGGTTGAGAAGGGAGGCAAAACTTGATAAGATGAGAGAACTTGAATGGAGGACACGGCACTCCGGTTGAATGGATAAGCATGAAAAAAAATACGATCCTCCCAATTCGAGATGATGAGTGAAGAGAGCAACATCACCATGCCTCCGGAAGAAAGAATAGAAGATAGATCATTGAAATAAAAGAATGGAGAAGAAAATGCCAACTTCTGCCACAAATTATCTTGGAAAGCACCCTTCCAAGAAGGTTAGAACGAGTTGTTGGAAAACCAACAAAGAAAGGATAAGCTTGTAGTGGGCTTATGGAAAACATCTCGAGACTATGAGGTGACAACCGGCCACTAACGGAAAACCATTGATTTATTGAGAGCACTAAAAAAGATGAAAAAACTTCTTCACCGAGATGAGAAGGAGAAAATTGGATCATAGATACGCACCACAAATAGCAACATTCCTTAGGGAAGGCTTTAGGTGAAATATGACCCAAGATAACTCCAACAAAGGGATTGATGGATTTAAATACCTCATTCTTGACAACATGTGAATCATGAAGCACGAGGATAAATTGCCAAGGATGACATAACACCATCTCAAAAGATAAGGTAGAAAGAATTACACTTCGGAATGCAAGATGAAGAATGCTTGAACTCCTCAAAAAAAATGTAACGCCCCGGATTCGATGCGCCAGGTGTCCGTCAGTTATTCGCCGTCGTTGCCTTGTCATTTGCTTGCGTGTTGCACTTTGCCATGTCATCATCTGCATTTCATATCATGTCATCATGTGCATTTCATTTTGCATACGTGTTCGTCTCATGCATCCGAGCATTTTCCCCGTTGTCCGTTTTGCAATCCGGCACTCCTATGTCTCCCGGCGCCCCCTTTTACCTCTTTTCGTGTGCGGGTGTTGAACGGTCTCGGAATGCCCCGAGGTTTGTCAAGCGGCCTTGGTATAGCACCGGTAGACCGCCTGTCAAGTTTTGTGCCATTTGGAGGTCGTTTGATACTCCAACGGTTAACCGGGTAACCGCAAAAGCCTCTTTTGTGTGCAGCCCAACTCCCCTTTCTAACTGGCCCAAAACCCACCAAACTCCCCTCCATGCTCTCGGTTGTTCGATCACGATCGCGTTGCCGAAAACCGCACCTCATTTGGACTCTCCTAGCTCCTTCTACCTATAAATTAGTCCCCCCTTCGAAATTGCGGATGAATTCGCAGACGAACCCTAGCCCCGCTCTCCTCGCGCCGCCGGATGCGTCCGCCCCGGCCGGACACGTCCAGCCAGCCACCTCACTCCGACGAATGGCGTCGCGCCACATCAGCGCCGCCGCCTCCCTCCTCCACTCACGCGCCGCCACCTCGGCGCCCTTCTCTCTCCTCCGCGCCACGCCAGTTCCGCCGGGGCCCATCATGAGCCCACCCGGGCGCCCGGGCCCAGCCGGCCGCCGCGCCATCGCGCGATCGCGCCCGCCCGCGGATCTTCGCGGCGCTGCGCCTCGGCAGCGCCTCCGCCGCCTCCCGGCGACCCTCGCCGCCATGCCTCCCTCGCTGGCCTCCCTCCCGCCTCCTCAAGACCGCCGCCTCACCAGACTGGCCCCCGCCGCCATGGGCTCGCCCGGCGCCGCCCTGTCAACCGCCCGTCGCCGCCTTCTTCGCCCGGCAGGTCGGGAGGACCCGACCTCACGCTGCCCGCTGCCGCCCGGCGCCAGCGGCTTCGCCCTCGCCTCTCCGGCCTCTGCCACCCCGGATCCGGCGATCCCCACCAACTCCGGCCACCATCACTTTCATCTCCGGCGTGCCTCGTAAACCGTGCAAATCTGGAGGTTGACCCGAAATATCCTGTCCTTTTTCTGCATACATTTTGTTCCTTTTTCATTGCATCATATATCTGTCATTATTGCTCCGTTTTGTGCGTATAATATGTCAAAATGTTCGTTTCGAAGAGTAGATCATTTCATCTCATTGCATCATTTTCATTTGAGCTCATCTTGGTGTCTGAAATGCTGTTATAAGAGTGCTATGTGATGTTAGATTCTAATTTTTATCAGAACATGCACTTTTGTCATTTTTGCCATGATTGATGTGTGCATCCTATGATCTTGAGTCCTACATGTGTTTTGTAATATGCCATGTCTTATTTCCAGTGGTGCTTGCTATGTATTTTTGTGATCTATGTGGTGACTAGCACAAGCATGCAAACTAGGTGTCTTGTTGTTGCTGATTTCAGCCCTGTTTTGCTGATATTTTGATGCCATGTTTACTTGATGCTACAGAGAGTTCCATGCATATTTTGAGATACTTCAGTAAGGATGTTTTGTAAAACATGTCTTGCTCTATCCATCCATGCCCTTTTTTGCAATTATGGAGTGCCATAGCTTGAGTCAATCAAGCTCTACTTTTGCTTCAAATGTTTCCTAGCAGATTGTTTACATGTTATTCAATTTTGCCAAGCTTGTTGTGGTTGATCCGTATATGCTATGTTCTTGTTCTTTCCATGTATGTCTTCTATGCCATGTCTTCTTGATGTATGTATGTTTAGTTTTTCATATAAGGCTCTGTAGTGAGTGCATTGAGCTTGTAAACATGCCTACTTGTTATCAGTTTTTGACATGCCATGTTGCTGAATCTGTTAACGAAACTTTCGATATTAACATGGGTGTTACTATATTTTCTGATCCTTTTTGGCTTATGGTCACTAAAGGACTTTTGTTCTATGCAATTAGTAGATTCATGCCATGCCTTTGTTTACCATGTTAAGTTCCTGTAACATGTTGTTTGATAGCTCTAAACATTGCAACCTGATGTTAATTTCTGCAATGCCTGAAACTGTTATTAGTTGCAATCTTGCCATGTCATTTTGAGCATGTTCTAGTTGTTTCTGGAGATAGCTCAGTGCTCATGTTTTGCAATGCTTTACCTGTACATCATGCCCATGCCTTTTGTTTTCATATTGTGGTGCTGTAGCATGTTGTTTTGATGCTTGCAATATGCCTAGTTGCTGTTTTGGGCAGATTGTTACTATGACTTGTATAGGGTGTATGTGTTGAACCGTTGCTCCGTTTTGATTGTGCTCTATATGAAACTTGCTTGATTTTGTATGTAGTTTCATATTATCATGTTGGATCCTTGTTTTGAAGTGTTTGCTTGATGTTTATATGCATTTTGCACCAATGACATGTTTAACTTGTTTTGCTCATATCTTCTAGGCCGTAGCTCCGAATTAAATGAACTTTATATGTAATTTGACTAGAATTTCGTGTAGATCATCGTGGTGCATCTTAACTTGCTGTTTAACAACTTGAACATAAGGTTTATTCAGATCTGTACCAATTTCGAAATATGCATATGAGGACTTACCGGAATTGTTATATGTTGTTTCCGGCCTCATTTAAACTTGCCTTGATGTGTTGCTCTTGTTTGCATCATCCCTTGCCATGAGTAGCTTAATGTAGCGTTGTCATGCATCATGCTTGTTGTGCATCATGTCTTGTTCATGTGTGTTGTGTTTACTATGTTGTGTGATTCTTCTTGTTAGTTCCCGTTTCGTTGCGATCGTGAGGATTCGTTCGTCTACGCTTGGTTCGGCTTCATCCGTTCGTCTTCTTCTTGGACTCGTTCTTCTTCCTTGCGGGATTTCAGGCAAGATGACCGCTACCCTGGATCTCACTACTATCATTGCTATGCTAGTTGCTTCGTTCTATCGCTATGCTGCGATACCTATCACCTGTTGCTCAAGCCTACCTAATTGCCATGTCAGCCTCTAACCTTTTGCACCCTTCCTAGCAAACCATTGTTTGGCTATGTTACCGCTTTGCTCGGCCCCTCTTATAGCGTTGTTAGTTGCAGGTGAAGATGAATTTTGTTCCTTGTTGGAACATGGAGATGTTGTCCCTTGTTGGAACATGTTTACGTGTTGGGATATCACAATATATCTTATTTAATTAATGCATCTATATACTTGGTAAAGGGTGGAAGGCTCGGCCTTATGCCTGGTGTTTTGTTCCACTCTTGCCGCCCTAGTTTCCGTCATATCGGTATTATGTTCTCGGATTTTGCGTCCCTAACGCGGTCGGGTGATTTATGGGACCCCCTTGACAGTTCGCTTTGAATAAGACTTTTCCAAAGAAGGCCCAACTTTGGTTTTACCATTTGCCTCACCACCACCTATATTTCCCTTGGGAGTAATTAACCCAAGGGTCATCTTTATTAGCCCCCGGACCAGTGCTTCTCTAAGTGCTGGCCCGAACCGAGCCGCCTGCGGGGCCACCTTGGGGCAACTTGAGGGTTGGTTTTACTCGTAGCCTGTCTCATCCGGTGTTGCCCTGAGAACGAGATATGTGCAGCTCCTATCGGGATTGTCGGCGCATCGGGCGGTCTTGCTGGTCTTGTTTTATTGCTGTGAAATGTCTTGTAGCCGGGATTCCGAGACTGATCGGGTCTTCCCGGGGAGAAGGAATATCCTTCGTTGATCGCGAGAGCTTATCATGGGCTAAGTTGGGACACCCCTGCAGGGTTTGAACTTTCGAAAGCCGTGCCCGCGGTTATGTGGCAGATGGGAATTTGTTAATGTCCGGTTGTAGAAAACCCGAAGTTGATCTCAATTAAAATACACCAACCGTGTGCGTAACCGTGAGTGTCTCTTTTCGGGGTTGATCGAGAGGAGAACACGTTTTCTGGGTTATGTCTGACGTAAGTAGGAGTTCAGGATCACTTCTTGATCATTACTAGTTGACGACCGTTCCTTTGTTTCTCTTCTCGCTCTCTTTTGCGTATGTTAGCCACCATATATGCTTAGTCGCTGCTGCAACCTCACCACTTTATCCCTTCCTTTCCTACTTAAGCTTTGCTAGTCTTGATACCCATGGTAATGGGATTGCTGAGTCCTCGTGGCTCACAGATTACTACACCACCAGTTGCAGGTACAGGTTTGCGATGCTCATGACGCGAGAGCGATGTTTGCTTGTGTTGGAGTTCTTCTTCTTCTTCTTCTTCGATCAGGGGATAGGTTCCAGGTCGGCAGCCTGGGCTAGCAGGGTGGATGTCGTTTGAGCTTCTGTTTATGTTTCATCCGTAGTCGGATGTTGATCTTGTATATGATGTTGATGTATTCTTGTGGCATTGTATGCCTTATGTATGTATCCCCATCTATTATGCAATGTTGATGTAATGATATCCACCTTGCAAAAGCGTTTCAATATGCGGGTCTATCCTTGGTGGGACCTTCGAGTTCCTTTTGGATAGGGTCGCATATTGGGCGTGACAAAAAACATGTGTTGAACACCATGTTTATTTTAGAGTATAGCTTGGCAGATCATAACTTCGAGAGAAATCTTGAAGAACAATTGAAGAATGAAAAGTATCCTTGACGAACCATCATGTAGAGCCTCCATGAAGAACTCCGGTAATAAAAGGTTGATAAAAAGAAAGAGAAGTTGAAGACACAAGGTGAAACCTTGCAATGATTTAGATGGAGCTTCGCGATTATATAACCGAGAGAACTTGGAACTCCGGAAAAGAAAAGACGAACAACTTAGAACCGAGAAATTATTCAACATGAACAATCTCCGAAGGAAGGAATTAATCAACTTGATGAAAGAAGAACAAGGAATTACGTTATGCTTATCCTCAATCAATTATATTGATGAGAAGCAATGAATTGCATACAACTTATTCCCATTGGAAAAGATTAAGGGGGAATATAGCACGAAATTTGGGAAAAAACTTCAAGAACCACCGGTAGGATTGGAAAGAACGAATGAATATATGTGATAAGAATGGGAAAAGGAATCTTGAACGAACCACCGTAAGAATTCAAAATGAACGTAGCAAAGGCACAATTCACCGGGAAGAATTGGAAAACGAATGAAGATACTTGCGGGTATTTAGATGCAAGTGAACGCAGAGATCCCGAGCTAATTAGATAATACTTGAATGATGCATCGGTATGATTTGGAGAACAAGAGCTGAAAGCTTGAATGAATAATTCTGAGATGATGGGCTCTGGAGAATCAAACTAAAAAGACTCCTGAACTGCTTTGGATGGGTGAAAAGAATTCTCACAATCGAAAACAATTATGAGAGGATGGAATCAAGCTAGAACCATGAATCTTGAAGAGAATGGAGCAAGATTTAAGAGAAACTCTTCTTGGTCTTCAAATGTTGAGAATGACGCGATGAAACATCACCATGAATTGTTGAGGCACTCCGAATGAAAATTGGAAAGGTTGAACCAACGACGAAAGAATTTGAAAGATCTTGGACAAAGGCATATGACTGATGAAATTCATTCATACGTCAAGCTTCAAAAGAATTTGAGAATAGCTCCGGGAAAATTAGAAGAGTCGTAAGATCACTCGAAAAGACCTGTGGGTTAGGGCCCACTCGAAAGAAAGCACCGTTGAACAATTTTAAAGAGAGGTTGCACCGGTTGAATTAAATGGCTTGAATGAGATAACAACCTCAAAATAACTTGAACGAATTGAGAATGGAAAAACGAATCTTCCAAGATATCTTCAACACTCTGGATAAGAATAGAGAGAGGTGAACAACTAAGAGGTACACCGGCATGCAAAAACATTTGAAACGAGGAAAGGAATATGATCATCACCGAAAGCTTGAAATTGGATCCGCCGGAGAACAAACAACAACGAAGGATGATGAACTTGAAACTGTTGAGCATCTACATGGGAAATCACCGGATACGAACATTGAAAGAAAAGAATGAAGAGACTTCACATGAATAAATGGATACTTGATTAAAATATATAAGTCCTTGCAGAAAAGGGTGGGAGGGCGGGAAAACAAAGGCAACTTGGGGACGGATGAAACGGATACCGTTGACAAAAACTTAGAATTTATCTTACGGATGTTGAAATGATCGGATCCACTTAAAGAGAAGCACGCCGGTTGGAAAAGAATTAACATGACGACCTCGATGATCAAGAGGGATTAGTATTCACATAGCAATATGAGAACACCATTTAGGAAAGGTATGGATCAACACTTGACATCGAAGCAACTCGAATACCACAAATAAAACAAAACAAAGGATTTGGCTTGCAGAATAAGCCGGAACAAATACGTATGATAGAGATTTACCCAATCTCATATCATGCATCTGTCGGAAAGATATTCTAGGAGCTACTTGAATTCTCACCTATAAACTCCTGAAACTTTCTGGTTATGCAATCAGGTGTTGGGGATACAGGGGACACAAAATATATCACCCAAACTAACAATACCTAGATCCAGCTGTATCCATCCTTCAACACATAACCAAGAAAACTCCGGAAATCGTGTACCTCAACATTCGAAAAGCATCCGTTATACGAGTTATGGCAATACTCCCGAACTCCCCAGTACTGGGTGGAGTCGAGGTTATCTCACCAACAACTGCCTAAAAGAGATTTTCGATGTTGGTAAAACTCAGGTATTCCAGAACTGCAACGATAAAATTGTGACGACAACACCTCGGAGCTCAACTCCCCGGGACACTGCCACAACCCCTAAATGTCAGGAGGCACCAAGAACAGTGTTCTCGTCACAAGAATATCGGAACGATCCCAAGATACCCGCGTGATCCTAAAAAAAATTCGTGAAATTTGAGGAGAGGAAAGACAAAACATCTACGCCGGAGGCCTCACCAGAGCGATTTAAGGACCGAGGAATAAAAGAATCCTACTCTCCGATATATATATAATCCTAAGACTCAAAATAGTTTTCTTCTAGACTCAACAACGGCCAACAACCAAGGGGGTTCCTATGGTCGGTCGAGGCTCTGATACCAACTTGTCACGCCCAAGATGCGACCCTATCCTAAAGGAACTCGAAGGTCCCACCAAGGATAGAAGCGCATCTTGAAGACGCTTTTGCAAGGTGGATATCATTACATCAACATTACATAATAGTGGGGATACATACATAAGGCACAAATGCCCCAAGAATACATCAACATCATACAAGAGATCAACATCCGACTACGGATGAAACATAAACAGAAACTCAAACAATATCCACCCTGCTAGCCTAGGTTGCCGACCTGGAACCTATCCCCTGATCGAAGAAGAAGCAAAAGAACTCCAAAACAAGCAAACATCGCTCTCGCGTCATGATCATCGCATAACCTGTACCTGCAACTGTGTCGGTGTACTAGAGTAGGGGTACCCTAGTATCCCGAACTTGTGCACGGCGATTCTGGCGCCCAGCGGCAAGGCTTGCCAGGTGACCGCCAAGGCCCCGGCAAGAGGAGCTTGCCGGAAAAGTCCTCCGTGGTTCCTTTGGAGCCATTCAAGAACAAAGTATTCAAGCCGAGGAGACAAGGCCCCGGCAAGAGGAGCTTGCCGGGAAGGCCAACCAAGGCATCTCAAGGAACTTGCCGCGACGCGCCACGCGTCCCAGCAAGGCCGATGAGCGACAAGATTCCGGACGCGACAAGACGACGACCACGGCAAGGCGCTTGCCGCGGCAGATCATCGCTCTGTGCGCGCGCACATCCATCCACCAACGTGTCGCATCAGGACCTTTCGGTAGCGCGTGGGGAGAGGCTGTGTGGCCAGCGGTGCGCGGTGGCAAGCGGCGCTGACAAGATTGCCATCGTGGCAAGCGGTGGCGTCCCTGACGGCCCCTTTTTGCACTGTTTGGGCGACGTAGACGGGCATTTAATGCCTTTGTCCCCTGCCGTCAGGGTTAGGTATGGTACACTGTACAAGTAGTTGTACCAACCGCATTCTTTTTCCATTTTTACCCTTGTCTACGTTGCCACCTGTCGGAGACCCCTTGAGCATATAAAAGGAGGCCCATGCGCAACGTAGAGGGGGTTCGAAACCAGAGAACACTCACGCTAGGTCTCGTTAGCAGCTGGTGTGTACTGTAGCACGCAGCGCTCCCAAGCAAGAACTCAATACACTCAGACATGCAGCAGTAGGAGTGTTATCTCTCCGGAGAGCTCCGAAGCTGGGTAAACTGCTCGTGTGCTTCGCCTTGATCTGCTCTTCGTGCGATCTCCGCCCCCCGCCGAACCGAAAGGGGCTCGGTACGCTGGTCCCATAGGTGTTCGTGGATCAGTTTCCCCGACATCTTTGGCGCGCCAGGTAGGGGGCGTCGAAGATTGTGTGAACCTGATCCGGCGTTCACACGAGCTAGATCTTCATCTTCTTCATCGACATGCCACCAAAGAAGAAGGCTTCGGCGGCAGCTGATCCATCCACGTCGATCCCACCACCACCGGAGCAAACGGGTGGTGGGGTAGACGCCGGCGGAAGAACGGGCATCGACGAGGGAGCCCGCGGTGGTGCCAGGTCCAAGGACAAGGCTGCGCAGACCTCGGCGTCCGTACATGCACCGCGCCCATCCCAGGAGGCGCGGGACCGACAACGTCATGGTACTCGCAGTACCATACGTTCGTTGGGCCAAGATCGAGCTGGTGGATCTCGGGATGCTCAAGACCAGCATGCACGTCAACAAGCTGGCACGAGCGAGGCACGATCGCCTAGACGGGATACTGCTCCTTCTAACATAGTTAGAAGTCCGAGCGTATCCAGCTCCTCGCGCCGTTCGCCACTGCCGCCCACCACTCCAGCAGAAGCCTTGGCGAGAGCTCAACTGCTCCTGGATTACCCTCCAACGGCGGACAAGATCGATGAATGGAGGGCCACCATTCAGAGTCTCATCGGCTTTGCCAACGGCGACACTCCGCGGCAGCCGAGTGCATCGCTCCCGCGGCAAGACTGCCGAGTGCGAGCGATGGCGGCAGAAACGGTGGGGTGCAACCACCATGCACTCTCCACCCGAAGGCCAAGGTCGCCGACTCGCGGATCCACCTCGGCAGCGACTCCACCGCATCGCCGGATCCACGAGCTCGTCGCGATCAGCGCCAAGTTCTTCACGAACGACAGCAAGAAGACGCTCGAACTCGCGCCGGCGCCGAAGAAAGCGCGCGTCAATCGGACCAGCGCTGGGCCCTCTGTCGACATGCATGCACCAAGGGAACGAGCGACTTGCCGTCGCGGTAGGTTGCCCTGCGTTCACTCGTGAGTTGCGGCAAGTCCGATGGCTCAAAGACGAAGACTTTCAAGCCGACGCGTGCGAGAGAAGTATGACGGCAAGTCGCACCCGTCGGAGTTCCTCAAGATCTACACCATAGCGGTGCAAGCTGCGGGGCGGGGCGACAAGATCTGGCCAACTACTTCCGGCGGTACTCAAGCCCAATGTCAGATCCTGGCTCATGGACTTGCCGGACAAGTCCATATCCTCCTGGACAGATCTATGCCATCAGTTTGTCGGTGCCTTTACAGGCGGCCACAAGCCTCATGGCCAAGAGAGCGACCTTCATTTGCTCGCCCAGAAGGAAGGAGAGCCCCTGCGCAAGTACAATCGAGAGATTCAGCCGTGTACAACACAACATCCCGAGCGTCCACCCCGCCATGTAATCAGCGCGTTTCATCGAAACGTCGCGAAACCGCAGGATGCGGAGGAGATGGCGATGTGCAAAATCAGAGACGTCGATGAGCTGTATGCCCTGGCCGACAAGTGTGCGTCGTCTTTGAGGAAGGAGGAAACTCCCCGGAGAGAATACAGAAGCAGGAGGATCTGATAGTGAGGAGGCTGCCCCGGCAAGGAAAAACCGGTGGCGGAACAACGGGAAGAAGAAAGGCAAAGATGTGCTAGTCGTTGAGCAGTCCGGCAACGGAGGTGGCGCCAAGAAAGCCAAAGCTGGTAGCTCCGGCAAGGAGGTTGCCGCGGGCACCAACTACCAGGCTGTGGCGGTCGCCGACAAGCGGACAGCACCAACAAGCGATCTTGAAGATCCACCGCACCAAGGGCCATGACCTCGAGCTGCAAGAAGGTCGAGCAGCTCGTCGAGCAACAAAAGGCTGAATCTGACGACGCGACAAGGAGAAGGCCAGGAAGGTGCTTTGGAGGAGCCGGCAAGAAACGCCCGCCGAGGAGGGCCTTGCAGCAAGGCCAAGCAGCGGCAAGGAGACAGACCTCCCGCGGCGCGACAAGGATGAAGATGGCGGCGACGATGAAGATATGGATGATGGCGAGACCGATGAGCAGGAGTTCGAGAAAGCCACAGAGGTCTTGTGCGTTGACGGCGGTGCTTCTCGCATACTTCACACCGCCAACTCAAGCAGTGGATGCGGGAAGTCAATGCGGCAGAACCATCCGTCGAGTCACGCAAGCCTCTGAAATGGTCCAAAGACGCCTATCATCTTTGATATTGAGGACCACCCTGATCGCATAATTGCGGTCGGGTGCTTGCCGATGTTGGTTTCACCAAATATCCGCAACCTCAAGGTCACTAAGATGCTAGTTGACGGCGGGGCCGGCTTGAACCTGATCTCCTCCGCGGTAATCCAGAAACTCCAGATCCCTGATGGCGAGCTCGAAGAGACCGGCACTTTCCAAGGAATCAATCCGGGAAGGAGCAAGTCGAAGGGAAAGATCACGTTGCCGGTGACATTTGGCAGCGAGTTGAACTTCAGGCGAGAGGTCACTTTTGGCGTTGCCGACTTTCCATTGCCTTACAATGGGATACTTGGTCGTCCAGCACTCGCCAAATTCATGGCAGCCTCTCACTATGCATACAACATGCTGAAGATGCCAGGCCCGATAAGTGTCATCTCTGTCCCTGGCGACAAGAAAGACGCTCTTATCTGCGCCAACAAGATTTACTGGGAAGCAGCAGCCGCAACAGACCGCAAGTCACTTGCCGTTGAAGCTCCCGGGGTGAAGAAGAACACCAAGTCCGGCAAGAGTTCTGATGCCCACTCCGGCAAGCGCACCTCTTCGGAGTGCTGCGCTACCGTCGAGGACGCACCATCGAGCTCCACCGGCAAGTGTAAGTAGACAATGGCAGCTCCACCAGAGACCAAGAAGGTGTCCGCCAAGGAGGATGGCACTGGTGGTACCTTCACCATCAGTGCCACTCTCGACCCTAAATAGGAAGGCGCGCTCGTTGCTTTGCTGCGGGCGAACGTCGACGTATTTGCATGGCAACCGTCTGACATCCCCGGTGTTCCCAGGAAAGTAATCGAGCACCATCTTGCCGTCTGTCCTCACCTTGCGGCCCGTCAAGCGAAAGTCGAGAAGCGAGCGGTGGGCGCCAAGAATTCATCGCAGAAGAAATCAAGAAATTGGAAGCAGCAGGCCTTGTCGGGAGTGCTCCATCCTACATGGTTGGCCAACCACAGTAGTCGTCGCGCAAGGCAAGCGACAAATGGAGGCTTTGTATTGATTTTACCGATGTCAATAAAGCTTGTCCCAAAGACCCATTTCCTTGCGCCGCATCGACCAGATTATTGACTCCATGGCGGATGTGACTTGCTTTCATTTCTTGATGCATACTCGAGATACCATCAGATCTTCATGGCGTAAGAGGATGAGGAGAAGACCGCATTCATCACCCCATGTGGCACATACTTTTTTCGTCAGATGCCTTTCGGTTTAAAGAATGCTGGTTCAACATTTGCAAGGGTAGTCCATGGCGCTTTTGAGCCGCAAATACACGAAATGTGGAAGCCTACATGGATGACATAGTGGTTAAGAGCAAGGACAAGGCGACTCTGATTCAAGATTTGGACGAAACCTTTGCAAATCTGCGCAAGATCAACCTCAAGCTTAACCCCGAGAAGTGTGTGTTTGGAGTCCCCTCCGGCAAGCTTCTCGGGTTCTTCGCGTCTCAGCGGGGAATTGAAGCCAATCCCGACAAGATCAAGGCCATTGAGCAGATTAAAGCACCAAAGCGCGTCAAGGATGTACGAAAACTTGCCGGATGCGTAGCTGCTCTCAGCAGGTTTATCTCTAGGTCTGCTGGCGCATACCGCCATTTTCAAAATATTGAAAAGGCAGGTCAATGAAATGGACTCGAAGCGGAGGCTGCGCTGCAGGACTTAAAGAGATACCTGTCCTCCACTCCAATACTTGTCGCACCTAAGCCACAAGAGAAGTTGCTGCTATATATAGCGGCAACCAATCAAGTGGTTAGTGCTGCGTTAATGTAGCGGAGAGGAGGCGGATGATGAGCCGGCAACCATGGCAGATGCATCCAGCGACAAGCGAGGGACTTCACCGGCAAGCTCGGTCCCGACAAAGATGGATCTGCAGGCACATGAAAAGATGCGAGAAAAGAATGGTGCAGCGCCCAGTTTACTTTGTCGGTTCCCTTCTGCGAGGGGCTAGGTCAAGGTACTCGGTGTGCGAAATTGCTTCGGCCTTCTCATGGCCTCGAGAAAGCTGCGCCATTACTTCCAAGCACATGAGATCACAGATCGTCACTCGTTTTCCGCTGAAGAGGATCTTGCAAAATCCGTAAGCAGGCAGGATTGTCGAGTGGGCACTAGAACTGTCAAGCTTTGGTCTCAAGTTTGAGAGCACCTCAATAATCAAAGCGAGCATTGGCAGAGTTCATAGCAGAATGGGCGCCAACACAAGATGAAGAAATTCGAGCACGAGCATCCCGTCAAGGAAGCAAGCAAAGAGTGGCTGATGTACTTTGATGGTGCCTTCTCGCTGCAAGGCGCCGGTCTT
The DNA here is from genome assembly GCA_021605205.1 of Aegilops longissima. Lineage (NCBI taxonomy): Eukaryota > Viridiplantae > Streptophyta > Magnoliopsida > Poales > Poaceae > Aegilops > Aegilops longissima. Next base: position 92,333,937 of record CM038678.1, read on the forward strand.
GGCGTGCTACTTGTTGCACCACGGAGAGCACCTCAAGTACGTAGTCGGATGCACTTTCCCAAGGAGCAAGCAACGATCAATCTGCAGAGTATGAAGGTTTGCTTGCGGTCTCGAGATCGCAGCAGACCTTGGGATCAAGAAGCTCATTATCGGGGGTGACTCACGGCTTGTCGTCCGCCAAGTAAACAAGAGTTATCGAGTCCGTTGATGGAAGCTTATGTTGATGAAGTGAGAAAGCTAGAAGAGCACTTTGACGGCCTCTGATGGAACATGTTCCAAGAGCTCGAAACGACATTGCCGATGGCTTTGTCAAGTCGCTGCACTTAAGTTACACATGGAACCAGGGATCTTTGTGCTCAAACTGACTCAACCGTCATAACGCCATCAAGCTGGACAGAACAAGAAGAGGAAGTTGATTTCGGTGACTATTTTCCGCAGAGCTCCCGAAGCCGCCGCCAAGAAGGTCCTCAAGATCAACACCAACGGTGCTGAGGAGCAGTCCACTCCGGCGAGCCCTAGGGTTTGTTCCGTTGAAGCAGACGCTCCCGACAAGTTTTGCTCCGGCAAGCTTGCCGGGGAACGTCAAGCTCCGGCTGAGCCGTAGATTCTCGCCGTAGAAGCTGATGTTCCCGCAGCAGCAGATATGCCTTTAGTCCTTGTTGTCGAGCCGCAAGCTCCAGCATGGGCACAGCAGATTGTCCGTTTCCTTCAGACAGGAGAACTTCCCGAAGAGCAAGAAGAAGCGGAAAGAGTAGCCCGACAGTCAAGTATGTACCAGTTTGTCGACAACACACTGCATGAAGAAGACTCAACGGCGTGAAATTGAAGTGTATTCACGGGAAGACGGACAAAAGCTTTTGGCGAGAGATACATGGAGGCATATGTGGTCACCACATTGGCGCAAAACACTTGCCGCAAAGCATTCCGGCAAGGTTTCTTTTGGCCAACAGCCCTCCGTGATGCAACTGCACAATTAACCAAGTGTGAAGCGTGCAGTTCCATTCCAGCAGATACACCAGCCAGCTCAAGCTCTCGGGCGATCCCTTTATCCTGGACATTTTCGGTGCAGGGGCTAGACATCCTCGGCCCCTTTCCTCGAGTTGTCGGGGCTTTGAGTACTTATGCGTTGCAATCGACAAGTTCACAAAGTGGCGGAAGTGGAAGCGATGAGGAAGGTGACAACCAACGGTAGTCAAGTTCTTGGTCGATTGTTTGCCGTTTGGAATCCTTAACAGGATCATCACCGACAACGGCACGCAATTCACGAGCCGCACCTTCATGCGATCGTCCAAGATCTTGGCGCCAAGGTCTGCCGCTTCGCTTGCTCATCCGAGAAGTAACGGTCAAGCGGAGAGGCGAATCTTTGAAGTGCTGCGTGGGCTCAAGACCAGGACTTTCGACGGGCTGCGCAAGTCGCGGAAGGAACTGGATTGAGGAGCTGCCGGTGGTTCTTTGGTCGATCGGGGCGGCGCCAAATCGAGCCAGCGGCGGACACCTTCGCTCTAGTCTATGGAGCGAGAGGCAGTTCTCCCCACGGAACTTCGTATCTGAGTCACCTCGAGTGCTCGCTTATGATGAGCTTGAGCAAGAGCAGATTGCGACAAGATGGCGACTGCTCCTTGAGGAGGACCGTCTTGAGCGGCACAGATGAGCTGCTCGATATCAGCAAGCTTTGCGCCGCTACCATAACCGCAAAGTTAATGCGAGAAGTCTCGAGGAAGGCGACCTTGTTCTTGGTAGCGTTCAGTCCGCCAAGAATTCCAACAAGTTGGCCTTGAAGTGGAAGGCCCTTATCGGGTGAAACGAGTCACTAGGCTGGCGCTGTCGCCTTTGAGACCGAAGATGGCATTCGGTGAGCAACTCTGGAACATTGAGCATCTTCGTAAGTTTTACCCGTGAGGCGCGGTTGCCGGAACCTGTTCCGGTAACCACCTTTTGTACAAGTCTTGCCGATGTTGCATGTAATCCTTTGTACAAAGCTGGGCACAGACCCCGTGCATAAGTAAAGCTAATGTGCTCCACACATCTTGTCAATTTCATGCTTTCCACTTTATTTTTGCATGCGTTATCTGACACTTTGTGCAGCACCTACCCCGGTAAGCAATAACGAGCCGCAAGGCTCCATATCTTTTTTTTCTCTTCTTTCTCTTTCTCAAAGAAAGGAAGGTTCCCTCGCCCACCAGTTTGCCGGGGGGAAAGGAGAAGATAATGGTGTGGACCAAGCGTCGTTCAAGAAAGTTTAGCCTTATCGGGAAGCAAACGACAGAAAAGCTAAGTTGCTAAAGTTTGAGCAATCAGTTTTAAAAATTTTAAGTTATCTTCCTCGAACGACCGTGCTTTGTATGGAAAACCTGTGTGCGGAGGAACCAACTCGTAACTAGTTGCGCCCTTACTTTGTTTCGAGTCCGCTCAACAACTTAAGTGAGCTGCAACTAGTTGCGACAAGGTTTCTTGTCGGTAGCAGCACCGCCCGACGAGCTCTTGGCGTCCCTTTCAGCGCTCATGACTAAGGTGCCTACGCCGACAAGTTCCCTGAAAGCGTAGGGAATACAAAGGAAGGAATCAAGTAAAGGAAATAACATAGCAATCACTACCCGAAATAGAGTTATATTACAAGATAGCTTGTCGCAGCTCTAACAGATTGTTCTCATAACATGACCAGCAGCGGCAAGAAAAAGAGAAAACGGGCGGCCTAATCTGCGATCGCCTCAACCCTCTTGATCCCGCTCACCTGTCCACAATGGGTGCGACAAGGGTCTTGGCGCTTCCACATCAGCTTCCGGCGGCAAGGTCTTGAGGGCGTTGGTGAGGTTGAGGCCTGGTTGCGGAAGGCCACCTTCATCAAGACCTTTTGAAGAGCTCCCGCGCAGATCTGGCGCGACTCGTCGGCCAGCTGCTTTGGGATCTCTTCCCGGAGTCGCTGGAGGGCCGTCGCCACGCCTTTGAAGAACAAGCTGAGTTTGGCGCTGGGTTGGATGTGCTCATCGGAGGAATACCCGAGATCCTCCATCCCCAGCTGCGCCAGCTCTCTGTCGATGGCTGCGGCAACATCCACGAGACCCTCGGTCCAAAGTGCTCCACGTTCTCCTAAAAGCGTTACAGGCGGCAACAAGACTTCGCCAAAGAGCGCCTCGTCGGCCTTGATCTTCTCCTTCAAGGCCGCCTCCTGCTCCCTGGCGTCGTCCAGCGTCTGAGTCAAGGTGGTCAGCTTCAACTCAAGATCTGCATTGGAGTCCTTGGCGGCGCTAAGCTCCTTGCTCCTCTCGGCGAGACGACCCTGCAGCTCGCAAAGAGTGTAGGCGTCCTTCTCGCGCTCACGCTTGAGTGCAGCAAGCTCCTCGCCGCTCACCTTGAGATTGGCCTCCAGCTGCGTCACCTTCGTCTCCAACTCCTTCTTGGCGGCCTCGGCAGCTGCGGCAACATCCTTTGCTTCCTTGAGAGCCCCGCCAAATGTTTGCTCGCGCGCGGCAAGATCCTTCTCGTGGCTGTCAAGGTTAACCTTCCACTGCGCCAACTCGCCTTCCTGCGCAGACAGCTTCTCGGCGGCAAGCCGCTGTTGTTCCTCAGCTTCAGCCTTCTCGAGGAGGAAAGCTTTATGCTCCTCGGTGATTTGCTCCCGCTCCTTTGCCAGGGACCGGAGAGCTTCCTGGTTGAGGCCCCGGAGCTCCTCCGCGCGCTTCTCGATGTCTGCTCCCGCCTTCGCGACAAGCGCCTCTCGGGATACCAGCTTGGCCTGTCGGGCGCGGTAGAGCGACAACAGCTTCCACAACAGCTGCTCCTCCTCAGGCTCGCCGCTGCTGCTCGGCGTGTCTACCAGCGTCAGCCCAGCGGAGGCGAGCAACTCTTCATCAAAGGTTTCTCCTTCGGTCGGCGCCCTGGAGCTCGACGCCCAGGGGAGCTTGATGAAGACGCCATCACCGGCCTTCAAATAGGCGCCGGGCTGGGGCTTCGAACTGGCGCTGCGGCAGCGGCGGAGGATCGGCGGTCGGCGTGGCGCTGGCGCTCCTGCGGCCTCGGGGCCGTCGGTCGATCGCGGACCCTCGCCACCTCTGCGGCGGCAGCTTTGCGCGACCTCTTCGCCGGCGGGATCATCAGCGCCGGCTTCTTCTTCGATGACAGCGGCGTCGTCGGTATCGCCGCGTGCGTTCTCCTCGCCGGCGGCCTCGGTTTCCATTGGCTCCGTGGCAGATGGATCTGACAAACGGAAAAGGAAGAAAGGTCAAGCAAATATCCAAAAAGAAAATCAGAAGAAGAAGAACACAAGGGAAGTTTTCAAGCGAGAGGATTACCTGTGCTAGGGTCTGCAGTCGTGGTCTCAACCACCGGAGGGTCGCTGGTGCTATCCCTTGCGGAGAACTGTCCCTTGCGGAGAAGTCTCCTTGCGGAGAACGCTCCCTTGCCGGGGGATCCTCCCTTGGCGGTGTAGTCGAAGCAGATGGCATTTCGGGAGCGGCTTCCGGGCACTCCTGGTGAGGCTGCTCTGCTCCTACACAAACCAAAAGTCGGATATCAGCAAAGAAAAAGCACCCATGCACGCCTAACAGCAGGAGGTAAACCATATACTTACGATGGGGGCTGCGCTGGGGGCTGCTTTGAGGAAGGGTTGCCGGGTCCGGCAAGGTGGTCTCGGACACGCCTCTTGCTGTCGCGGTGGGTTCATCCTCGATGACAATCACCGGGACCTTGGCTCTCTTCGACGCTCTCTGGGCCAGCGTCCTGAAAAGGAATGGGTTCAGAGTGAAGCAAATCAGCTACAAGACAAAGCAACAAAATTGAAGAACTACAAGTACAGCAAAGAATCTTACTCTTCTTCTTCCTCGTCGGAGCTGAGCACGGAGAGATCGAATTCCGGCTCGCCTCCGGTGCGACGAGGCGGAGGAGTAGGTTCCCTTGGCCGCTTGGCGGGAGCAGTAGCGGTGGTGCGGGAGGGCCCCGCTCCAGTTGCCGCAGCAGCGTGACTTGCTTCCGTGACAGCAGTGCTTGCCGCGGTGGAGCGCGTCGCGCGGCGCGGCGGCTGTTGACCCGTCTGTCGCCCCGTTATGTCCCCGGCCTTGCGGAGACGCCTTCTTGGTGGAGCTGGGGGCTCCGCTTGCGGCAAGCTGTCTGAAGGTGAGAGAGAGGAGGAGCCGATCAACGAGTCGCTCGCGCCCTCGGCGGGCTCGCTCGACTCAGCTTCAGGCTCGACAAGCTCTTCCTCGCCGGCAAGCTCCTCTCGCTCGACAAGGCTTGTCGCCTCTGCTGCCTCTGCCTCCTCCACGGTGAATCCGAACTCGCCCACGGCAGTGGCTGCTGCTGCCTCTTCCAGCCTGGTGGCGATGCGCTACATCTCATCGTCGGTGGTGTCGCGGGTGAGGCTCCTCTGTTCATCGGGGCGGACCGGCACTTCTGCCAGGCCGTCAAAGAACTCCCGCACGACGTCGTTTGCAGGCTCTTGCCAAGTTGGGGTAATTCCATGCGAATCGCACAGCGGCATCATTGCACGGATGCGGTCGAGCGAGGAGTTGTTGCACAGCGGAACGACACCCCTTGGCAGCCTGAACGCCGGGATGATCAGGATCGTGCTTGAACAGTTCCAGAGCATCGCGTCAATTCCGGACAATGAAGTTGAAGTTGAGGCCCGGCGCAGCCTCATGATATCTGCCGCATTCTGGAACTCCCAGGCGGGTCTCCTCCTCTCTTGCAGGGGGGCGATGCGTCTGGCGGCGAAGAAAATCTGCGCCAACGGCACCTACAGTGAGTCCGGCAAGCCTGAGGCGCAGGATCCGGGTGACGGCAATCTTCAACCTAGCATCTTCCGGGGCCACGCTGCTCCAATCGTTGCCGCGCCATCTGGGTTTGGCGCTGGGCGATGGCGGCTGCGGTTCTCCTCGACAATCCAGCACCAGTCGCCTCCATTCCTCCCACTTGCTGCGGAGCTCTCCCTCCAGATAAGCTTCCTTCTTGCCGGTCCTCGAGATCCAAGCGATTCCGCCGGATAAAGGCTCCCCACTCTCAACTCGAGGCATAAAGAAGTGGCGGAAAGGAGCTACGTTTGGATAAACTCCGACAAAGTTTTCACAGAGATGTGCGAAAACTGCCATGGTCAGAACGGCATTGGGGGTGAAGTCAAGGAGGCGGAACCCTTAGGTGTTCATAATATCACGAAGAATTCGGAGAAAAGCGGCGAGCCCGCGATAAGAACAGCGAAGAAAGGATATCCGTTCGGAGCCAGTTCAGCGGCAGCTGGGAGTACCTTCGTCTGTGGATGCGCTCGCGTCTCCGTCGACCGAAGAGGTAGTAGTACTCCTCGGATCCTTCGCGGCGAGCTGGGGGGAGATTGCCGCTCCTTCGCGGCGCCCTTGAGCAGCTGCGCCTCGTCCGACTTCATGACCTCTTTCGGAGCCATGGCGGAGGTGGTGGAGGAGATCGACGGCGTTGGTGATGCTGGTGGCGATGGGGGGCGGAGCGCTGCTCTCTTTTCAGCCTTGAGAAGAGGGGGGAAGCGGCGGAGGTTTTTCGAGATTGGAACAACAATCGGCGAGATGGGCGAACTGCCCTGTTTCCCCTTATAAAGAGGAGGGGGCAGGCGTTCCGTCTTTCCGAATAAATAAACCACCCACGATCTCTCCCACGACGCGCATTCTCGCGTGCCGTTCGTGGAGGGCATGGTGGGTCGGAGTGAGTTACAACGTAACCCAGGCGCGCGTGCCGTGCCTGTTATGGGCTGGCCCAACAGCGCTTCGGCATCGTGTGTGACCCGGGCCTGGGCTCCTGCCGGTGTACTAGAGTAGGGGTACCCTAGTATCCCGAACTTGTGCCGCGGCAGTTACAGCCCAGCGGCAAGGCTTGCGGTGACGCCAAGGCCCGGCAAGAGGAGCTTGCGGAAAAGTCCTCCGTGGTTCCTTTGGAGCCATTCAAGAACAAAGTATTCAAGCCGAGGAGACAAGGCCCGGCAAGAGGAGCTTGCCGGGAAGGCCAACAAGGCATCTCAAGGAACTTGCCGCGACAGCGCCACGCGTCCGGCAAGGCCGATGGCGACAAGATTCCGGACGCGACAAGGCGGCGACCGCGGCAAGGCGCTTGCGCGGCGACTACCGCTCTGTGCGCGCTTCAAACATCCACCAGCGTGTCGCCTCGACCTTTCGGTCTTGGCGTGGCAAAAAGAGGTCTGCGCCAGCGGTCTGTGATGGCAAGTGGCGCTGACAAGATTGCCATCGTGGCAAGCGGTGGCGTCCCCGACGGCCCCTTTTTGCCTTGTTTGGGCGGCGTGAGCGGGCATTTAATGCCTTTGTCCCCTGCCGTCGGGGTTAGGTATGGTACCTTTGTACAAGTAGTTGTACCAACCGCATTCTTTTCCATTTTTACCCTTGTCTACGTTGCCACCTGTCGGAGACCCCTTGAGCATATAAAAGGAGGCCCATGCGCAACGTAGAGGGGGTTCGAAACCAGAAAACACTCACGCTAGGTCTCGTTAGCAACTGGTGTGTACTGTAGCACTCAGCGCTCCCAAGCAAGAACTCAATACACTCAGACATGCAGCGGTAGGAGTGTTATCTCGGAGAGCCCCGGCTGGGTAAACTGCTGTGTGCTTCCGCCTCGATCTGCTCTTCGTGCGATCTCCGCCCCCCGCCGAACCGAAAGGGGCTCGGTACGCCGGTCCCATAGGTGTTCGTGGATCAGTTTCCCCGACAAACTGTTGTTGTAGTAATCTGTGAGCCACGAGGACTCAGCAATCCCATTACCATGGGTATCAAGACTAGCAAAGCTTAATGGGTAAGGAAGGGTAAAGTGGTGAGGTTGCAGCGGCTAAGCAATGTATGGTGGCTAACTTACATAAATAAGAGCGAGAAGAAAGCAAAGCAAGCGGTCGTCAACTAGTATGATCAAGAAGTGATCCTGAACTCCTACTTCGTCGGACATAACCCAGAACCATGTTCTCCTCTCGAACAACCCGAAAAGAGACCATCACGTTACGCTTACCGGTTGGTGTATTTTAGAAGAGTTTTACTTCAAGTATACTACAACGGATATTAACAAATTCCCATCGCCACATAACCATGCACGGCTCTCGAAAGTTTATACCTGCGGGTGTCCCAACAAGCCCATTATAAGCTCTCACGGTCAACGAAGGATATTCCTTCTCCGGGAAGACCCGATCAGTCTCGGAATCCTGGTTTACAAGACATTTCGACAATGGTAAAACAAAACCAGCAAGACCGCCCGATGTGTCGACAATCCCGATAGGAGTCATGCGTACCTCGTTCTCGTGACACACCGGATAAGCTAAGCGTCATGTGTGCCGACATAACCCAAGTTGCCAAGGGATGGTCCCGCACGGTGCTCTAGTTTGGACCAATGCTTAGACAAGCACTGGCCCGGGGGGTAAAATAAGATGACCCTCGGGATGCGCGACTCCCAAGGGAAAAAAAGGCTAGGTGATGCAAATGTAAAACCAAGGTTGGGCCTTGCTGGAGGAGTCTTTATTCAAAGCGAACTGTCAAGGGGGTCCCATAAATCACCCAACCGCGTTAGGGACGCAAAATCCAGGAACATAATACCGATATGACAGAAACTAGGGCGGCAAGAGTGGAACAAAACACCAGGCATAAGGCCGAGCCTTCCACCCTTTACCAAGTATATAGATGCATTAATAATATAGGTGATATTGTGATATCCCAACATAAACATAATGGTAGCAACGCTATAAGAGGGGCTTATCAAAGCGGTAACATAGCCAAACAACGGTTTGCTAGGAAGGGTGACAAAGGATAAAGGTTCATGGCAATTTGGGAGGCTTGATAAGCAAGTGGTAGGTAACGCAGCATAGCGATAGAACGAAGCAACTAGCATAGCAATGATAGTAATGAGATCCAAGGTGACGATCATCTTGCCTGAAATCCGCTAGGAAGAAGAACGAGTCCATGAAGAAGATGAGCGGGAGTAGTCGAGCGAATCCTCACAATCGCAACATTACGAACTAAGAAGCAACACGGAAAGAAACAAACAACATGGTAAATGCACAAGCATAAACATGGCATGATGCACAATCAAGTATGATGCATGTCCGGTTTAATGAGGCATGGCATGGCAAAGTGCAACAAACAATGCTACAAGTTAAGTGGAGCTCGATATGCAACGAGTTGCATATTGACAAACACCACATAGACATATTTAGTTTAATCTCGTTTAAGCTACCAAACAATGTTAAATGTTGTTAAACATGGCAAGAGGTGAAGCATAATTAAAATAACTATTTAGGCAAGTTTAAATGAGGCCGGAAATAAGAAACAACAATACCGGAAAAACCCCATATGCATATTTCGAATTTGGTACTGTTCTGCCCTAAAACATATTTTATTGTTGTTAAACAGGAAAATAAAGTGCAACAAGTTAATCTATGCATTTTTTCCACCCCATTTACATATAAAGTTTATTAAATTTGGAGCTACGGTTATTTAGTTATGAAATAAATCATTTTAACATGGCATTTATGCAAATTTAATCAAACAACATTTTTAACATTTCAAACATGGATGAAAGTGGCATATTATGAAACTAGACAACATTCTAAGCATTTTACATGTATAAGTTATTTACAAATGATGCACGGTTCTGGAATTATTATATGCATGATGTTGTGGGTTTTTCTGTAAAACTGTAATTCACTGGATTATAGACAATTTCGCAGAACTGGGAAAAAACATATAGGGCCGAATTATAGCTACAGGCTGAAACAGGACATGGGCGCGGGGGGCAGCTCACCCATGGGCTATGGCGCGGTTCGGTGGGGAGGAGGCCGTCGGGGTGAGGAGGCGCGCGAGCTGGGCCTTGGGCGGCTGCGGTCAACGGAAGCAGGGCAGCGGCTGAAGCGGTCGTGGCGCTCGTCTGTCTCTGTCGAGAGGAAGCAGGGGCAGCGGCTGGCGATGCAGGTGGTGTCCGGCGAGGGCACCGGTGGCCGGGGACGGGGCCCAGCCGGCGGGATCCGGCAGGAACGGTCAAGGGCGGCGGAGGCCAGCCGGATCTAGTGGTTTTCGACGAGGTTCCCTGACAGCAGTGCTCCAACGGGAGCCCATGACGAACCTGCGACGGGTCAGAGAAGAGGAGGTGAGAGAGAGAAGAACAGGAAGATGGAAGGGGAGGCAGGGAAGAGAGGGGTGGTACGGGTCTGCTGGAGGAGGTCGCCGGTGACGCAGCTGGTCACCTAGTCGACGACGACGACGAGGCTGCCGGAGGCGTGGGTTGGAGTAGAGGAGGAAGGGGCGGCGCTTGAAGGAGGCCAGCGGAGGAAGGGCATCTCAGGCGCACTCGGGGTTGCCGACGACAGGCGCCGTGGGCTCGGCTGCGGCTCTGTGGTGGCGCGTTCCGGCGATGACGATCGGAGCAGAGGAGTCGAGGCCGCGGCGGGGCTATTGCATCCATGGCATCCTGTGGAACAGAGAGAAGAAAAGGGGATTTGAGGAACCAAAGAGAGACAACTCGAGGGGGAGAGAAGGAAACAGGGGCACGGCCTGGCTGGCGGCTGCTGGACTCCGGCGAGGTGACTGGTTGGCTCGATGAAGAAATTGAGGAGGGGATCGAGGGATGCTCGAAGGAGCTCGCTGGTTGGGTGAGAAGGGGATCTGGGAGGATCCCGAGGCGGAAGGTGAGTGCGGCGGCGGCCGGGACAAACTGCCTAGAAGTTAGGGTTTGATCCCATTTAGCAAGTGGTGGATTATATATATACGAAAAGAGGATGATTTGGATCCTCCGATCACGATCGGGCGGTCCGGAATAAATAGGTAGGGAGTCCAAATAAGAAAACAAAGATATTTTATAGATGTTAGGGGATGATCCGGACCCAACGGTCATGACAGACCGGGTTAGGTCCGGGAGAAGTTTTCAGACTAGGTTGCGGAGGTGGTCGGTGGCTATGCAGAGAGGCTCAAACGGTTGGACAACAAATGAACGGATGCAAGCTTTATGAAAACATGCGGATGCAATGCGCATGATGCTATGGGATGAGATGCATGACATGAACACTATGCCAAACAACAGACAAAACCCAACCACGGAGGAAATAACATATCACATCTCCGGAAAAAGCAAGAGTTGGAGTTACAATATGGAAAGTTGTATCCGGGGCGTTACAGGGGGCGCGCCCTCCACCCTCGTGACCGCCTCGTGGCTTTCTTGACGGAGGGTCCAAGTCTCCTGGATCATATCTGTTGAGAAAATCACGTTCCCGAAGGTTTCATTCCGTTTGGACTCCGTTTGATATTCCGTTTATTCGAAACACTGAAATAGGCAAAAAAAAACAATTCTGGGCTGGGCCTCCGGTTAATAGGTTAGTCCCAAAAATGATATAAAATTGGAAAATAAAGCAGAATATGGTCCAAAACAGTAGATAATATAGCGTGGAGCAATCAAAAATTATAGATAAGTTGGAGACGTATCAGTCTGTCATCGTGTTGCCGAGGCGCGTATGACCCACTCCTTGGAGGAGGCGTGGGCACTCGACGATGATCATCATGGTCGAGTCGGTGATCATATTGCTCACGGTTCCTGTGCCGATCCTGTCGATCCCCACGTCCCTCACGCCTTGGAGGCGATCTTGGGCTGTGAGCCGACTGAACTGTGTCTGCCATTACAGATCTGCTATGAATCCTGTTCTGAGACTGTGACACTGTTGTGTCATGCTCCCCCGCTGCCCGGAGCAAAGCTCGGATCTGCATCAAACCTCTACCAGCCTCCGACTGGGAAGGCTGAATCGACTCTGCTATTCGGGCGGCATTTGTAAGATTCTGGATTGGAGTTCGATATACCAGAGTTGGAGCCGGAAAAAGTTGTCGTCGACTGGATTCAGGAACCCGCTGCCGAGCACGCTCATCGAGTGCTTGCTGGAGGTTCTCCAGTCGAGTGCACTCAGCCAAGTTGGCCAGGCGCACCTCCTCCAAGGCTTGGGCCTCGGGGGTTTCTCCAATGATAGGAGTGTGAAGTGTATCCATGTTACGGCGGCGAAGTTCTTCCCTCTGCTGCGAAGAGAGGGGCTCAGGGCGATACTCCTCGTGGACACGCGACGGATCGCCTCCGCCATCACCACCATCATCGCGGGGAAAGCCAGGTGGACTGCGTGGTCATTGACCATCAAGACTTCCGCCGCGGGGTCACTGCTGTCGCACTCGGATGCAGTCTCAACGGAGCCAGTCGAACAGGCCGTAGAGAGTTTCCTCGGGCTCGATTGCCGCGATTTGTGGTGTGTCCGACTGGTGAGCCACCGCGTGCCTCACCCACCGCTAGAGCCGCGACCGACCAGAACGCTTGCGCCGGCGAGCACCAGGGGATGAAGACGCCACAAGAGCCGACCGATATTGGGTCAACGGCTATCGCAGGAGAACACCGCGGACGCACGCGTGAAAGTGCGTTGCCCCGCGGATGGGGAGTGCCTCGACGTCGAGTAGAACCTCTTGGAGCCAAGCGGAGTCGTCGGCGACGAACACGAGCGCACCGAGACAGATCTCGCGGCCCTCGGCCAATCCTCCACCTGAAACCATGCTGATGGGGATCGGAAAATTGCAACTTCTCCAACAAGTCACTAAGACACCTGGCCCATGGTGGGCGCCAACTGTCGTGGTTCTAAGTCTGACAGTAGAATAGGGGGTAGGGATGTAGAGGTTGTGCGCACGAGTTTTACGAGTTCAGGCCCTTCTCGAAGGAAGTAACAGCCCTACGTCTTGGTGCACGGAGGCGGTCGACTGGATTATATGCGTGTGTGTTACAGGAGGTGTGAACCCTTGTGCATGTGGAGGGGGGTCGCTTATATAGAGTGCGCCAGGACCCCAGCCAGCCCATGTTACTAGGGATTTAAGGTACATCAAGAGGGATGCGTTACTGGTAACGCTAGTAATAAAGAGACATAATGACCATTAAAGCTGCAACGTAATGTCCGACCGTTGCGGTCTTGAGTAACCGGACCTTACGGCGGTCGGTGGCAGTCTCCGTGGTCGAGTGACTTCGAGTCTGTCGAGTGGAACGCTTCATGGTCGAGTGGATGATGACTCTTCTTTGAATGCTTCTGACTTTGGGGTGATGTCCTTGGGGAGGGTATTTAGGTCAGGCCTGTGACCCTACCCTAGGTACATATCCTCATCAGTAAATGGTTGGGAGGTAAAATTATAAGCCCGTATCTTTCTATGTGGCTGACTGAAGCGTTGACCATAAGTATCACATAAGCGTTAGCAATTTTGAAAGACTAAATTATAGTGAGTATGTGAACTTGCCCAATAAAAGCTCTTATATAGACTTTTTCTGACACTACGATAAATTGGAATTGGTTCAAGGACCGAGATCATAGTTTGTTAGTTTTTAAAGTTTTTGGTCTATATCTCATCTTGTGAACGAATTATTAATTTAGCATAAGAAGTTATATGATAATATATTGCATTTCTAAAACATGATATGATGCCCTCATGTCCGTATTTTATTTTACCGGCACCTCTATTAATGCTTGCTTGAACTACGTCAGTATTTCCCCAAAGAGGAAGGGATGATGCAGCACAGCAACGGTAGGCATTTCCCTCAGTGATGAGACCAAGGTTATCGAACCAGTAGGAGAACCACACAACACTACATGAACGGCACCTGCACAAAAATAACAAATACTCGCAACCCGATGTATTAAAGTGGTTGTCAATCCCTTTCGGGCAACAACGCCAGAAATTGGCAAACGGTCGTGAGAAAGTTTTAGTAAATTGATAGATAGATCACCAAATAAAATAAAGTGTAGCAAGGTATTTTTGTATTTTTGGTTTAATAGTGAAAGTAAAAAGCAAATAAAATAGATGACAAAGTCTTGGGAAGACGACACCTATGGGATCTCTGGAATCCCTTCTACGGTTGGCGGGCGCGGGGTTGTGCAAAGAGCGGGTATGACAGGAAGCACACAGATCATTTACCCAGGTTCGGGCCGCGAGGATGCGTAAAACCCTAGTCCTTCTTTGGTGGATGTATTTGAGTGTTCTTGTGTTCTTGAGCTAGCTACGGGGTGTGACTTGCCCCAAAGATCTGAATCCTTCTCCTGCTCGCCTCGGGCCTACTTTTATAGACAAAAGGGGTTGCCACAGTGGCACACAGGAGGTGGAAAGGTGTACAGTGGATGAGTCTATCCTCTGGCACCGTCGGACAAACGCATTAAATGCGCTGCCGACGTGCCCCTCTCGCTTTATCGGGGATCGCAAGGAAGCACGTCCCAGCTGTTGCAGCCTCGCCTGGCTTCGACACGCGTCCGAGCAGATGAGGCATCTTAGCGCCACGTTGGCTGGCTGCTGGGCTGGCGCGGTGGTGGAGCCTTCACGAAGGTCTGCATGCCACCACGCAGGTGTTTGCTGGGTCAGCGTGGAACTCGCCCGTCGCCACGCAGGTGCCTGCCCAGCTGGTTGAGCTAGCAGCTGCATGAGAATGGCGATGTAGTCTTGGTAGGCGCGGGCCTGGCTGCGGCCCTGTTGATGTCCTCGGCTAGGATCTCGCCGAGGATCGTCGTCTTCTGGTACTTATCTGATCTCGTGTGTTTATGGTCTTGACAAAGATATGCATACCACCACGGAGGTGCCTCCCGAGCCTTGGTTCCAATGTAGTTGTAACGGTGTTTGGAACTCCTGGGCTCAAGGGTGGCTCGCTCTGCTGGTGTTTGGCAAGTAGCCCCGGCAAGGGTCTTGCCGGTGGAGTCCACCACGCCCCTTTGCTCTTTGTGTCTTTGGTCTTGGCGTTGCCTTGTTTGTCTTGTGCTTCGGTTTCCCTCCGGCTTCCCTCCTCTGCCTTGTTAAGTGTGGTCGCGGGCGCGGCTCTAACTGCCCATGCACAAGTAAAGGGGTTAAAAGGAGAGCCCCTACTTTTGTACACCGATAGGAGCCCCCGGGCCTGGGCCACACATAAGCGCGACGTGTTGTTGGGCTATGCCCAGAACGGTGCGCGGGCAGGTGGGGCGGATTTTACCGCAGTAACTTTTCGTCCGCTGCGCTTCCCCACGACCTGCGTTGAACGCGCGACGTGGAGGGCCGTGCGTGACAATGGGGTTATGTGTGGGGCGGTTCCCGCACGCATGCGTCACATCATGGTAAAGTGGCAGCTCACGCCTTCCCCATTAAAAGAGGGAGGCGCAGAGGCACGTCCCATTTACTGAGTGGACTCGGGTCGTGGTCTTCAAGGCGTTCGTGCCCCGTGATCACGGGGTGGTGAACGGTCGCCTCACCCGTCCCCTCGATCCTGCTCGCCCGCCACGTGTCCCCCATGCAGGTAGCAGGTGGTGGAGGTGGGAAACCGGGCCGTCGCTGATTGGAGCAGCGGGTCTGTCCCGATTCCCTGTGCCCCTGATGGTTGGATTGGTTGAGCGGGGCGGCTGAGCCCCGACCCCGCCTCTTTAGATGTCATCCCACATTCTTCCAGCATCTATCTCCTTCCACTTCTGCTCCTTTCTTTCATCTGCCATGGTGAGAGGGGGCGCCAGCCCTTCAACGGTGGCGGCGAGGGTCGGTGCTCAAAGATGTCGGGGAAACGACACCTATGGGATCACTAGAATCCCTTCTATGGTTGGCGGGTGCGAGGTTGTGCAAAGAGCGGGTCTGACAGGAAGCACACAGATCATACCCAATTTTGGGCCGCGAGGATGCGTAAAACCCTAGTCCTGCTTTGGTGGATGTATTCGAGTGTTCTTGTGTTCTTGAGCTAGCTACGGGGCGTCACTTGCCCAAAAGATCTGAATCCTTCTCCTGGTCGCCTCGGGCCTCCTTTTACAGACAAAAGGGGTTGCCACAGTGGCACACATGAGGTGGAAAGGTGTACAATGGATGAGTCTATCCTCTGGCACCGTTGGACAAACGCATTAAATGCGCTGCCGACGGGCCTCTCTCCCTTTTTCGGGGACGACAAGGAAACACATCCCAGCTGTCACCGCCTCGCCTGTCTTCGACACGTGTCCGAGATGACGAGGCATCGTAGCGCCATGTTGGCTGGTTGCCGGGCTGGCGCGGTGGTGGAGACTTCACGAAGGTCTGCATGCCACCACACAGGTGTTTGCTGGGTCGGCGTAGAAGTCGCCCATCGCCACGCAGGTGCCTGCCCAGATGGTTGAGCTAGCAGCTGCATGGGAACGGCGGTGTAGTCTTGGCAGGCGCGGGCCTGGCTGCGGCCCAGTCGATATCCTCGGCAAGGGTCTTGTCGTGGCATCGTGGTCGTCCCCGGCAAGGTCTTATGGATTTCCTCGGCTAGGATCCCGCCAAGGGTCATCGTCTTCTGGTCCTTATCTGATCTCGTGTGTTTATGATCTTGACAAAGATCTGCATGCCACCACGGAGGTGCCTCCCGAGCCTTGGTTCCAATGTAGTTGTTGGCGGTGTTTGGAACTCCTGGGCTCAAGGGTGGATCGCTTTGCAGGTGTTGGGAAAATTTCCCTGGCAAGGCTCTTGCCGGGGCCGCGGAGGTCGCCCCGGAAAGGGTCTTGCCGGGGGAGTCCACCTCGCCCCTTTGCTCATTGTTTCTTTGGTCTTGGCGTTGCCTTGTTTGTCTTGTGCTTTGGTTTCCCTCCAGCTTCCCTCCTCGGCCTTGTTATGTGTGGCCGCGGGTGCGGCTCTGACTGCCCGTGCACAAGTAAAGGGGTTAAAAGGAGAGCCCTTACTTTTGTACACCGACTGAAGCCCCCGGGCCTGGGCCACACATAAGCGAGGCGCGTTATTGGGGTAGGCCCAGAACAGTGCGCGGGCAGGTGGGGAGGATTTTACCGCAGTAACTTTTCGTCCACTGCGCTTCCCCACGACTCGCATTGAAAGCGCGATGTGGAGGGCTGTGCGTGAAATGGGGGTCATGCGTGGGGCGGTTCCCGCACGCATGTGTCACATCGTGGTAAACAGGCGGCTCGCGTCTTCCCCATAAAAAGACGGAGGCGCAGAGGCGCGTCCCATTTACTGAGTGGACTCGGGTCATGATCTTCAAGGCGTCCGTGCCCCACGATCACGGGGTGGGGAACGGTCGCCTCACCCGTCCCCTCGGTCCTGCTCGCCCGCCACATGTCCCCCATGCAGGTGGCAGGTGGTGGAGGCGGGAAACTAGGCCGTCGCTGATTGGAGCAGCGGGTCGGTCCTTATTCCCTGGGCCCCCGATGGTTCGATTGGTTGAGCGGGGTGGCCGAGCCCCTACCCCGCCTCTTCATAAGGGGGTGGAAAGGGATGTCATCCCACATTCTTCCAGCATCCATCTCCTTCCACTTCTGCTCCTTTCTTCCATCTGCTATGGCGAGAGGAGGCGCCGGCCCTTCAACGGTGGCGGCGAGGGTCGCTGCTCAAAGATGTCGGGGAAATGACACCTATGGGATCACTGGAATCACTCCTACAGTTGGCGGGCGCGGGGTTGTGCAAAGAGCGGGTCTGTCAAGAAGCACACAGATCGTTTACCCAGGTTCGGGCCGCGAGGAAGCATAAACCCCTAGTCCTGCTTTGGTGGATGTATTCGAGTATTCATGTGTTCTTGAGCTAGCTACGGGGTGTCACTTGCCCAAAAGATCCGAATCCTTCTCCTGGTCGCCTCGGGCCTCCTTCTATAGACAAAAGGGGTTGCCACAGTGGCACACAGGAGGTGGAAAGGTGTACAATGGATGAGTCTATCCTCTGGCACCGTCGGACAAACGCATTAAATGCGCTGCCGACGTGCCCCTCTCGCTTTATTGGGGACGGCAAGGAAGCACGTCCCAGCTGTCGCCGCCTCGCCTGGCTTCGACATGCGTCCGAGCTGACGAGGCATCGTAGCGCCACGTTGGTTGGCTGCTGGGATGGCGCGGTGGTGGAGCCTTCATGAAGGTCTGCATGCCACCACGCAGGTGTTTGCTGGGTCGGCGTAGAAGTCGCCCGTCGCCACGCAGGTGCCTGCCCAGCTGGTTGAGCTAGCAGCTGCATGGGAACGACGGGGTAGTCTTGGCAGGCGCGGGCCTGGCTGTGGCCGTGTTGATGTCCTCGGCAAGGATCTTGCCAGGTTCCCCGGCAAGGGTCTTGTCGTGGCATCGTGGTCGTCCCCGGCAAGGATCTTGGCACAGGTCTCGTGGATTTCCTCGGCTAGGATCCTGGCGAGGTCGTCGTCTTCTGGTCCTTATCTGATCTCGTGTGTTTATGATCTTGACAAAGATCTACATGCCACCACGGAGGTGCCTCCCGAACCTTGGTTCCAATGTAGTTGTTGGCGGTGTTTGGAACTCCTGGGCTCAAGGGTGGCTTGCTCTGCTGGTGTTGGGCAAGTTGCCCCGGCAAGGCTCTTGCCGGGGCCGCGGAGGTCGCCCCGGCAAGGGTCTTGCCGGGGAAGTCCACCTCGCCCCTTGGCTCTTTGTGTCTTTGGTCTTGGTGTTGCCTTGTTTGTCTTGTGCTTCGGTTTCCCTCCTCTGCCTTGTTAAGTGTGGCCGCCGGCGCGGCTCTGACTGCCCGTGCACAAGTAAAGGGGTTAAAAGGAGAGCCCTACTTTTGTACACCGACAGGAGCCCCCGGGCCTGGGCCACACATAAGCGCGACGCGTTGTTTGGCTAGGCCCAGAACGGTGTGAGGACAGGTGGGGCGGATTTTACCGTAGTAACTTTTCGTCCACTGGGCTTCCCCACGACATGCGCTGAATGCGCGACGTGGAGGGCCGTGCGTGACTTGGGGGTCATGAGTGGCGCAATTCCCGCACGCACGCATGCCTTCCCCATAAAAGGAGGGAGGCGCAGAGGAGCGGCCCATTTACATAGTACTCGGGTCGTGGTCTCCAAGGCGTCCGCGCCCCATGATCACGGGGTGGGGAACGGTCGCCTCACCCGTCCCCTTGATCCTACTCGCCCGCCATGTGTCCCCCATGAAGGTGGTAGGTGGTGGAGGCGGGAAACCAGGCCGTCGCTGATTGGAGCAGCGGGTAGGTCCCGATTCCCTGCGCCCCCGATGGTTAGATTGGTTGAGCGGGGCGGCCGAGCCCCGACCCCGCCTCTTTATAAGAGGGGGTAGGGGTATGTCATCCCACATTCTTCCAGCATCCATCTCCTTCCACTTCCGCTCCTTTCTTCTATCTTTCATGGCGAGAGGGGGCGCCGGCCCTTGATACGTCTCCAATGTATCTATAATTTTTGATTGCTCCATGCTAATCTATCTACTGTTTTGGACTATATTGGGCTTTATTTTCCACTTTTATATTACTTTTGGGACTAACCTATTAACCGGAGGCCCAGCCCAGAATTGCTGTTTTTTTTGCCTATTTCAAAGTTTGAAGAAACGGAATATCAAATGGAGTCCAAACGGAATGAAATCTTGAACGTGATTCTCTCACGAGCGTGATCCGGAGACTTGGACCCTACTCCAAGAAGTGCAGAGGCGGTCATGAGGTGGGCGCGCCCCTACCTCGTGGGCCCCCTGACGCTCCACCGACATACTCCTTCCTCCTATATATACCTATGTATCCCCAAACGATCAGAACAGGAGCCAAAAACCTAATTCCACCGCCGTACCTTCCTGTATCCACGAGATCCCATCTTGGGGCCTGTTTCGGAGCTCCGCCGGAGGGGGCATCCACCACGGAGGGCTTCTACATCAACACCATAGCCCCTCCGATGAAGTGTGAGTAGTTTACTTCAGACCTTCGGGTCCATAGCTAGTAGCTAGATTGCTTCTTCTCTCTTTTTGGATCTCAATACAATGTTCTCCCCCTCTCTCGTGGAGATTTATTCGATGTAATCTTCTTTTTGCGGCGTGTTTGTTGAGACCGATGAATTGTGGGTTTATGATCCAGCTTATCTATGAATAATATTTGAATCCTCTCTGAATTCTTTTATGTATGATTGAGTTATCTTTGCAAGTCTCTTCGAATTATCCGTTTGGTTTGGCCAACTAGATTGGTAGTTCTTGCAATGGGAGAAGTGCTTAGCTTTGGGTTCAATCTTGCGGTGTCCTTACCCGATGTGTAAAGGGTTGCAAGGCACGTATTGTATTGTTGCCATCGAGGATAACAAGATGGGGTATTTATCATATTGCATGAATTTATTCCTCTACATGATGTCATCTTGCTTAAGGCGTTACTCTATTTTTAACTTAGTACTCTAGATGCATGGTGGATAGCGGTCGATGAGTGGAGTAATAGTAGTAGATGCAGAATCGTTTCGATCTACTTGTCTCGGACGTGATGCCTATATACATGATCATACCTAGATAACCTCATAACTATGCTCAATTCTGTCAATTGCTCAACAGTAATTTGTTCACCCACCGTAGAATATCTATGCTCTTGAGAGAAGCCACTAGTGAAACCTATGGCCCCTGGGTCTATTCTCATCATATCAATTTCCATCACTTTATTTACTTGCTTTGTTTTTACTTTGCTTTTACTTTTCACTTTGCATCTTTATACCAAAAATACCAAAAATATTATCTCTATCAGATCTCACTCTCGTAAGTGACCGTGAAGGGATTGACAACCCCTAATCACGTTGGTTGCGAGTAGCTATCGTTTTGTGCAAGTACGAGGGACTTGCGCATGGCCTCCTACTGGATTGATACCTTGGTTCTCAAAAACTGAGGGAAATACTTACGCTATATGTTGCATCATCCTCTCCTCTTCGGGGAAAACCAACGCAAGCTCAAGACGTAGCAAGAAGGATTTCTGGCGCCTTTGCCGGGGAGGTCTATGCAAAAGTCAACATACCAAGTACCCATCACAATCCCTATCTCTCTCGCATTACATTATTTTCCATTTGCCTCTCGTTTTCCTCTCCCCCACTTCACCCTTGCCGTTTTATTCGCCCTCTCTTTTCTGCTTGCTTCTTGTTTGCTTGTGTTACCATGTGCCTTATATTTGCTTGCATCTTTGCTTGCTAAAAGTCTATTGTTATGGATCCACTTAAAGTGTTCTACTTGGATCATCTTTGATCCATATGCGCTCGTGCTGAAACCCCAACTAGCCTAGGTGATGGGAAATCTTTAGATGAGCATGCTCATTTTGTGCGTCACCGTTTGTCTGAAAAAGGGAGACTCTTACGGTATCATATAAATAGTCTGCTATGCTATGCTTTGAATATTTGTGAAATGTGTGATTTTACTTGTTGCTCTAAGAGCCCTAAAAAACACCTTCCCTACCTATGTGAGTTCAATGATAATGAAATCTTATCTTCTTATGCAAAGGGTGTTTATAGTTACTATGATATCAAACAAATTGAAGAATTTGTCATTTTTAAGGGTGCTCATGAAGTTGCTTCTTTGATTGAAAAGTATGATTTTACTCTAAACAAATATGAAAATTCCATCATACTTAAATATTGCAATGAAGACCTTGCTCATAATGTCTATGTCCAAGAATTTATTGAAAGAATGACCATTGCTTTGGAAGAAAATAATGATATGCATGAATTTATAGATAATGATGATTCCGATGATTTGGTTGAAATATCCCTTGATGAACATGATGCTTGCTATTCTTGTGGCCATGATGCCAATATTTATCAAGACGAATTTGATATAGTTCCTTATGTTAAAAATGAGATTGTTGCTATTGCCCCCATGTTTGATAGCTCCCTCGATGAAAAGCATGATTTCAATGATTTTACTATAAATTCTCTTGATGTCAATTGTGCTAATAATATGCAAAACCCTAAGCTTGGGGATGCTAGTTTTGCTACGTCTACTACTTGTTGCAATGAGCATGATTGGGGTGATTCTTCTTATGATCTTGAAAACTTATCTAATCCCCATGATGAATATGAGATTGATAATATTGTTTGCAATAATATTGAAAGTGGGTTTGGAAGAGTGTCTACTTTAGATCCCACATATTTGGAGAATATTCAATCTTATGAAATTTTTGATAAAAGTGGGTTTGGAAAGGTCATGACTTTAGTTAATGTTAATCCCACTATTTCGGAAGAGTGTCAACTTTGTATGCATGTGGATCGTGTTGAGAATATGTTATGTGATAGCTATATTGTTGAATTTTCTTATGATCCTACATGTAATTATTATGACAGAGGAAAATATGGTTATAGAAATTTTCATGTTACTAAATTACCTCTCGTTATGTTGAGATTGCTATTGTTCCTTTCCGCTTCCTTGCATATGCTAGTTTTTGCTTGCTACGATAATTTGTTTGCCTATGATATGCCTATGCATAGGAAGTATGTTATACTTAAGTGTGCTTGTCACATGTTTTATGATGCTCTATTTGTGCCTCAATTCTTGTCTTTCTTATGAGCATCATTGAAATCTCAATGCCTAGCTAGGGGCGTTAAACTATAGCGCTTGTTGGGAGGCAACCCAATTTTATTTTTAGTTTTTAGTTTTTGCTTCTGTTTAGGAATAAATAATCCATCTAGCCTCTGTATAGATGTGGTTTTATCTTTTAATTAGTGTTTGTGCCAAGTTAAACCTATTACATCTTCTTGGGAGATAGTTATTTGATCTTGCTGTAATTTCCAGAATCTTTGCGCTCAGTGCCCGAATTGTTAAAAATCACCAGAACGTGATAAAATTGTGATTCCAATTGCTACTGATCAATAAACAAATTTTCCAGTACGTCTAATATTGGTAAAAATTTTTGGGTTCCAGAAGTTTGCGTTAGTTGCAGATTACTACAGACTGTTCTGTTTTTGACAGATTCTGTTTTGCGTGTGTTGTTTGCTTATTTTGATGAATCTATGGCTAGTAAAATAGTTTATAATCCATAGAGAAGTTCGAATACAGTAGGTTTAACACCAATATAAATAAAGAATGAGTTCATTACAGTACCTTAAAGTAGTCTTTTGTTTTCTTTCTCTAACGGAGCTCACGAGATTTCTATTGAGTTTTGTGTTGTGAAGTTTTCAAGTTTGGGGTGAATTCTTTTGATGGATTATGGAACAAGGAGTGGCAAGAGCCTAAGCTTGGGGATGCCCATGGCACCCCTAAGATAATCCAAGGACACCAAAAATTCAAAGCTTGGGATGCCCGGAAGGCATCCCTCTTTAAATCCACTTCCATCGGTAATTTACTTGGAGCTATATTTTATTCACCAACATGATATGTGTTTTGCTTGGAGCATCTTGTATTATTTGCGTCTTTGCTTGTTAGTTTACCACAATCATCCTTGCTGTACACACCTTTTGAGAGAGCCATACATGATTTGGAATTTGTTAGAATACTCTATGTGCTTCACTTATATCTTTTGAGCTTGATAGTTTTGCTCGTAGTGCTTCACTTATATCTTTTGAGCATGATAATTTTTGCTCTAGTACTTCACTTAGCATGGTGGTGGATTTGGTTTAAAGAAACTTGATCTCTCATGCTTCACTTAGATTATTTTGAGAGTCGTTAATAGCATGGTAATTTGCTTAATGTTAATATACTTAGTGTTCAAGATATGTGAAACTTTCTTTTGAGTGAATTGAATACTAAGATAAATTTAATGCTTGATAATTGTTTTGAGATATGGAGGTAATAATATCAAAGTCGTGCTAGTTGATAATTGTGAATTTGATAAATACTTGTGTTGAAGTTTGCAAGTCCCGTAGCATGCACGTATGGTTAAGGTTGTGTAACAAATTTGAAACATGAAGTGTACCTGGCTTGTGCATCCTTATGAGTGGCGGTCGGGGACGAGCGATGGTCTTTTCCTACCAATCTATCCCCTAGGAGCATTATGCGTAGTACTTGATTTTGATGGCTTCTAAATTTTTGCAATAAGTATATGAGTTCTTTTGACTAATGTTGAGTCTGTGGGTTATACGCACTTTTACCTTCCCGCATTTGCTAGCCTCTTCGGTACCGTGCATTGCCCTTTCTCACCTTGAGAGTTGGTGCAAACTTTGCCGGTGCATCCAAACCCCGTGATATGATACACTCTTTCACACATAAACCTCCTTATATCTTCCTCAAAACAGCCACCATACCTACCTATCATGGCATTTCCATAGCCATTCCGAGATATATTGCCATGCAACTTCCACCATCGTCATTATGACATACATTACTTTTGTCATATTGCCATTGCATGATCATTGAGTTGACATAGTATTTGTGTCAAGGCCACCATGCATTATTTTCCATACATGTCACTCTTGATTCATTGCACCATCCCGGTACACCGCCGGAGGCATTCATATAGAGTCATATGTTGTTCTAAGTTTCGAGTTGTAATGGTTGAGTTGTAAGACAAATAAAAGTGTGATGATCATCATTATTAGAGCATTGTCCCAAGTGAGGAAAGGATGATGGAGACTATGATTCCCCCATAAGTCGGGATAAGACTCCAGACGAAAAAAAAGAGCAAGGCCAAAAAAAGAGAAAGGCCCAAAAAAATGAGAGAAAAAGAGAGAAGGGACAATGCTACTATCCTTTTACCACACTTGTGCTTCAAAGTAGCACCTTGTTCTTCATGTAGTGAGTCTCATATATTGTGCTTCAAAGTAGCACCTTGTTCTTCATGTAGTGAGTCTCATATATTTTGCTTCAAAGTAGCACTAAGATCTTCATGATAGAGAGTCTCTCATTTTGTCACTTTCATATACTAGTGGGAATTTTTCATTATAGAACTTGGCTTGTATATTCCAATGACGGGCTTCCTCAAAGTGCCCTAGGTCTTCGTGAGCAAGCAAGTTGGATGCACACCCACTTAGTTTCTTTTGTAGAGCTTTCATATACTTATAGCTCTAGTGCATCCGTTGCATGGCAATCCCTACTCCTCATGTTGACATCAATTGATGGGCATCTCCATAGCCCGTTGATTATCCTCGTCGATATGAGACTTTCTCCTTTTTTGTCTTCTCCACACAATCCCATCATCATATTCTATTCCACCCATAGTGCTATAACCATGGCTCGCGCTCATGTATTGTGTAAAGGTTGAAAGAGTTTGAGATTATTTGAGTATGAAACAATTGCTTGGCTTGTCATCGGGGGGTATAGAAGTTGGGAACATCTTTGTGTGACGAAAATGAAGCATAGCCTAACTATATGATTTTGTAGGGATGAACTTTCTTTTGCCATGTTATTTTGAGAAGACATGATTGCTTTGATTGGTATGCTTGAAGTATTATTATTTTTATGTCAATATGAACTTTCGTCTTAAATCTTTCGGATCTGAATATTCATATCACAAGTAAGAAGATTTATATTGAAATTATGCCAAAGTATCACTCCGCATCAAAAATTCTCTTTTTATCATTTACCTACTCGAGGACGAGCAGGAACTAAGCTTGGGGATGCCTGATACGTCTCCAACGTATCTATAATTTTTTATTGCTCCATGCTACTTTATCTACTGTTTTGGACTATATTGGGCTTTATTTTCCACTTTTATATTACTTTTGGGACTAACCTATTAACCGGAGGCCCAGCCCAGAATTGCTGTTTTTTTGCCTATTTCAGTGTTTCGAAGAAACGGAATATCAAACGGAGTCCAAACGGAATGAAACCTTCAGGAACGTGATTCTCTCACCGAACGTGATCCAGGAGACTTGGACCCTACTCCAAGAAGAGCCAGAGGCGGTCACGAGGGTCGAGGGCGCGCCCCCTACCTCGTGGGCCCCCTGACGCTCCACCGACGTACTCCTTCCTCCTATATATACCTACGTATCCCCAAACGATCAGAACAGGAGCCAAAAACCTAATTCCACCGCCGTACCTTCCTGTATCCACAAGATCCCATCTTGGGGCCTGTTCCGGAGCTCCGCCGGAGGGCATCCACCACGGAGGGCTTCTACATCAACACCATAGCCCCTCCGATGAAGTGTGAGTAGTTTACTTCAGACCTTCGGGTCCATAGCTAGTAGCTAGATGGCTTCTTCTCTCTTTTTGGATCTCAATACAATGTTCTCCCCCTCTCTCGCGGAGATTTATTTGATGTAATCTTCTTTTTGCGTTGTGTTTGTTGAGACCGATGAATTATGGGTTTATGATCCAGCTTATCTATGAATAATATTTGAATCTTCTCTGAATTCTTTTATGTATGATTGAGTTATCTTTGCAAGTCTCTTCGAATTATCCGTTTGGTTTGGCCAACTAGATTGGTAGTTCTTGCAATGGGAGAAGTGCTTAGCTTTGGGTTCAATCTTGCGTGTCCTTACCCGAAGGATGTAAAGGGTTGCAAGGCACGTATTGTATTGTTGCCATTGAGGATAACAAGATGGGGTATTTATCATATTGCATGAATTTATTCCTCTACATCATGTCATCTTGCTTAAGGTGTTACTCTATTTTTAACTTAATACTCTAGATGCATGCTGGATTAGCGGTCGATGAGTGGAGTAATAGTAGTAGATGCAGAATCGCTCGATCTACTTGTCTCGGACATGATGCCTATATACATGATCATACCTAGATAACCTCATAACTATGCTCAATTCTGTCAATTGCTCAACAGTAGTTTGTTCACCCACCGTAGAATATCTATGCTCTTGAGAGAAGCCACTAGTGAAAGCTATGGCCCCCGGGTCTATTCTCATCATATCAATCTCCATCACTTTATTTACTTGCTTTGTTTTTAATTTGCTTTTACTTTTCACTTTGCATGTTTATACCAAAAATATTATCACTATCAGATCTCACTCTCGTAAGTGACCGTGAAGGGATTGACAACCCCTAATCACGTTGGTTGCGAGTAGCTATCGTTTTGTGCAGGTACGAGGGACTTGCGCGTGGCCTCCTACTGGATTGATACCTTGGTTCTCAAAAACTAAGGGAAATACTTACGCTACTATGTTGTATCATCCTGTCCTCTTCGGGCAAAACCAACGCAAGCTCAAGACGTAGCAGCTCTTCAACGGTGGGGGCAAGGGTTGCTACTCGACAGCGCGTCCCTCCTTCCCAAGAACTCGCGGCGGCGGAACCGGCCACGAGAGGAAGGGGGAGGGGGCGAGGCCGAGGCTTCCATGGCGCTCGGGGAAGAGGGGGATGGGGCGGCGCACCAGCCTTACCTCCGCTAGCGATGCCTCCCCCGATGGAGGGCCACGTCGGGGACCAGCCCCATGAGTTCTTCATCAGGCTACGCCGGCCACCGCGTCGTCGTCTTCGTCTCCCTACCCCATTTGCTCGGGAGATGGAGCTCGATCCACCCCAGACCCTCAGGTTGCACATGAGGGGCTGCGGGAACGGCGGCATGCGGGTCGACGTCGACTTCCCCGCTCCTCAGGTCATGCACCTCCATCGCGAATGGAAGACGTTTGCTCGCGTCCACAACCTGACAGCGGGGCTCGTTCTCTACTTCAAGTTAATGGAGAACGGCCTGCTCTCCGTCAAGGTCTTTGGAGATCTTGGAACTCTCCTAAATTGCTGTGTGGAGAGCTCCTCCGACGATGAAGATTCCAACTCAAGCGGGAGTGACGAGGAGGATAGCGACAACGACGACGAGGGCATCGAGCGGCGGAACGCCGACCTAGACTCTGACTGATCTCGTCGCCCCTCCCTCGGCCACGCGCCCTGCCGGGGGCCTTCCTCGTGAAGCTCTCCATCGGCGCGTTCCCCGTCGCCTCCTTGGGCGGATGGAGTAGGAGGGTTGGAGAAGGCGAAGAAGGCGGGTGGCGGTCGTCAAGTCGGAGTACGCGGGCACCGACGCCTTCGTCGCGTATCTTCGGCCCGCTGCCTCATCTTCTAGCTCCCCTCCCGGCACCGGGATGTTCTCTTGGTGCCTTCTGCTCCTCGTACTTCGCCTAGGCGCTCTTTTTTCCCTCCTGCTACCTTGTTCCATCTTTTGAGGATAGGGACAAGAAAGGGATTATGGGCATCTTATCTCTTTTAAGTTTGTAAGCCTGCGACCACTTGTTAGATTTAAAACTTGTAATCCCCTTGCTCATGTTTTTTATCCCGTATGAACTGTACCTATATGGGACGTTTTAAATGAAAAAGGGTGCTTGCCGGGTTCTTTGTGCGTGAGCGAGGCCCATGCCAAGGAATGAATCCTTGTTGTTTTTTAAGATAAACATTGTCGCCCGACAACAGGCCTTGCCATCCCCTTACTTCAGTCGACCATTCTCACGCCCTTGGCGGAGGCAGGGGTGAAGTAGAGTTAGGCCCCTTGTTTATTTCCTCGCCACCGCGACTACGACCCGGTTCCGACCCAGGGACTTGGGTCTAGGAAAAAAGGGGGAGCATGGTGGTGTAACATCCCAAATTTTGGAATGTTAATATAATTAATTGAATTGTTTGTTTGTTTGCTTGAGTGAATTAAACCTGAGTGAAATTTGAACCTTTTCAAAAACTTTTGAATGAGAGGGAATAAAATGACTTTCCCCTTCTCCGGTAAATTCAAATTCATCCTATTAAAATCAATGAGAGAAGATGACATGACTTCTTCAACTATAAAGAATTTGAACGGAGTTTTGCAATTTAATTCTTTCAAATATTTGCACTTGCTTCTCTATTTTTCTTCCCTGAGAAATACCCTGAAAAATAAATTCTTGCAAGCAAGAAAGAGCGGAGGAAAATGACCCTCTAAAATCAGGGGCATTTTTGAAAATATTTGAGCCAAGAAAAAACCAAAATTTTTATTTAAAAATTATTTGCAAAAAGAAATAAAGCCTTTAGGGATTTTCTGAAAAACATATTTTTTTAAGTTTTTATTTTGGCCGTGGAATAATGCTCATCATCTACATTTTATTTTTCTGATAATTTTAGTATATAAAAACTCTTTAATCCGAATTGATTTGATTTCCATTTTTATTGTTTTAGTTTCCTAATTTTAAAAATAGGAATGGAATCGTTTTTATTAGGAAAAACCTGGCCCATTAAGCACTTTCCTATTCTAGCCCAACAAGAGATCATCTCCTTCCTCTGTTTCCTCTCACGTTACAGAAGCTTTCCATGTCCATGGAGACAGGAAATCTCCACCTTCCCGATCTCCCTCGTCTTTCCATCCCAGCGCCTCCCGAGACCGCCTATAAAACCCCTCCTCTCCTCGCTCCATTTTTCCCATCACCACGCCTCCCTGCCCGTAGCCTTCTCGCCACCGTCCTCCTTTTCCTGCCTAGAACGCCACCAGGAGCTCTCCTGAACCTCCCCATCGCCCAGCGCCACCTCCCCAAGCGCCGACCCTCCTCCGCCACCCCACCTCGCCGACGACTCGCCCCCTCGCCGAGCAGCCTCCACATCGCTGCCTCCTTCCTGCCATCTCTGCCTCACGTACAGGTAACTCCGTTGTTTTCAGACTTATTCCTGTAACAGATTTAGTTCCGTTCTTGTTTAGCTTATAACTTTTGATCTAGAAGTCCAATGATGCTGATTCTTTTTATGTTAGATCACAATTTTCTTGTAGTTTCCAAAATATATAATTTGTCTATGTTTGGATTTATAAAATTGAGTTAGATCAGATTTGAATTAAAGCTTGTTTTGCTTATTCCGGGAGTTTCATAATAGATTTTTATTTAATTCTTTTTGCTCCTAGTTGCTTAATGAAATATTTTCTGTTTAGTTAACATAAAACCATGATTAGGTGATGTTAAGAAATTTTGTTATATAAAACTATTTTTGTTGTTATTTGAAGTAGGAAAACTTTGAGTTGTTTTTTCTTTAAGTTTTCCCTTTGGGTTTTGCTTTGTTGGTTTTGGTGTGTTACTTTGTTATGTTATGTTATGCTATGTGCTTATTATAGTTATTGTTTGCCTCGTAGAATTTCCGAGTGCTAAGATTGCTACCACGAAACCCTAGTTTTCCGAAGATCGTCAACCAGGCAAGTTCACTTTGACCATGCTTCTTACCTATGTTTTATTGCATTTAGTGGCACCTTTGCAACCACCCCTCAGTAGTGTTATTGAAATTCTTGTAGTTGAGTAGTATGCATGAGGTAGGAACCCATCACCCTGTTACCAAGCCCGGGACGTTATTTTATTCTAATGCTACGCTGTAGTAGACGGGGTTTGGTATGAGTGTTCAAGAGTGGTGTGAAGAAGGAGGACTCTACGTCAATGACGACAACTCCATGATGGAATCTGCAAGGACTGCATCTTCAAGCCTCAAGACTTCAAGACTCTAGACAAGAATTCAATACACACTACTGGGTGAAGGAAGGTTGACGGGCACCCTGGAGAAACCAGTGGTTGGCCGGGATGCATGGAGAAGCGCCATGACATCTTGCGGAAAGCTTCACCTGACTCAAAGAGACGGAAGAATACTTCACGCCTGAAGCTTACCTGCAACCGCAAGTCATTATGGGCTCGCTTGGTTGACCTTAGTTGTGACTCTGGCTGGGACGGTGCTAGCAGATGTAGAACTACGGTAGGATTGGATGGGTACCGGACAAGGGTCGAGGAACTCTTTGGAAGACCATGTTTCGTCATCTTGTTCTCAAACACTCAAGTGCGAGAACGTAAAAAGAGGGATCGAATCTTGCGGGTAAAGTGTACAAACCTCTGCAGAGGGTTTAAAACCTAATCGATTAGCCGTGTCCCCGGTCACGGACAATTTGAGCATCTGGACTTGGATCTATCTCGGAACTCTCAACACCGGATTGATAACTTAATTGTGGGCAACTTATGATGATTTTGGGCTATGAGACATCGGTTGGCGGAACCATGTCATGATGGAAACTCCATAGTACAGACTTTATTTATTCCTTTGATGTAGGTAAAATAAAACTAGCTTTTACGCAAACAAATTTCAGATACAGAGCCACAAAGCCAAATTGCATATAGTATAGTTTTACCATCTGTTTATTCATGTTGTGATCTTGCCGGTACATTCAATGTACTGACCTACACGGCTGCAACGTATCATGTTGCAGATATTTCCTCGACGAGTAAGAGATTACGATACAGGGTTACGGTCTACACTCAACCTGCCGATGGCGTTGATGGGACTCCACACCCGTTTGATTGTTTCCGCTGAGTATTATGAGGTATATATCATTTTACGTTATTTATACATGTGATTGCACTTTGATATATACATTGATGTACGGTGTGTGCCAAAGATACTTGATCCGTGGATGGCACGGATACACGAGGCTTGACCGTCTCGAGGTCGGGTCGCTTGATATGGTATCAGAGCACATGTTGGCTGTAGAACGTGACCCTAGAAAATGACTTAGTAATATGAAGACCCCAATAGGAATGACCTTTGTTTTGTACTACTCTCGTAACACCTCATTCCTTTTACTGAACCTTCCTTATCTCAAACTATAGATGGAGAGCTACATTCTGAACAAAAGAGAACACTACGAGAAGGTTCTTGGAGGCCCCTTCCTTGTGGAGCTAGTCAGTCAGCTGAAGTTACCGATACCGAGATCAAGGCAACTAAGAGGACGCCCAGATCGTGGGGAGTCAAGACCCAAGTTTTTGGTCGTAAAGAAGCCCCCAAGACTGCAGACATCAGCTTCGAACTATAAATAGTGATCGTGATATGGGCATCAACACCGCCGTCCATGATGCTATTGCACGCTTATGCTATCGCCATCGTGCTGCACTAAACCCACACTTCTTTGGAAGGATGGGATGGCGAAGTCCGATGGAGCAACTATTGCCTTGACGGAAGCGCAAAAGATGAAGTTCTCCCCACTTTTAGTGTATAATCAGGATCTGGAACAATACGCCAAGAATCTTCGATGGACCTCCCGGAAGCCCTGCTCGACAATGAAGCACTACGAGAAGAGGTCAAGACTCTAGACCAAGGTAAACAAGCTGGAGGAGGAGAACCTCGAGATCTCGAGAATGCGCCAGAACTCAAGAACAGCAGGACCATGTCTCATGCAAAGGACGTTGAGATCCGAAGCTCAAGGAACAACTTCAGACATACTGAGGTCGCTCACAAGAAACTCCGTGTCGACAGAGAAAATCTAGCGTAAGAACCGGAGGAGATCAAGTCCACACGTAAGAAGCCCCAGTGGGGACAATGACCAAGTTCCTAATAAATTAGCTTAGTAGTATCCCACCATGAGAGAAATAAAGATGAACGCTTCTCGATTTAAGTATCCACCATACCAACTTATGTGGGTGGCGATATCAGTAGTATTGATTGAATAAATGAATGCTTGGTTGCTATTATTTTTGTGTGTTTATTGAATGGTTGGATAGATGCGATATAATGAGATTTGTATTTATTTCAACCATGAGAGACGAAGTTACGGAAGAATGGTAGAAGGCCTTCATATGGGAACAGCATCAGAATTGGAAAACTCCCGAGCATTGAAGACCAAGAAATGAGGACTTAGAAACGAAACCATAGTAGAACGGCCCATTACAAACGATAATTTTGTTGATGAGTGGGTAATTGATTTCTCTTTCTATCTCAACCAAACCCCGGAATCTTGAACCCATGGACAACTGAACACCAAACTTTTCTGGAGACAATTGCAATTTCCCCATGGAGATACATTCCTTGTTCTGAGCACCCCTCCTATCCTACACATGCAGATGACAACCCTTTATGAGTCTTTCCTTAAGGGCCCTGAAACGATCATGACCCTGACGAGTGATCATGATTACCCGAAGATCCTGAAGGACATGATGAAGCATATTCACCTTGAAGGAGATGCAGTCTACAAAGGCTACCCTTTCATGCAAAAGGGAGTGGAACTTTGGTATGTGGAGGTACACCTCCACCATTTGAAAGGAGTTTGCCCAAAGATGATGGGGCAGTACTTTTTCATTTCACGTGTGCCACAAGCAACTTTCTTCGATGCTGTTCGTGAAGCAGCCATGGAAGCCATACGCCGATCGAGAAATACTTGAAGCAAGACTCCGCTATACTCGTGAATACCTAAGCGAAGTGCATGCAGAGATGATGAAGGTGAAGCTCAAGACCACCATGATGAAAAGAAGATTGAAGATTTCAAGGCTCATGTCGCACACTTCCAAAGGGGATCAAGAATCCTCGAGGAGGATAAATGAATAAAGTTGGAAGTAATGCCCCACCATACCAAATCATGTGGGTGGCAGCATTTGTAACAAAGTACTTTTGGAATTTGAATTTACTGAAAATGGTTAAGGATGTAATGGAAGATTGATATGAAAATAATGAGATTTTATGGATAAACTTGTGCATTCTTTTGGTCATAGTACTCTGAAAGCCACAAGATCAATGAAGAAAGAAATGTGTTATTCATGACGGTCCATAGAAGGAAGCTGAACAAAATAAGTTGGAGTTTTGTTTTGATATGATGGTATGAAGAAACAGAGTACTACTCGATTCAAAGGAGGTGTAACAAGAGAGAGTTACTCCAAGGATGATTTAAAGCTGCACTAGTGTTGAAGTGGGCCATAACCCATGTGCCCGTGGATTTTGAGAAGGAACAGTTGTAACCTGGATAAAGGAATACACTTGGAAGAAGCAGTGATCAAATCAGCATACGCCCGTAGGAGGTTACGCAAAACCTAAGAGTGGTGAAGTAACGATAGATGTTTTGTTTGGCTTGCGAAACCATGGATTTACTCAAACCAGTTCGGGAACAAGAGAAATTTCTGTAATGCTTGTGAGAATGCCCAAGTGTTAGAATACGTGATTCGATATTTACGTATGTGGTAATGGTTCAAGCACGGGATGGATTGGCCCCATACCGAGACTTCTATCATGAACTATCATATGTTGATGGAAAATCGAGAGCCTTGAAAAACTTAGAAGAGTGTCGACGCGATAAGCCATAAAACCATAAAATGGTAGGACGATGGAACCCCATTACAGCAACCGCTGCCAAACGAGGTTATACGGTGAGGTTCAACCTGCACCCCGCTTTCTGCAGGAGAAAACCATAAATTGTAGACCACCATGAGTGTTTCGATAGTTGTTTAGAATGGACACAGACCCATCAGCTAAGAAGATCCAGCCTCGGATTTAACTTCAACTTTGACGAACCGACCCAAGCTTTTGAGGAAAACTCTATGCTTCCGATGTAAGAGCTTTAATGAAGGAGCTATTGTAAGATATGTGAAGAGACATACATTGTCAGCCCTCCAGAGAAAATATCTGAGTTTATTGGAACCATGACCTTGTTTTTAAGTGTGGTAGCACCCCGACCTTTCTCGACCAAGACATTTGCTAGAAGACCCCAACCCCTAACCTTTTCTTGTTAGTTTCTTCAATCTCGAGGACTAGATTCATTTTAAGTGTGGTAGGTTTGTAACATCCCAAATTTTGGAATGTTAATATAATTAATTGAATTGTTTGTTTGTTTGCTTGAGTGAATTAAACTTGAGTGAAATTTGAACCTTTTCAAAAACTTTTGAATGAGAGGAATAAAATGACTTTCCCTTCTCCGTAAATTCAAATTCATCCTATTAAAATCAATGAGAGAAGATGACATGACTTCTTCAACTATAAAGAATTTGAACGGAGTTTTGCAATTTAATTCTTTCAAATATTTGCACTTGCTTCTATTTTTCTTCCCGAGAAATACCCTAAAAAATAAATTCTTGCAAGCAAGAAAGAGCGGAGGAAAATGACCCTCTAAAATCAGGGGCATTTTTGAAAATATTTGAGCCAAGAAAAAACCAAAATTTTTATTTAAAAATTATTTGCAAAAAGAAATAAAGCCTTTAGGGATTTTCTGAAAAACATATTTTTTAAGTTTTTATTTTGGCCGTGGAATAATGCTCATCATCTACATTTTATTTTTCTGATAATTTTAGTATATAAAAACTCTTTAATCCGAATTGATTTGATTTCCATTTTTATTGTTTTAGTTTCCTAATTTTAAAAATAGGAATGGAATCGTTTTTATTAGGAAAAACCTGGCCCATTAAGCACTTTCCTATTCTAGCCCAACAAGAGATCATCTCCTTCCTCTGTTTCCTCTCACGTTATGAAGCTTTCCATGTCCATGGAGACAGAAATCTCCACCTTCCCGATCTCCCTCGTCTTTCCATCCCAGCGCCTCCCGAGACCGCCTATAAAACCCCTCCTCTCCTCGCTCCATTTTTCCCATCACCACGCCTCCCTGCCCGTAGCCTTCTCGCCACCGCCTCCTTTTCCTGCCTAGAACGCCACCAGAGCTCTCCTGAACCTCCCATCGCCCAGCGCCACCTCCCAAGCGCCGACCCTCCTCCGCCACCCCACCTCGCCGGGCGACTCGCCGCCGAGCAGCCTCCACATCGCTGCCTCCTTCCTGCCATCTCTGCCTCACGTACAGGTAACTCCGCTGTTTTCAGATTTATTCCTGTAACAGATTTAGTTCCGCTCTTGTTTAGATTATAACTTTTGATCTAGAAGTCCAATGATGCTGATTCTTTTTATGTTAGATCACAATTTTCTTGTAGTTTCCAAAATATATAATTTGTCTATGTTTGGACTTATAAAATTGAGTTAGATCAGATTTGAATTAAAGCTTGTTTTGCTTATTCCGGGAGTTTCATAATAGATTTTTATTTAATTCTTTTTGCTCCTAGTTGCTTAATGAAATATTTTCTGTTTAGTTAACATAAAACCATGATTAGGTGATGTTAAGAAATTTTTGTTATATAAAACTATTTTTGTTGTTATTTGAAGTAGGAAAACTTTGAGTTGTTTTTTCTTTAAGTTTTCCCTTTGGGTTTTGCTTTGTTGGTTTTGGTGTGTTACTTTGTTATGTTATGTTATGCTATGTGCTTATTATAGTTATTGTTTGCCTCGGTAGAATTTCCGGAGTGCGAAGATTGCTACCACGAAACCCTAGTTTTTCGAAGATCGTCAACCAGGCAAGTTCACTTTGACCATGCTTCTTACCTATGTTTTATTGCATTTAGTGGCACCTTTGCAACCACCCTCAAGAGTGTTATTGAAATTTTGTAGTTGAGTAGTATGCATGAGGTAGGAACCCATCACCCTGTTACCAAGCCCGGACGTTATTTTATTCTAATGCTACGCTGTAGTAGACGGGGTTTGGTATGAGTGTTCAAGAGTGGTGTGAAGAAGGAGGACTCTACGTCAATGACGACAACTCCATGATGGAATCTGCAAGGACTGCATCTTCAAGCCTCAAGACTTCAAGACTCTAGACAAGAATTCAATACACACTACTGGGTGAAGGACGGTTGATGGGCACCCTGGAGAAACCAGTGGTTGGCGGGATGCATGGAGAAGCGCCATGACATCTTGCGGAAAGCTTCACCTGACTCAAAGAGACGGAAGAATACTTCACGCCCGAAGCTTACCCGCAACCGCAAGTCATTATGGGCTCGCTTGGTTGACCTTAGTTGTGACTCTGGCTGGGACGGTGCTAGCAGATGTAGAACTACGGTAGGATTGGATGGGTACCGGACAGTGGTCAGAGGAACTCTTTGGAAGACCATGTTTCGGTCATCTTGTTCTCAAACACTCTGAAGTGCGAGAACGTAAAAAGAGGGATCGAATCTTGCGGGTAAAGTGTACAAACCTCTGCAGAGGGTTTAAAACCTAATCGATTAGCCGTGTCCCCGGTCACGGACAATTTGAGCATCTGGACTTGGATCTATCTCGGAACTCTCAACACCGGATTGATAACTTAATTGTGGGCAACTTATGATGATTTTGGGCTATGAGACATCGGTTGGCGGAACCATGTCATGATGGAAAACTCCATAGTACAGACTTTATTTATTCCTTTGATGTAGGTAAAATAAAACTAGCTTTTACGCAAACAAATTTCAGATACAGAGCCACAAAGCCAAATTGCATATAGTATAGTTTTACCATCTGTTTATTCATGTTGTGATCTTGCCGGTACATTCAATGTACTGACCTACACGGCTGCAACGTATCATGTTGCAGATATTTCCTCGACGAGTAAGAGATTACGATACAGTGGTTACGGTCTACACTCAACCTGCCGATGGCGTTGATGGGACTCTACACCCGTTTGATTGTTTCCGCTGAGTATTACGAGGTATATATCATTTTACGTTATTTATACATGTGATTGCACTTTGATATATACATTGATGTACTGTGTGTGCCAGCATACTGATCCAGGGATGGCACGGATACACAGAGGCTTGACCGTCTGAGGTCGGGTCGCTACAGGTGGTCTAGGAGCAAAATGAGGTTTCATATGTCCCAACTTCATACGAAAATGCATAATAGAGGATAAAAGACTTATCTAAATCTGCAGCCTCCGGCAGCCCTGGCTTGCCGAGGTTGGATTCTTGTATTCGCAGCCCCTGATAACCTTGGCATGCCGAGGCCACAGCGCTGGCTCATTCTCTTTCTTCGAAATAGTTCAGCAGAAACGCCCATGTACCCTGCGAACCAAAGAGGATGGAAAGGAACAGAGAAACGCACACTCAACCTCTATGCTAGGGGTCAGTCACCGCTAAGCACTATCAACCCTAACCGAGGGAGAGACTCAATGTAGCATGCATGCTAAAACTTAGGGCGCCAACGCTTCATTTATTTATGCTCAGGGTCTGCGCCTGGCTTTGTACAGAGGGTTACATGCCTTGCTGGCAAGGCTTGTACAGAAGGTGGTTTGCCGGGGGGCCCGGCAACCGTGCCTTATGGGTAAAACTTGCGAAGATGTTCAATGTTCCAAGAGTTGCTCACCGGAATAGCATCTTCGGTCTCCAGGCGGACTGCGCCGGGCCTGGTGACTCGTATTACCCGATAAGGGCCTTCCCACTTTGGCGTCAACTTGTTGGAATTCTTGGCCGATTGAACGCACCAAAGAACAAGGTCGCCTTCCTCAAAGCTTCGGGCATGAACCTTGCGGCTATGTTAGCGGTGCAAGGCTTGCTAGTAGCGTGCTGCTCTCACAGCCGCCCGAAGACGATCTTCCTCGAGGAGCGTTGCATCATCTTGCCGCAACTGCTCTTGCTCAAGCTCGTCGTAAGCAAGCACTCGAGGTGACCTGTATATGAGTTCCGTGAGGAGAACTGCTTCTGCCCCGTATACCAGGGGAAAGGGTGTCTGGCCGGTGGCTCGATTTGGTGTCATTCTCATTGACCAAAGAACCGCCGGCAACTCATCAATCCAGCGCCTTCCGCTCTGTTGTAGCCTGTCAAAAGTATTGGTCCTCAGGCCTCGCAGTACTTCAGCATTTGCCCTCTCCGCCTGGCCGTTGATCCATGGGTGTGCCACGGAAGCGAAACAGACCTTGCTGCCGAGGTCCTGGATGTATTGCATGAAGGTGTGGCTTGTGAACTGCATGTCGTTATCGGTGATGACTCTGTTTGGCACACCAAAACGGCAGACTAGCCCCTTGAAGAACTTGACGGCTGACTGAGCTGTCACCTTCCTCACTGCTTCCACTTTCGGCCACTTTGTGAACTTGTCGATCGCAACGTACAAGTCCTCAAAGCCCCCGACAGCGCGGGGGAAAGGGTGCAATATGTCGAGCCCCCAGACCGAAAATGGCCAGGAGAGAAGAATTGTTTGAAGGGCTTGAGCTGGTTGATGAATCTTCTTTGAATGAAACTGACACGCTTCACACTTGGTTACTAGTGTCGTTGCATCCTGGAGGGAAGTGGGCAAGAAGAAACCTTGCCGAAACGCCTTGCCGGCAAGGGCCCTCGACCTTATGTGGGAGCCACATATGCCTCCGTGTATCTCCGCCAACAGCTCCTGTGTTTCCTCCCGGGGGATGCACTTCAATTTCACACCGTTCGGTCTCTTCTGCATGTGACGCCGCCGATTTAACCGATACATAGCAGACCGACGGGCTACTTTCTCCGCTTCTTCCTGCTCCTCAGGAAGCTCCCCTGTTTGGAGGAATCAGACGGTATGTTGTGCCCATGCCGGAGCCTGAGGCTCGACGGCAAGGACTAAAGGCATTTCTTCTGCCATGGGAATGGCCGTCTCTACGGCCAGGGCTTGACGCCCTGCCGGAGTCAGTTGTCCCTTGGCAGGCTCACTACCCATGGCAACATCCTTGCCGGCGGCCCCAGGGGGCTCGGCAGGAATTACGTGCCGGGGCCTGATTTCCTTCGCTTGTTCTGCTCCGTTGATGGTTCAACGGATGGTTGAGTTAACCGAAGCACAAAAGTACCTGGTTCCATAGGTAGCTTGAATGCAGCGCACTTTGACATGTAATCAGCAATGTCGTTCTCCACTCGGGGAACGTGCTCCGCTTGTATACCGTCAAAGCACTCTTCCAGCTTCCTCGCCTCATCCACGTAGGCCTCCATCAACGGGCTCTGATAATCTTTGTTGACTTGCCTGACGACAAGCTATGAATCACCCCTGACGATGAGCTTCTTAATCCTGTGGTCTATCGTGATCCTAAGACCGGCAAGCAACCCCTCGTATTCAGCAGTGTTGTTTGTGGACATCTCCCTGGGAAAGTGCATCTGGATCACATACTTGAGGTGCTCTCCGGTGGGCGCGACAAGCAGCACACTAGCACCGACGCCTTGTAGCGAGAAAGCCCCATCAAAGTTCATGATCCAGTTGCGACTTGCTTCCTTGCCGGGGAGAGTGGTCTCCTAGATATCTTCATCAGGCGTTGAGGTCCATTCCGCAATGGACTCTGCCAAGACTCTGCTCTAGATTGTCGAAGTACTTTCAAACTTCAAACCAAAGCTCGGCAGCTCCAAATCCCACTCCACAATCCTCCCGGTTGCGTCTAGGTTATGCAGTATCCGTTGCAACGGGAGGCGGGTGACGACAGTGATCTCATGTACTTGGAAGTAATGACGCAGGCCATAAGGAGGCCGAAGAGCAATTTTTGCACGAGTACCTTGACCTAGCCCCCTGCAAGAGGGAGCTGACAAAGTAAACCGGGTGCTGCATCATCTTCTTCCTCTGCACCACTTCATTTGGTCGCGTGGGCCCTGTCCCGATGGCGTCAGACTCTGCCGGGGGCCTTGCCTTGCCGGCGCCAGGCCCTGCCGGGGGAATCTCTGGCTTGCCATCCGGCAGTCCCGCCGTCGCCACTGCCTCTTCGTCGACTTCCCTCTGTTCCACTAGCGCGGCGCTGACCACTTGATTCCTCGCCGCCAGGTACAGCAACAACGGCTCTTGTGGTTTAGGCGCATCTAGTATCGGTGTAGAGGAGAGGTATTTCTTCATATCCTGCAGCGCTGCCTCAGCCTCTGGGGTCCACTCCATTGGTCCCGCCTTTTTCAAGATTTTGAAAAAGGGAAGGGCACGCTCAGTAGACTTGGAGATGAATCTGCTCATGGCGGCAACGCAGCCAGTGAGCGGACACACATCCTTGATCCACTTGGGTGCCTTGATCTGCTCAATAGCCTTGATCTTGTCTGGATTTGCCTTGATCCCACGATGTGACACGAAAAACCTGAGAAGTCTGCCGGACGGAACGCCAAAGACACACTTCTCAGGGTTCAACTTGAGGTTGATCTTGCGCAGATTTGCAAAGGTCTCCTCTAAATCTTGTACAAGAGTTGCCTTGTCCTTGGCTTTGACCACTATGTCATCCATATAAGCTTCCATATTTCTATGTAGCTGGGGCTCAAAACCAATTTGGACCGCCCTTGCGAACATTGAGCCAGCACTCTTCAACCCGAAAGGCATCCATAAAAAGCAATACGTACCACATGGAGTGATGAATGCTATCTTCTCTTCGTCTTCTCTTGTCATGAAGATCTGGTGGTAGCCAGAGTAGGTGTCGAGGAATGATAACAAATCACACCCGGCCGTGGAGTCAACAATATGGTCAATGCACGGCAATGGGAAGGGGTCCTTAGGACAAGACTTATTGATATCTGTGTAGTCAATACACAGCCTCCACTTCCCGTTTGCCTTGCGCACCACCACCGGATTGGCCAACCACGTCGGATGGAGCACTCCTCTCACCAAGCCTGCCGCTTCCAACTTCCCGATCTCCTCTGTAATGAACTCCTGCCGTTCCAAAGCTTGCTTCCTGACCTTCTGCTTGACGGGTCGCGCATGGGGGCAGACAACAAGATGGTGGTCAATCACTTCCCTGGGCATGCCGGGGATGTCAGATGCTTGCCATGCAAACACATCGACATTCGCCCACAGGAAAGTGACGAGCGTGCTTTCCTATTTGCTGTCGAGGGTGGAGCTTATGGTGAAAGCCCCTCCCGTGCCATCCTCCCTGACAGACACCTTCTTGGTCTCTAGTGGTGCAGCTTTGGATTTCTTGCTCTTGCCGGTGGAGCTCTCTGGCACGTCCTCGATGGGAGCACAACACTCCGAAGAGGTGCGCTTGCCGGAGTGGGTGCGAGAGGTCTTGCCGGTCTTCTTTCCTCCCAGGGCTTCAGCGGCAGGAGCAAGTGCCTTGGCGGTAGTTGCCGCAACTGCTTCCCGGCAGAGTTGGTCAGCGCAGATTAGCGCGTCCTTCTCGTGGGAGGGGACGGTGATGATGGTCATCGGCCCAGGCATCTTCAGCGTGTTGTAGGCGTAGTGCGATGCCACCATGAACTTGGCTAGTGTCAGGCGGCCGAGGATCCCGTTGTAGGGCAAGGGGATCTCGGCTACATCAAAGACAATCCTCTCCGTCCTGTAGTTCAACTCGCCTCCAAACGTCACAGGCAGCGTGACCTTACCCTTCGGCTGACTCCTTCCCGGATTGACCCCTTGAAACCCGCCCGTCTCTTCGAGGTCTCCATCAGGAATTTGCAGTCTCCAGATCACAACGGGTGAGATCAAGTTTAGAGCGGCCCCGCCATCAACCAGCATCTTGTTCACCTTGAGGATGCGTATCGTTGGTGAAACCAACAACGGCAAACACCCGACCACAGTTGTGCGATCAGGGTGGTCCTCGACGTCGAAGATGATAGGCGTGCTGGACCACTCACTACAAAAAATACACTTCCGTGATGATACATGTTTGTCATAGTAGGTCGCGTTTTTTGTCATGAATGTACATCCATGACAAATTTATGACAGAATCAAGATAGTCATACCTGTGCTGTCGTAGAAGTGTTCCATGACATTACGAAAATTATCATCACGAAGTGTCCACTTCCATGACGATAAATCGCGTCACGTAAGTGCTTTCGTCAAGGGTGACCGACACGTGGCATCCACCGTAACGAACGCCGTTAAGCTATCGGGTCGGGTTTTGGATCCAATAACCCGTTAATAGCCCCGACCTATGGGGATTTTCCACGTGTAAAATCATCATTGGCTGGAGGAAACACGTGTCGGCTCATTGTTGGGACAGATGTCATCCACTCATTGGACAGAAGGCGCCTATGATACATTGACACGTGGCACAACCCATCAAGTTTAAATGGGCCGGCCCAACTAAAGGCCCACAAGATTTTGCGGACCATAATGGGCCGGCCCAGCTAAAGGCCCACGAGATTTTGCAGACCATAATGGGCTGGCCCAGCTAAAGGCCCACAAGATTTCAAGGGCCATAATAGGCCGCCTGTAAAAACCCACAAGATTTTTGTGTGCCATAATGGGCCGCCCTAAAGGCCCACAAAATTCTTGTAGATCATAATGGGCTGGCCCAAAAAAGGCCCACAAGATTTCGCCCGACATTAATGGGCCGGCCCAATTGTAGGCCCACAAGATTTTGAGGACCCTAGTAGGCCGCCCATTAACTGTCCGCCATGTTTTGGGCCAAATGTCGCCCATATTTGATCCAGATCCATTAATGGCCTGCCACGCCCGAGCCTAATAATGGCCCATATAAGATCCGCCCGTTAAAAGCGCCCCACTTTCGGGCCAAATCACGCCCAGATCAGTCCGCCCTTTAAGAGGCTTTGGGCTCAATTATGGCCCATATCGATTCGCCCGTTAATCGGCGCTATGCTTTTGGGCCCACTTGCTAAAGGCCCATTTAGTAATTCGCCGATATTAGTTTCGCCTGTTAAGGGCCCGTTTAAAATTTCGCCCTATATTAATTTCGCCTGTTAAAAGCCCGTCATATAGTTGGGCCTAACTACGGCCTGGTTTGCATCCGGCCTGCTCGCAACGGGTATCTGATTGGGCCAAACAAGGACCGAGACAACTTTGGCTGTTAAAAGCCCGTGAATTGATTCGCACAATCATGGGCGGGTCCATTTCGGCTGCTTCGCCGCCCGTGAGCTATTTGGCACGTTTCAGCCCAACCTACTTCTCGCCTCCTAAAATCCCATTGAGTTTTCTTGCGAAAAGAGGGCGGGTTTACTCGGCCTATTAAAGGTCTGAATCTACTAGTGGGCCAGTTGACGACCCATGATGCGGATCATACATCGTGATTGCATGACGGCCCGATTATATACCGTAATTTTACGGTTTGGCCGGTTTACTACGAAGACATGATATATATATATATATACAATAAAATAACTGCAGCATCGTGAATAAGAAAAAACCTAGACTATAGAATAAAGAAATTACGGCATATTACATCCACTGGGCATCAAAGTTCGCCACTGTGATAATAAAGCACAAGCAGATAGCTGATTACATACACTGGGCATCAAAGATCGCCACCAGTGCAAATAAACACACCGATAAAATAATATACAAAACCTACAACACTTCAATAGAGTTCAAGAAAGGTTAGCCTTGTTGGGAGCTGCAGCAAGCAATGAAAGCAAGATGATGAGATCGCTTGTTCAACACTTATATCTTCCTCACTCTGAAAGATAAACAAGCGATGATGATGAGGTTTCGCACATAAAATTATCGAGTCTTGACAATTCATCACA
This sequence comes from Aegilops longissima, assembly GCA_021605205.1. NCBI lineage: Eukaryota > Viridiplantae > Streptophyta > Magnoliopsida > Poales > Poaceae > Aegilops > Aegilops longissima. The sequence goes on from CM038678.1 coordinate 92,377,351, forward strand.
TTTCTTCTTGATTTAATAAAGTGACACAGTTTAAAATTGCATTAACACAATATGGTATTGTTCAGGTCAAGACATGGCAGGAAATGACATTGTGAAGGAGTTAGCAGCTTCACGACACCACTGGACTACAGATCAAGAACTCATAAGTATCAATGGTTAGTGTGATGTCAATTTATCCCATTTCAGATTGGCAAATAAAGAGATGGTTTAAATAATAGTAGAATGATATGACATTGTTCATAGTTAAGACAACTGCAGAATATGACATTGTGTTTGTAGTGGGTAGGTTCACCACACCACCGGATTACGGATGAAGAATGTAAGCATACATGCAAGGCAAAAGAAGATCACTTGCTCTATATAGTCTAATTTACATGGTATGAAGAAGGAACTTGGTTGTACAACTGAAAACTTAAATTGAGAAGGACAAACTTTTGTTTATGTACATAATAAACTTTAAACATGCAATTTGATGCAAACACCAAAATAAACAGTTTGTGGCAGTCATGCCTAACCAAATATACACAACAAAGTTTGAAGGCTTGAGAAGGACAAACTTACATTATCGGTGAAGACAGGCTCTATAAAGCCCTTGTCCATGCCGATGGGGGGACAATTCAGAAGTTTAGCACAGAATCTTCTTCATAAGCATTGCCTTTATTCTACATTTTGTTAAGAGTAAATATAGATGTGATAATATACGAAAAATGGAGAATATTTAAGATAAGATGAAGAGTGATGCTACATAACCAAGTAGCTATAAATGTATGTGCAGCGATACAGGTAAAAGGCACAACCAAGAGCAATGCACAGCTAAACTTCTTCAGTACCAACCTTATGGTAAGAGTAAATATAGATCTGATGTGTAGAAAATGGAGGGTAAAGGAAAATAAGCTGCAGAGTGATGATACATGAACAACTATCTGTCAATATAAGTACACTGATAAAGGACAACATGTACTTACAAGAACAATGCAGAGCTAAAAAAATTCATTGGCATTGGATATATTCTACACTAATGTAACCATTCATACATGTCGATAATTTGGGCGAACAATTGATAAGCAAGCTATCATGCATACTGCTGTCACATAATGAACCAGTATGTATGCAAATACAGTGATACAGACAACAGGTACTAACAAGAGCAAAGCAGCAGGCATCATATTTGCGATATCCTCGTCGTTCTTTTCAAATCGAATTCTTCTTCGAGCAGATTTCCTGCAAAAAAGATCCGTAAGGCACATGCGAAAAAGTAGAAGTTCAAATTGTCATGTGATTTCATAGACAGTACCTCATCCTGGGAACGAGACCAGTGCATAACAAGGTTTTTCCATTCAATTTCTTCTAAATTTAGCACAGGAGACTTCATCGGAAATTTGTTTATAGACTTGCCATCAAAGTGTGATTTCCTCAGGTAACACCGATACTGCTGCAATGCTTCCTTGAAAAGCACAAGCAAGCTTTGCTCTTCATGACTATCCAGATTGACCCTCGCCTAGTTACAACAATGTAATGTAAAACATTGATGTGTTCGATCAGCAGAAAACAGGAAAATAATAACCATGAATAATAGCACTTACACGTAAGTTGGACAGGAAGATGTGAAAATGGTGTTTGTCTTCACTATAATCTTCACATGATGGGAATATATGCACGTACTCCCTAACAACATTGAAAGCATTGTCTTTTAAACTGGGAATAAATGGAATGGGGTTCCAATCTGCAGGAATTGGCCGTCTCTGCAGCTTGGGATAGGTCTTCGACGGTGGACTTGCTGTACTTTTTGGCTCGGAGTGGGATTTTTCGTGGTACGACCGGTGCTATGGCAAATGAAATCTGTATACCTTTTGGTTGGAGTGCAGGTCCGGTGTGGTGGGGCTATTGGTGTGGCTAGTGAAGTATGGGTACAGTCTGCTGAGTCGGTCCAATGTTTTGTGTCACCGGTTGTACAGCCAATATAAGTGGGCGCCCTCGATTTCTCCGCACCACCACGCTTTTTCAAGGACTTTGCTGGTGCTCCTTCAGGTTCGGCAATCACCCTCTTCCTATTTGATGTCTGATGCACAAGAACATCATTTGAGTGGAAAAACATGGTATGATGACAGATGGAATATGTATTGATAATGGATGGGCATGTCATCTCGAGTTATATGATGAGTAAACTAAGCAGATGGCAGTGCAACAAAGTAGAAGAAATGCAAGAAAACATATGCAAGATACGCGCAATCAATAAAACCTTGCCAAATTAGAACAGGCACCTTGATGGGTGAACAGGACAGGCCATCTGCCTTTGACTCCTCGAGGTTAGAATAGTCATTAGGATGATATACTGAACAAGAATCAATAGGTGGGGAGCGTACGAGTTTCATTGCTTCCAGAATGGCACTCAATGCCTTGGTGCCAATTTTGTAAGTCATTGCAGTGTTCCACAATATTCTTCTGATGCGCGGATTCTGATATTCACTGTAATTGCATATAATATCTGAGAACCATGAAAACATAAATAGTTGTGATATTATCTTTATAATGCAGATGATATTCTAATATAGGGGCGCCCCTGTAAACACTTATGTGCTATCAATGGATTCTGATGAGAGAGCTCATGTGTGCTGTAATATGGTGCATGCATTTATATAATCTGGCACAAGTACACAAAAAAATAGGCTCCAGAAGTAAGGATAGCTAGCAGATGATAGGTTCATAATATACTGTATAGAGAGTTTATTGCCAAACCATGATAACAAGAGCACACAACAACTAGGCAGATCATAGTGTACATAACAGGGGTACACCATAACCACGATATATAAATCGGGAAAGTGGAACTGGCTTGAAAATACGGTGTTGTACTGCCGCTAGTAATTTAAAGCCTATCGATCACGTACATGCCAGCTCTATCGAACATGGTAAAGAAGAGCAAGCAGATTTTGGATAATAAAATGTTGGTTGCGCAGTGCCCACACATGATGAACCAGAGCGCATTAAGAATGCAACTCCCAGCTGTCTCTCGACCATTTCAGCGGTTGGATGAAGATCCCACGCCTCCTAACCCTTCTTCTTCCTCATATCTGATTCTTCCCATATAGAACACCACACGGGTCATGGGCCGACCACCGCCCCCACCGCCAGTGTTCCTCCGCCACCCCACCCCCACCCCCCCAACCCCCACCAAGCGTCGAGTTTTCTTCGCTCAAGTGAGGCCCCACAACCACCCGAGCCCTTCGATCGCAGACCGCGAACTCCGCGAGCTCTGAAAAATCGATCGACCCAATTTTGAAATTTAGTCTCTGTGATTTAACTAGTGTGGAATATAAAAGGGAAAACCATAAGCATTGGGAGTATAGTGTTGAGCGTGCCATGGCGGATCTCAAGGTGCAAACCGGACAGAGGCAACTTCGCAACCAAGACAAGAAATCGAGTAAAGCAAAGGCAATCTATTTTCTTGCAGCGATAAATAAGTTGAGCGGATACGAAAGAGTACCGCCTCTGTGCGGCGCGCATGTACGATCTCGCTGAGAATTTGATTTAAAAGGCGGTAGCGATGGCTGTCGACGGCGTGAAGTAGATCTAGGAGGGTAGAAGGTGGCGGCGGGGCGCGGTGGATGAGACGGTCGAGGAGCGGCGCCGACAAGGTGGACGATGGCGGGATGAAGCGAGAGGACAGGATGCAAGGATCCCGTCCAAGGCGTGGATGAGAGAGGTCGATCTCTTGTAATGGATGGCGGCGTCGGGTATCAGCTCCGCATGGTGGAGGAGGACGGCGGTGGATGGTGGCGGATGGCGGCATTTGGAGGAGGGTGGGGTGGAGAGGGTGTTTTGGCGCCACGGAGTACGAATGGGGAAAAGGGAGGTAGAGAGGAAGGGGGGAACCATGTATTCAGGGCACACTTGTCTCAAATGCGAGGAAATTTACAAACTTAGCCCGCGTTTCAAATTTCTACTACATCACAGCAACATTAATCGGTTGGGGATAGGGCGGTAATTTCGCATACACCGAATATTTGCCGACGAGAGTTTGTAATTGGCGCCCACCGTGTATGAATATGAATCGGGGAGGGAGTCGATTTCGGCCGAGGACACACTGTGTTTTGGTGCCCACCATGTATGAATCCGGGTGAGAGGCGGTTACGTCACGTTTGGGTGAAATTATAAACCTACCCCTATCGAAACCTATAGAAATCCAGCAGATAGGCTTTGCGTGGCAGGATAGGCGTAGTGATTTCCATCTCACAGATTTTGGTTTCAAGATTCTCGTGACTTTGCCCGCTTCGTTCAAATTTTGCAGAGTGCACGCTATCGTGCAACTCAATTCAATCCCGCTTTGTATTCTATTTTTTTCGGGCGGAGTCCATTTTCAATTGGAATTACATTCTATATACATCATTTTTTATATATACTTTCAAAAGCACAACATCATTTATACATAAATATGGTTTACAAATGGCATGATCTCAGATTCATAAGGTTGTATCCATCAATTTGGATTTTCAAATATTTGAAACCACTTTATGTTGAAATCCAATGTATGCATTCCTCGCTAACTGTCTCCAATTAATGTGTGTTTCATGCGGTTTTTTAACTTCTCAAACATGTATAATGTGTTTCACACACGCAACATATAGTGTAATCCCGTTTAGACATTAATTTCATATAAACCATGCATTGTTTGTAATTGAAGAATCTATGGATCACCAATATTGATAAACTATATAGCATTACACGGTGCCCAAATTCAAATGAATATGCATGTTTGATACACCAATTTGCGTTATGATATTATCGATGTCGTGATCTCCAGTTTAAATATTTGAATCCCTTTAATCCAGATATTCGCCTCATATAGCTATCACTCATGCTTATATAGGACTATCTCTCTCGACCTATACGCGCTCATCGCCTCTCGTATATCTCTCGTGCTACCAGTATGTCGACAATGATCTTTTATCTTCATAACACACCGACGGTACTCTCTCCTCGACCTTCATCACTCTTTCTCTCTCTAAGTATATCTCGCTCCCTGCTATGTGTCTCTAACTATGATTCTCCATGTGGAATCTCTTTCTCTCACACAAACACAAAACTTTGTCTCCCGGTCTCATTTCTCTCTACTATTCCCATGTGTGCCACTCAGACCCCTCATACAGAGATGTCTTTCACTCCTTAGATATGAGAACCCACGACTCTTCCTCTTCAATATCTCTTTCTCACACACAAACACAAACTCTGTCTCCTGTGGTCTCATATTTCTCCATTGTTCTCTTGTATGTCGCTCACACACACCCTCTCTCCCTAGAGATATCTTATGCTCCCTCATATGTCTCTCTAGCTATCACTCGTTGAAATATATTTCTCTCTCATGACACACAAAATCCGCCTCTGGATCTCATTTCTCTCGATATCTGTTTGTATGTGACTCACATGCACCCTCTCTTTATCTCTCTCACACCCACACACATAACCCACCCTTTTGATCCACTCTACTCCTATCTCTAACGCACACTAGCTAGCATCTTTATCTTTCTATTTATCTGTTTCTCCATCAACCTTCTTTCTCGCCCTCACTCTTGATTCCTATCATGCACACTACATATGTTTATCTCTACATGCAGTCAAGTGCCCTCTCACACACATATATAACTTCACCCTTTGAACCACCCGACGGTCATCTCCAACACCCAAACTAGCGGATGTCCCTCTAGCTAGCATCTCCATCTCTGTATCTATCTGTAGTTTCTCCGTCAACATTTCTTTCTCGCACGGAGTCTTGCTTCCTATCACCCACACTATATATGTCTCTCCATACATAAGCATTTATAGGTTGATCTCTTTGCACAATCGCTATGCCACCCCTCTCGCCGCCATAGATGCATGCTCCAGCCCACGCCACTATCTCTTAAAGACAAAACACATGCTCAATTGTCGGCCTTCTTCCCTGCATTCTCACATGCATGCATATTGTCATACCGATCCATCTCTCCCATGTCGCTGATCTTATGACTTATGTCTTCTTTCTTTATCTCGATCATGCGGCACAAGACACACACACATCCCACGATACATGTATACCTCTCACACATGCACGTTCAAGGTCTCTATGTCTCCATACGTAGTTAATTACCTCAATCTAACGCCACATCGAATTGTTCTCCTCTTTGTGCACATAACTTCCGCCGATGGGTAAAACACACACTCACACTTAACAATCTCCTTCTAGCTACCCCCGCCGCCTCTCACTCTTCCCCTATATCCCCGAAACCAATAAGACCATCCCTTTGTTTAATTCCCGCCTACATATGCACCATCGATATATAGTAGTCTTCCTCCGTGTCTCTCGACCAAACACGTTCTCTCAATGTCGACTCCTCTCACGCGCACGCACCTTCTCTTCCCTCTCTACGGGCATTTTCTCTCTCGCACCCCATCGTTGGTGGCCTCTGCCATACACATCACCTCTCTATGATGAAGCCATGCACACTTAAATTACATCCGCCACAGAGGACCCCGCGACACACACACACACACACACACACACACACACACACACACACACACACGCACACACCCCCCCCCACACACACACTAAGACTCCATCTCTCTCTCTCACGCACACACATACACACACAAACACACACACACACACACACGCACACACCCCCCCCACACACACTTAGACTCCATCTATCTATCTCTCTCTCTCACACACACACAAACTAAGACTCCGTCTCTCTCTCTCTCTCTCTCTCTCTCTCTCTCTCACACACACACACACACACTAAGACTCCATCTCACACACACATGCTCTAGGCGGAGCATTTGTTCCTACCACCCTTCATCCAACCTTACCCGTATGATAAACAATCACCTTTATTTACTTGCATAACATGGACAAATTCCACTTTACTTTAGTAGTCTGCAAACTTATCATCTGTACCCTTATAAAAAACGATCTGGCGATGATGGTGTGCCTGCCATCTTGTAATACAGACCGTATGATCTATATCTGACGGATAGAAAGAAAACTATGATAATTTTACAAAAGATACCCGCTCCTCTCTCCACATCATTATCTCCCGCAACCTCATTGCTCAGCAATTAAAGAAGGAATAAGTCTCTGGAACAATCTAGCATGCATGGTGGCTGTCGGTGTCAAAACCGGTGGATCTCGGGTAGGGGGTCCCAATCAAAAAGCGTCTAGGCGGATGGTAACAGAGACAAGGGACACAATGTTTTTACCTAGGTTCGGCCCTCTCGATGGAGGTAAAACCCTACTCCTGCTTGATTAATATTGATGATATGGGTAGTACAAGAGTAGATCTACCACGAGATCGTAGAGAGGCTAAACCCGTAAGCTAGCCTATGGTATGATTGTTGTTCGTCCCTACGGACTAAAACCCTCCGGCTTATATAGGCACCGAATAGGGTTAGGGTTACACAGAGTCGGTTTACAAACGATAGGAGATCTACATATCCAGACGCCAAGCTTGCCTTCCACGCCAAGGAAAGTCCCATCCGGACACGGACGAAGTCTTCAATCTTTTATCTTCATAGTCCAGAGTCCGCCAAAGGTCATAGTCCCGACACCCCTAATCCAGACTCCTCAAGAGCTCCTCAACCAGGCTTCAATGACGACGGGTCCGGCGCGCATATTGTCTTCGCATTGCAAGGCGGGTTCCTCCTCCAATACTTAATAGAAGATTTTGAACACAAGGATAGTGTCCGCTCTTCAAATTAATTCCACATACCACCGTGAGAGAGAATAACATTTACACAACTTCAATCTGCCGACGCACTCCGTGGCGTGACATCACACCACGGCCAAGCCTTTATTCAATCGTTTTTACTGTCCAACCTCAGCGCAGCGTAGCGAGGCGGTTTCTTGGCACGCCTTGTCAAAGCAGAGATCGTGTCCCTTATTCCGGATTCTCATCAATACGGGAGTAGAATTCCAACCGCGCCATTGATTATGGCGCTTGGGAGATAAGCGAGTTTTATCGGGCCGGTGGGGACGCTTAGTTTTGTCCATCCATATAAGGGATAAGGATCCGCTTTTTCACACGCCTTCTTCCTCCTTTGCTTATCCATTTCCACAAGACTGAGCTCCAGCGCCTAGTCCGCACATCCCACCTCAACCTTCTCCAACTATGTCCGGAGCGGAGGCAGTGGATGGCCTCCTCCGTCCACGGAGGGGCACATCAAAAGCTGGAAGGTCGGATACTTGTCCAGCGATTATCGCGATAGGCTCCCCAACGTGGGGCAGCTCATCCCCACCCCCAGCCCCATGAGAGGGTGGTGTTCCTCCCCACTTCCTCCGCGGGATTAGGGTTTCCACTTCACCCATTCGTCCGGGGCTCATGTTCTACTACGCCTAGATTTCCATGATCTGGCCCCAATTTCATCCTCAACATCTCGGCGCTTATCATCGTAAAGCGAGGCCTTCCTCTCGCATCCAGCCCCACTTCGCTTATGGCTGAAGACCTTCAATGTCAAGCCGGTTGTGGGCGGCCGCCAAGCGGAGTGCGGAGGCGCCATGGTGGGCAGGATGGCCAACGCCCTATGGCTCGAGGGCCTTTGTGGAGACCATAAAGGTGGCAATCGGGTGGTTCTATGTCACCGAGCCGCTGACTCAATGGCGGCGGCCCCCTGAATTCGATTCGGCTTCCCCACACGGCTCACCTCATGGAAAGAGACGGCCTCAAGCGTGGTAATCTTAAGAGCTGGCCGACTCCAAACCTGCGTCTGAAACCTGGTGGACAAGAATCTCAATCTTGTCAACGTAATCCAGGTGATGCTCATCCGCCGGATTCTCCCATGCCAAGAACGGGACTTCAATTTGTGGGAGTTTGATTCGCACAAAGATCGGTCTTGAACCGCTCTTCGACACTACGCACGAAGATGCCCGAAGGTGCTATTCATAGGGCGCCGTTCCTGCGATCCGCGACGGAAGATCGCGATTCAGCTCGCAGCATCAAGCCAGCGAGGTAAGTTATTTCACCCTTTACGGACTCTTTTTTCATAGTTTGACTCTATGCGGATTTAAAACTCCTCACCTTTGACAGACTGGTTGAAGACGCCCGGACAGATTGACCGTCTCGCTTCCTTGCCGAAGACCGGAAAGCGACGCCCAATTGACGGGTTGCTGGTTCCGCACCTCACGCAGCCGAAAAAGAAGGCCAAGAAGAAGGCCACGGAACTCGAAGGAATTCCGCGCCAGTGTTATCGGACTCATCGTCCGATGACGCTGAGGCGACTCTCCCGCCAAGACGAGGAGGAGGAAAAGTGACCTCTCTCGCCGGGGAGAGAAGAAAAGGAAGGCCGCTTCACCGGGAGGCCAAGGGTCCAAGAAGGAAGGACCCTTCCTCCGGACTACACCGCCAATGCCGACGACGGCGAGAGGGTGGGCTCTAAGGGCCAAGCCTCTCGCGAGATCGTAAGTGTCCGGACACCGTAATAACTCGTATGCTTTCATTTGTCGACAGCATCCTATAATGCCAGATATAACCATGCAGCCCGCCTAAGGATGGGCTCGACGATTCGTCGGGCGGCTCCCTCGATTCGCTTGAGGTGAATAGCACTCACTTCCGATCGCCACGATCCTCCCGCCGGATGGATGCCGGGTGGAGTCCCAAAAGGCCTAGCCAGAGGAGGTGGCTATGGAGGCGCCAGAAGGCGACCTCCTGAACTGGGCTCAAAGGGATAAAACCTCAAGGGCTTCAAGTCCGCCCTGGCGCGACTCCGATCGAACCTTCAAGGGTTCCAAGTCCGACAGCACCCTTCAGAAGAAGGGCAAGATCTGCGACGCCGGTGACCTCTGGGCCCAATCGGAGGCATCGGATGATTTGATGGAGGCGCTTAACGGCGCTTCCATCGACGAGGAGCACCGCACTGCTATGAGTGTGGTGATCTGGAGGTTCATCCGCCAAGAGCGGGCTGATCAAGCTCTGTGCTAGCCTTCTAACAGGCTTTGAGGTATGTATTTAAGATATATAAAAATATTAACGATAGATAGTAGCCCCGATGCTCAGCTTGGTGTTCGGAAAGAAAAGTTTAACTGAGGATCTAAAAAGATATATGCAGGAGTCTAACATAAGTATGTCAATATGGGAATGCAGGCTGCGATGCTGACGTCCCCGCACTGACTGCGGAGGTTGGTGCATTGAAGAAGAGCCTCGAGCAGTCCGAGAACGAGCTCGGACTTGCCAAAAAGCAGCTCGAGGACAAGGATGGTAAGTAATACCTTATGAGAGTATTTAAAAGATGTGTTTGCAAAAAATGACAGGAATAACATGAATATTGCAGGGGCCACGAACGAGGTGGCGACCCTGAAGGAGGCGGTGTCCCGGGCTGAAAGCAATGCGGCGGCGGAGCGCACCGAGCGAGAAAAGCAGGAGGCGCTGGTGGCGGAGGTGCGGCAAGAGCTCCAGGCTCTCGTGGAAAAACACGAGAGTTTGGAGCGTGACTCAAAGACTCAGGAGTCCAAGCTCGCCACGGCCCTTGAGAGCGCCTAAGGTCGCTAAGGTCAAGCCCAAAAGCCCTCCAGAGATTGAGGCGATGAAGAAGATAGCGGGGGTAAGGCATTCTATATGCAGAGCAAGCATGTGAAAGTGAATTATCCGCATTACCCGAATCCGGCTCTCCAGAGCATTCGCAGATCTGCCCTTGCAAGGTTGTTGATGCTACCGTGATTCTACCGAGCCGAGAGGGGAGCTCGACGGAGAAGGTGTTCTGGTCTCAAGATGCCGAGGCCGACATCCGGCAGTTTTGCGACCAGTTGAAGCAACTGGTCGAGCTCCATAAGGTGGCCGAACAGGCCATGAGGGGTGAGGGAGTCCTGGATTAGGGGGTGTCCGGATAGCCGAACTATCACCGTTGGCCAGACTCCTGGACTATGAAGATACAAGATTGAAGACTTCGTCCCGTGTCCGGATGGGACTTTCCTTGGCGTGTAAGGCAAGCTTGGCGATACCGATATGTAGATCTCCTACCATTGTAACCGATTCGTGTAACCCTAACCCTATCTCGGTGTCTATATAAACCAGAGGGTTTTAGTCCAGAGGACGACAACAATCATATCATAGGCTAGCTTCTAGGGTTTAGCCTCTCGATCTCGTGGTAGATCCACTCTTGTACTACCCATATCATCAATATTAATCAAGCAGGAGTAGGGTTTTACCTCCATCGAGAGGGCCCAACTCTGTAAAACATCGTCCCTTGTCTCCCGTTATCGTCGCCTAGACGCACAGCTCGGGACCCCTCACCCGAGATCCGCCAGTTTGACACCAACATTGGTGCTTTCATTGAGAGTTCCTCCTCGTATCGTCATTGTCAGAAGGATGCCTCATCCGCCTTTAAAGACAACACCGCTGTTAAAGGAGCTTTGGCCACCGCCAAACTCTCCAAACTAGGCGGTTTCCTTATGACCGCCTGCTCACCACCTATGCGATGATGACTTCGGTCATCAAAAGCAATCTTCACGTTAACTCGAACTCGCCGAAAGCAAGTTAGATCCGATGGAGCTCTCTTCCTTAAACGAGCTTTGATCGCACGCCGCCTGGGAGTCGCTTCATGACTACAATCAGATTGGGCCTAAACCGATCCGAGAGATCAATCTCTCCTGTGCTACCCACCACATTGTTGTGGTAGAGGAACAATACGGACTAATTCTCCTACCTTAAAGACTAGCTATGTCCGATTCCTGACCCTCCATGCCGGATTCCCGCTGAGGGGAGGACACCATTCAAGCCCTGAAATTAAAGTCGCAGCGGGCTAGATTCATTGGACAACCTCCAAGAACCCAAGCTTCCAAGTTTGGAAACTTCTTGGCCTCGAATCTTAAATTGGACGGATTCGAATTTAATTCCACCCCCCACCCAAACATAAGCGATCTATCCCAAACCCGCAAGAGCCCGTGAAACAAGACATCATTATCGGGCCAGATTCTCTTGGTTATGGACAAGATAAAGGATTGCCGCGAGGAGGACGCAATCTCATTCTTCTCGCAATAATTGCACGGACAAGGAATCCTAAACGCCATAAGTCGCCGCGGAAATTACACTCTTCGCTGACTTGGCGTCCATAGTACGTAGTATCGCGCGATGGAGAGCGCCTGAAAACCGAAATCAATTTTGGGATAATCCGCCCCAATCGACGCACTAGTCCGAAATAAAAGGGTGCATCATCACCCGTGCACCTGGTTACATACCAAAAAGCAAAACCCCAAAGGGCATGGAACAAGATCGAGGGATGGCTCAATGGACCCTGCAAAATTCATAGCACAGAGGGCGCCACTCCAACTCATCGCTTTAGAGCATGTTGGATACTACGGCAGGTGGCCAAAAGTGGCGAAGAGCTTTTAGCCC